>OY735213.1:28892800-28897800 GCA_963457665.1 Thysanoteuthis rhombus | reverse complement strand
CGGTAGTTCAAATCATATATATATATATATATATATATATATATATATATATATATATATATATATATATATATATATATATATATATTATATATATATGTGTGTGTGTGCGTGTGTATGCATATATATATATATATATATATATATATATATATATATATATACATATATATATATATATATATATATATATATATATACATATATACATATATATATATATATATATATATATACATACATACATACATACATACATACATACGTGTATATGTGTGCATAGATATGTTTCAGATATAGTGCAGTCATTGAGCTTAGTCTTGTCAGGTACAAGGCCATAAATAGCAGAGCACGAATCGAGGATCGGTTCCATTCATAGTAGGCACTGCTTTGTGTGAGTCTGGAGGCGTTATTGATTTAGTGTGATGAGAAAAAAAGCTCCCGCTTTGTGCGTTGGGTGTGCCAGCTGTGAGTATAATATTGTTTGGGATCGTTGGTGCACGGGTTGGTCTTACTTTCTAACCCGTATCTATCTATCTATCTATCTATCTATCTATCTATCTATCTATCTATCTATCTATCCCAGTCAACCCATTTCTATATTTACTAAACTTGGCTTAATCCAGTGTAAGGCAAGAATATAGAGCGCTCAGTGTGGATTGGACTCAATACAGATCAAATATTTAAATCAAATAAACCTCAAAACCGTTGCTTTAAAGTGAGTCGCTCAAACTTAGTTCAGTCTAGTCTGGCACAAGACCACTAGTGTGGGGCACGTAGCAAGGATCGAATCCCCTACAGTTATGGTCTCTATGGACTAGTTTAGGAACGATTCGTCTCAGTACATACACGTATCTTTTCATCCTAATTTGTCCATCAAATGTACGTATCCATCAGACTCTATTCATGTCTGCGCCAGTTTTTTCCTTATCTATCTGCTTGTATGTCGCTTTCCAACACCCTCTTTGAGTCTCTCTCTCTCTTTTTTTTCTTTCTTATTTTCCATCTCCTTCCACCATCTTGTTCCGCTGGCGTGTGCCGTGTGTCGAGTGTCAGCAACGAAGAGAGATCCGCTTTGTGTTGTTGAAACATGATATGGAAACGAGGCCATTATGCCACAGGCAGGCAGGCACTGTTTGGCACGGGACTGGGGCAATGGCTGGCTGGCTGGCGGGTAGAGTTCCCCCAGGTCGCTGTCTGGAGAGGAAAGAAATTGGGATCTGTCAGCAGGGGAGAAGCTTTGTGGTAGTTTTCGTGATGGATTTAAGACCGCGAAGCCCACAATCTAATGGCTGGCGGCTCCTATTAAGCAATGGTCAATCGGAGTCAGGCCATTATTGATGTAAGCACACAGGAGACAAGCCTCGTAATAGCATTTTGGTTTGAATGCTGTACTAGAGTTAACGACGTTTAAAGCCCCACATCAGAACAGTTAAATTGGTGTCTGTTATGACTTCTTTTGTGGCCACTTCTTTCCTGCTATCATTGAGAATACCCAATTAGTTAGAATTATTGTCTTCAATGGAAGAATTTAAAAGAAAAAAACAAACTCCATTTATTCTATAAAGACATTGATTTGATATCTTGATTGAGGTATTTACAAGCAGCATCTGCAAATTTCAAATTTACTCACACGATAAACATAAACTGTATTTTTTTGCCACCCCCACAGGGTAAAAATTTGAGAAATGTTCAGTTTTCACTGTAGAGGAAACTGTACACTCACCCGATACGAAACACGTCTGAAGGTCACATTCGAATAATAGATCTTCCTGAAATTGCCCGATTCCCCCAGTCAACAGAGTATACACCAGACCCTTCCTACCCTACTGAGTACGATGTCAAGATACTAACTAACCGAGGGATGGATCCCCGGTCAACAGTTGAAGTAATTCTTTCAAACTTATTTCGAAGGTTCGTCCACGTATGAACCCGACTTTAGGTATCAATTTGCCACTTCGTCTTTATTAGATGGATACTAACTCAATTTCGTGTGATGGGAAGTCAGGAGATAACCCGGTTCCAACAGCCTTTGCCACAAGCATCATAGCACATCCCAGACCCTACATTTTTCAGTGAAGTGAGAAGGTGCTGTTTGGAAGAAAGGCACGCAGAGCATTAATAATGTAGAGAAGTCTTTCCTTCTTCTTCTTCTTCTTCTTCTTCTTCTTCTTCTTCTTCTTCTTCTTCTTCTTCTTCTTCTTCTTCTTCTTCTTCATCATCATCATCATCATCGTCATCATCATCATCATCAGTCTTTTAATGTCCGTCGTTGGAGCCAGTATTTCCTGAATCTGTCTGGTTCATCTCTCCATCTTGTGTTCTGTCGGACTCCGTTTCTTATGTGATCTCTGGGGATTCATCTTGTTAGATGTGATGTCCATCGGTTGTCTTTCATTCTTGCAACATGGCCTGTCCATTGCCATTTGAGTTTTTTTTAATGGTTTCTATGATGTCACGGACACCCGTTTTCTTCCTTATACACTGTGCTGTCTTGTGATCTCTCCATGAAAGGTTGAGCATGATTCTCTCATGTGCACGTTGCATATTTCTCAGTTTGCAGGTCTGTCTCTTGGTTAGGTTCCATGTTTCAGCTCCATTAGTGACTATCGGGAGAATGCATTGGTTGTATACTCTTCTTTTTAGATCTTTGGTTCTTGAAGGTTGAGCTTGCTCTGCCAAATGCTCGCCATCCCAAATTGATTCTTCGCTCGATTTCCTTCTCTTCAGAGGGTCTCATGGAGATTCGTTGTCCTAGGTAGATGTAGTGGTCTACCTTGCTGAGTTTTGCATCTCCTATCTTGATATGTTCTTATTCTCAACATGATTTTGTACAATAGTAAGCTCAGCTTATCAAATATCAATATTTAGGTGCCTTGAACATATTCCCTCATTAAAGGGTATCATAATGTTGAGATCTTGTGACAAACTTAGCTATTCAAATTTTTCAGCTATGCAGTTCTTGTGGAGGGCCTAAATGGGGCCATCGGTCCTAATGAGAAATCAAAACTTTTAGGAGTTACTTAATTCAATACCTCTAGCTAAAATGCATTATTTCGGCTACTCATAAACGGAATCAGACTTTTAGATAGATAAATAGATAGATAGATGGAAACCCATATAGCCGTCCTGAATAATGCAATCGCATAAAGAGGACAAAAATGTTCTGAATTAATGTAAGATATGATAATAATTGTCGGATGACGATCTATAAAAATCAACACGGATAGGATAAAAGAGATATTAGTATAAAAGCAATCAAAAGTAACAAAGCTTCACCTGAGAAATTAGAAAGATTTTAAAAGCTTTATTAATATTTTTATCACGTAACACTTTTACATCAGAACGATTTTGTTGCTGCCTATCTTGTGTTATATATATAAAACGCGCATTATCCTTCTCCATTCCTATTTCTTTCCTTCTATATGACATCAAAGCAAGTTCATCAAAAGCTCTTACCCTTTTCTTCTGCTGTCAAACATCGTTGAGTTTTTAGAGATATCTTTGATGATATGTCAATCATCTTGAAACAGAAACGCTTCCTTGCCCTACTGCAATCTCTGAACGGAAGTCACGTGTTTAAGTGAGCTTATATTTGAGATTATTGCCAACAAGCAACTGTATCTTTTTAAATATTTTTTTTTTCCTTCGTAGTTGTTTCATTTTTAGATAATTGTTTTTCATTCGGCTTTGTGAGATAATAGGACACTGATTAGGGACAATAGAATGCGACTTACATTGTGTGCAGCGAAGTTGAGACGTTAGCGACAAACAGCAAAGCTCGTCACGACTGGTGGGCCTCACGCACCGCACTGTCAGCCGAGACAGATACATCAAGAATGGCATTTGAAAATAAAGAGATGCAATATAGATGCAGACCGACGGTGTATTAACACATATATATAAAATCCATGAAGTCGGTAGAGAGAGACGGGGAGGGAGGAGAGAGAGAGAGAGAGAGAGGTTGTTTCGACTCTTGATTGTATCAGTAGTAGACAGACAGAGAAGACGAACTCAACTTCTAAATTTTGTCCAAATTTCTGAAATGAGGAATTATCATCAATATACACTAATTTATTAGGACCAGTCCTAATCTTGGTTGTGATAGTCAGAACATTTCGACCGTTGTAGTAAACAGCTTTCTCGAGGTATATATCGTAGCTTTAACCTTCTGGTAATTTCGAGCCAATTCAATCCATTTCGTGAAGATTGCTCCCATTCCACTGTCCATGCCAGAGGATACTTTATATCAATTGATTCTCCCTTATCAATTCGAGAGATGGCAATATATATATATATATGATATATATATGATTTGAACTATAGAGAGTGTGACAGACTCAGAAGTAAAGTGTACGAAAGTTAGGTTTATTCAAGTGTAAATGTTATATCAATGGTCTAGATATGTTTCAGAAGGTATTCCTATCTTCAGTAGTGTGTGCTGTGTGTGTTTGTGTATGTACATTTAGGGGTTATGAGTTTGATGTGGAACATGAGTCCAACATCAGGAGCGTTGCTTTGTGGGCAAAAGATGGTATCCCATCTGGTAGGAGCATCCTGCTGTGTGAGAGAGAATTCAGCCAGTGATGAAGTCTGTGGTGTTAATAGCAGCAGTGGGCCTTGGAGAGGACATAAGGTGTCAGGGTAGGAGAGAAGTGCTTGGTGTTAGATTGTGTGGGTAGGTTAGAGTTAGTGTAAATGGAGGGGTGATGGGGTCAAAGAACTACATACGTTTTAATCTTACAGGTCATCGAAAATATGTTGGCTCTGATTTGTACAAGTGAGATGACTGACTAAGGTGGAGCTTGCTATGGGTCTGAGTGAATTTGAAGTTCCCAGTATTAGATGTATCTGAGAAGGTTGATGTGGATGTGAGGTTATATATATTTATATATATATATATATATATATATATATATATATATATATATAAGGATATCTATCCAAAAGAATCTGTCTGTCAGTCTCTATCTATTTATCCATATAAATATACATAGATA
>OY735213.1:28875300-28890300 GCA_963457665.1 Thysanoteuthis rhombus | reverse complement strand
TTTTTGTATCAAGTTACCCTAGTGAAAACAACGTGTTTATCAGTGTCTTAGTTTCAGATTTAGCTTAAAAAAGGTTGACGGAGGGGCCAGTTCAGGTCAGGCCAGATCGTTTTTGTTTTTTTCATAAATCTACATAAGTGTTATCGAATTGTAAAAACTGAATGTTTATATCTTCAATAAGTTCTGAGATGTAGGACAGTTCTGCGACCAATGCATAGGATAAGACCGACCTCGCCTACATCTCTACGGGCTGATTTTCAAGTGCCTAACGCAATTTTAATATTTTCCAACCCTTGCTGAGTCTCTGTGTAAAAGTTGGCGCTTGCAAGTCAATGTGAACGATTTGGCCAAAATTTGCGGTTAACTGCCCCACTATAATCTAAGCTTTGTAAAGATACTTGTTGGACCTTGCTCTTGCGTGATGGTTAGCACATTAATTTTGCAAATAATCTCCATTGCTGGTGGGTTTGATGCATTCTGGGTATCCGAGTATTGTGGTCTTGTGTCAGATGAAGCCAAGACAGCTGAGATCCACATCCGCTGAAAATATTGTTTCTGAGTCAAGTCGCTTAAAGGCCGCCTTCGGTGGCCTTTGAACTCAGTGTCAAGTCATTTCCTATTTACTGAATTTGTATTTATCAGATTGTTTTAAGATGGTCGATTTTATGTTGAACAACTTCTTATTTTTGAAATTTGACTTCCTGCAGTAGGTCCCAAACAGGCTGTATGAATGTACAAAATTCATTTATGTTTCCTCTCCCGCAAACTCCCTTCAGCCCCCCCCCCAAAAAAAACAGTGGGATGTGCGTTCACTCTCACCCCGATAATAATGAGCCGATTCCCTTCTATTTCAATGCAATACAAAAGTCTGATTTACCCAATCAATTTTGACTTCACCCAGTGCCCAGAACAATTCGTATAAACTGCAAACGTGGTTTCCCTTTTAATAAAAGAAAGAATTGCTGAATCTGCGTTCATTCTCCCTCCGAATAATAATGATCTGATTTTCATTTATTTCTATATACTATTAAACGTCTAATTGGCCCAACCGAATTTGGCATGCATATTCAATGGTGAAATATATACGGCACCACAAGGCCAACTAGTTACAAGTATATGCTTGCTTATTCCTCTCATTTTCTTATAAAGAACTGTAATTAGCAGTAAATAGCATCTGAATTATGTCCCTGGGGCGGACATTATTTTGTCAATTTATACTTAATTAAATAATAAACCGTTGACCCAATTGTACTGGAAATTGCTTTATTCTTCAACTTATAGGGTTTTCACGGTATCGTGCCGACAGAATTTGGGCAGTGAGGAGCCATTTTTCCTGGGTTATGATAACAGGAACATATAGAAATCGGGTCATTAGATTGACACAAGAAGTAGACGGAAGTGAGAAAAACAGAAATGGTGTAGAGAGAGAGAGAGGGAGAACGAGGAGGCAGAGGAAGAAAGGAAATAAAAGACCAGAAGAGGATGCTAGATGATATCCACAAGATAAAAGATTGTATGTGTGTGTGTGTGAGTGTGTGTGTGTGTGTGTGAGAGAGAGAGAGAGAGAGAGAGAGCAGATACAGAAGAGAGAATGTTTGTATGCTTATGCAGATATACTGTGAATGTATACATTTATTTAACGAGGTTAAACTTCGGTCGTTATCAAACGTATTTTCAATATTCTTCGAGTGTAGAAAATGGTATACGTAATGGATTTCAGACCAATGAAATTTGAGCATCTTCATCCTGGTTTGATTCTTGCCTCTTGCCTCATTATGTGCCGGTTCAAGTTTATACATTTGCACCCGGAAACACACGAACAAAACTGATAAGAGCGTCCAAAGAAGCGTACATGGTGCAGTTATTTGACCAGAGACTCGGCTTTATATAGAAACGCAGAAAACACAAGATTCACTTGTTAGGGGCAGGCTATGTGGCAAGGATAGAAGACAAACGATTCTCAGTTCGTTGAGTTGCTCTCTGACCGGAGGAGCAGGTGGACGGATGACACAGAAAAGATATAAGGACTCCTAAAAAAAGACCCCCAGAAGAATAAAATACTGCCAGTAGACGATAGAGACAGAGATAATACATAGCAATATAAGATATAAAAAAAACAGCCCCTCTTTCCGAAGCAAACCACATAGGAAGAAAAAAAAGGAGAAGAGATGATGTTGTGTGATCAAAGCTTATTTCCGGTTCCCGAACACTTTCCTGTTGCTGTTGCAGTGAAATCTGCTTTCGTAGCATAAGCATTTCTGGCCTTAAATATAAAAGGATATTTTAGTCAAAAGATATTAACATATTGATGGGAGTGAGATCTGGATGACTCTGTCTAAGGATAGTGATCGTAAAACGTTTTTTCTTTTTCTTTCAAATTCTTCGTTTGAATACGTTTGCAGAAAGAAGATTTTGTGACTAACTAGTTAGTTTTCATGCTGTCCGAGATTAGAACCGACATAATGGATTCAATATTCCCCTAAGTGAACACTCAATAGAAGTGACATAGCCTCGAAAATAATAAAATAACGTTATGTATTAAAATAATAACTTAAGGGGAGATGGTGTTTGATCAACACTACTGGGGACCCATGTCAATGTAACTGTTTTGTTTTTAAGTCCCCAAGACAGTTATATGGTAAACAACTGCTGATTCCAACAACAACAAAAATCACACATAGTATCATGATATCTGAGTCAGTGTAAAAAACTCCATTAATAGATATTGGGAAATAATTGACTGAAATGACATAAAGTTTAATACATATATGTAATAATTAAGTCATCCAAAGACAGCTGTTTCGTTGTATTACAACGCTCCCGTGCGGTTATAGGCTATCCATTACCCCATCTAGGACCATGAGGTAGGATCGAAACCTTCGCTCCAGACCCAGAGGCTAGCATCTTTCTCTGCCCTACGCAGACCTGGACGGTTAGTAAGGTTGATTTTAAGCGATAATTCCAGAGTGCTAAGTTGGAAGAGCATTGGTTATATATATATATATATATATATATATATATATATATATATATATATATATATATATATATATATATATATATATATATATGTGTATTTATATATATATATATATATATATATATATATATATATATATATATATATACATATATATATATATGTGTATTTATATATATATATAAATATATATATATGTGTATTTATATATATATATATATATATATATATATATATATGTGTGTGTGTGTGTGTGTGTGTGTGTGTGTGTGTAGTGTTTAAAGCTGTAAAGCTTTAAAAAAAAAGAGAAGGAAAGTAGAGAGAGAAGTAAAAATGAGGAAATAATAAGGAGGAAACCGAGAAATAGAAATAGAGGAGAGTAAAAAAATGAGAGGGGAGTTAAGTGGTGGTAAGAGGGTAGAGCAACAGGAAGACATACAAAGAGTACAGATTTAGTGTGTGTGAGAGAGAGAGAGAGAGAGAAAGAGAGCGTGAGAGCGAACAAGAGAGAGAGGGTGTGAAAGGGAGAGGCTGGGTAAGTAGAAATAAGGACAAATAGAAGAGTGACAGAGATGGATAAGAGAGACTTGTTGAATGAGAAAGAGCGGAGATAAGAGAACAGGGAACAGAGAGAGTGAGGGAGGAAAGGGTGGGTGGGTGAAAGTCAGAGAATAGGAGAGGTGGATTTACATATGAGAAGAAACCTATGAGACCTGGAACACACACACACACACACACACACACACACACACACACACACAAATTCCGAATAGAAGAACTTTACCAATTGAATATTATCACATCATGTAGAATGGCACTAACTCCAAAAACCAATTAATAACAATACCTGATTAGCAAACGACAAAATGGCGTTGATTTAGAATATCCTTCAATGTTTATTCACATCATCTATAACTGTTGAATTCTGTCTCTTGTTGGTAACACATCAAAACCAACCAAGTAGCAGGTAGCAGGTACGTATATTCTTTGTGTGTTATGCATGCGCCGCAAACTCATCAAAAATTCACCATAAAAATAAATTTGATATAACTACGTTTACCAAATAATATAATCATGGGTAATAATTTGAAACTAATTTTTCTACCCTCTGTAATAAAATATTTTGCCAGTTGAGTGGAGATTGCATCTCACACTCCACAGTTTTACTATGATATGATAGAAGGCGGATTATAGTTTAAGCCGACGGGGATGAAAATAAGCAGTGTATATTCCAGGAACACGCCTCGTGTACAAGGTTGCCAAACTATAAATAACAAGCCATATTTAGCATTGGCATCGCAGCGCCTTTTCGTGTTGAGAAGTAGAATGTATGAATATGTTGATATTTCATTGACTAAGACCGATTTTCTTCAAAATAGTAATGTTCTTTTAGTATCAAGGTATAACCTGGTCGTAATTTGTTTTCAAATCTAATGATAAACACTCAGGAACAAAGATCTAGTCAGGTGGAAGATATGATTTTTAAAAGCATTTGAGTAACTTCGTACACTCTTAACAAAGTTACACATGCCCATTAAAATGCCCGGAATTTATAAAGATGTTAATGATATTGCAATTTTAAAGAATAATAATTGGAGAAAATTCTATCAAAAAGATATTCGTGCCCAATTGGATAATTTTGTAGCTGGAAAGATCTAAATAATGGATGTAATAATTTGCATTAGAATACTTTTAGACTAATCACAATGAAATTTTAAATAATAAGATATTTTTTTCTTCGTAGCCGCTTGAAAAAATAATATCAAAAAAATGTCTTGCAGACTTAGAGGCTGCAAAAAGAATGAAAAAAAAATGGTTGATATACAACTGAATTAATGAGTAAAATCATTACGCAACCAACTTATGTACCCTCCCATTTGAAATATTTAAAACCATATTTGGTGACTTTATTTTTTAATTTATGCGTAAGATGAAATTCAGACGAAATGCATTGGGTTTTTTGTTTAATGATGACAACATTTTTCTCAATTTTTTTCTTCTCTATATTGTCAATCATTATCACTATCTTGGTGGATTTTTCTACTTCCTCAATACAAACACTCTGTACTATATATGAATAACTTGAAATTTCTCTTTTGAAAACATTTTTTATTATCGAGATTTGATGGTTGGAACCTTTTAGGAAACTTTCCAACATTTAGAGAGATTTGTCAATAGAGATGTTTTATGCAAAAAACTATTTGAAGCTTTTGCCTGACACCTTAATTTGGGGTCCGGGTACGTTTTCAACCCCCCCCTTCAAATACGCTTTCTGAGTAGTAAGTTTAGTGCAGCGTATCGCAATAACCAGCATGCACCACTGGTCGTACGGTCTTTTGCAAATTATCACGAAGCACATTGGTCATTACATGGGGCTTGTTCGGACTGATCCCCTGTCTTTCCTTGTTTATTTTTCACAACGTTTCGGCTGCATACGTCCTGGCCTTCCTCGGGTGTCTACTGTGTTCAGGATTGTTGTCAAATCTTGTTGAATAGGGGAAGGCATGTGCTCCTCTTCTCATAGAACACACGTCCGGAGCTTGCATCTCTGTATTCTCAGGATTGTATCCTACTGACATTAGCGCTGACCTCGTGACGTCACGTTGAACTTAGCTTCAGCTTGGATCTCTTGCACCATGCTCACAGAATTCCAAGTTAGTCGCTTGTTCTATCTTGATCAGTGGTTCCCACAAGCTATCAATGTTGATACTCGTTCTGCTGACTGAGTTATCTTAGCATAGGATGGAAGCAGATTCGTTCAACTTTTTTATTTGTAAATGCTTTTCCCCGTCTTTTACTCTGATTTAATTTCAGAATGGTTGATGTGCCCCCATTCCCCTTATTGAAGAACAAACAACCGGAAAAAAAGAAGGAAAATTGTCTAAACAAACCACATACGATGATTAAAATACCCCCTTCAGACGAGGTACATTTGTGTTTAACCAACTCACGAAAAAGTCCAGCCATTTGTGGTTTGAATTTTTTTCTTAATCAGACCTTGCCTGGACTTTAGAAATGCTTAACGTATAATTACTAACGCAGACACTTGCATGTTACCTTGCATACTTAGTTACAAGTGTATACGTGGGGATACGAACACATACTTGTTCATATACACGAATGACGGAGTTTCCCGGTGTCGTCAGTTACGGTCGGTTGCCCCATATTGTATTGAAATGATAATTAACAACCTTGACAGGAAATTACGCCATAATTGCTATCGTGCATCTCTTGTGGAATGTCCAACTTCCGGTCGTCCATCTTTAATGGAGGGCCGATGAAAAGCTGAAGATACGTAATAAGGACACAAAAACGGAGAATAAAGAGATTCAAAAACGTTTTTGAAAACGAACTTGTAAGCAAATAAATAAACGAATTAAATCCTAAAATGATTGCCCGAAGACAATGAATAAAAAGTGTAAAATGCATCTTTTACTACTAAATTATTGCTAGTTGAGTAGTTATTGCTTATAAAAAAAACGCCTTTTTAAAAAAGAAAATAACTGAAATGGGTGCCTGGCTGCACATGCTATCCGAGCTGACTATAGCAATAGTTGATTCGATTCTCATTGGGAGCCCCATATTTGTAGCCGTATACCGCACAAGACTAAGCTTACTAGATATCAACAGGGAGTAGTGACAAGCGAGTTAGCCTGGCAGACCATTACTGCTGTAGCGAGTTCGATCCTTATTGGGTACCACACTCTTTGGACTTCGTAAATATCAATGGGCGATTTACCATGGAGCTGTGGTTAGCAAATTTATCCTCGCTGTCCATTATTACTGATCTTTTCTGGGTATTGCACGTCTTGGCCACCAACTGTAACAAGCTACAATTGAATGAATGGAGTCTGTCCTGTCTTTCCAGGCAATGGAGGTCTAATGCCTGGACGAAGTGTATGGAGATCCTGAGATGCCCAGTTGTCGGAATACCCCTGTCGATCTCACAGGAAAATAGAGAGAGAGAGAGAGAGAGAGAGAGAGAGAAGGAGACGACTGGTATCAGCTGTGTTCTATGAGCTGCAGCGTTGACGTCTAAGAGAGTCCAACAAGCTAAGATTAATTGATACCTATCTCTTTTTGGCTCTTGTTACGTTATTCGAATACCATTTCTTCGATTAAACTTTTGACTCTTCATCTGTATTTCTGGAGCGAAGTTTTGTTATAATTCAATTATCCTTTCCGGGTAGCATTCACATTTTTGTTATTTTTTTACACTTTGCACTCCTCCTAGGTAATTGTCACAATCGGTAATCTCCCCGGAATCCCCTATTTTGACACTGAGAGCAATGATTTTACCTCTATTTCCTGAACGTTACATAGAGATCCCAACATTATTTTTGTTGCAATCGTGAGGTTACTCGGGGCCGGGTAGCTTGCACGACACCAAAAATAGACTATCTTCCAAAATGCTCCAAACATCCCTGCTAATGACTTATAGTTTAGTGGGAAATGAATTTATTCATTTGTCACGGGCAATAATGGAAACTGAATGCAAACTCGCCGAGCTGGAGTTCTATGACGTTTGCAGATTCCTTTCTCTGTGTCGTTAAACGTTCGGCCACTACATCTCCCTCATTTTGTTAATTTCTGGATGTATTCTATTTTCATCCATCGTTTTTTGGGTTTTTTTTTGTCAGGTTCGGGGTGGAACGGCACCAGCTTCATGTGTCGTACGACGCGGAGGAGGCTGAGTCTGAGTTAGCTTAGCTTAGCACAGTTACGATATGGAGGCATCCAGTGAGTATTGTACTCACTTTGGTATCAATAGTTTGCGAGAATGGGTCGCAAACCGTGGCTTTCCGACAGGCGCCCTTCCATTTGCCGGAGAGTGTTTGCGTATCTGTTGTAATTTTTCTCCCCCAATTGAAGCATCGTGTATTGATCAGACTCTCGTTTCATGAACTTCATTCGCTGGCGTCTCGGAGATAAGGACACTGTATGCTTCCCACGAGAAGTTGATGCCTTTGGAACAGAGTTCTTGCATGAAAGCAAGTATATGTGGTACTGCTTTAGTCTGATCAAATAAACAGTTATAAACTGCGAATCTCTGTTCGGCACGTCTCGTTGGTCTTGACGTGTGTGAGTGCGTGCTTTTTCGCGCGTGTGTATAGCTATGCAATATACCGGAAGGAGAGAGTGATGAGTTTTGTATTTACGGTCTTTAAATGTCAGGTATTCCTCGTATCTGCGCATGCGTGGTACGTGAGTTATGCGTCTAGGGAACGACCGGGTGTAGATTTCGTACGTATGCCTGAGTACGTAGTGTCTCGCATATTTGAAGTGCGTGTAGATATGTCAGTCTACTGGTTTTGCTTGTTTTCGTTTTTACCGCGCCTCATATTCTGAACACTTCTTCTCTCGAAAAGTCAGACGAGTCCCAGAGTGTCACAGGCGAAGCAGCTCTTAGATTCGGTGATGTCAGAAAGGGCATCTTTCACAAAAAAAAAAAAAAAATAAAAAAAAAAAAAAAAAAATAAATGAAAAATAATATTCCACGTTTTACGATAATGGTCACGTGATCGAATAAGTAAATGTTAAAACGTATAGTCTATGATATCACAGCCGATTTTGGGTTGTAACTGCCGTCTCATTCACTAGGAGTTTATGCGAGCCGTGATATCCCGGTAGGATAGATAACTCGGGATGTCTCGATTACGATTCATTCAAAAATACGTCACAGCTTTTATTCACTCAAATGATCACATATATAGCCAAATACTGCAAAGCACAATTAGAAAGTAAGCAGATACCAAAGTTTTCATAATCCGTTGAACATTTCGGGTGCGAACGGATGAAAAAGGTATTATATTGATGATTCAAAAAGCTGATAACTCAAATCTTATGCAAAATGATAACTTCAGAGGCATGAGTCGGTAGTATAAATGGTAAGACTTGTCTCCCGTTCAACAGAGAAGCAGTTGGTGACTCTTAGTTTAAGTGCAAGAAAGGCCGTTCACGGGGCAGTGAATGAATGAAACTCGTCATGATAACAGAATTTGATGATTAGACCCCTGATGTTAGTCATTTTTACCCTGAATTTGTTTTATCATGTTTAGGCACTCAATCTGTATGTTGTGCGTTTAAAATCAGACGGAAAAGGTTGCTTGTGGAAGGGAATTAAGAAAAAATAAGGTTACTATGTGTGTAATGCATTGCTAATAATTCTTATATGGAAATGCATTGAATGTAAGGAAGAGAGGGATTGTCAGGGGTCAGGAATCAATGTAAGTATGATGGAGAGAATACAGCTATTACATGTGTAACTTAGATGCATTGCTGATGGTTTTAAAATAGAAATTAGTTGAAAATCAGGAACAGGGTATTGGCATTGGTCAGGAATTAATGCAAGCGTTAATTACAATGTCGTGTTATTAAATTTGTTTTTATAAGCATTCATTACGAAATTTATAATAATTTTTAATTCGTTCAAAAAAAAAAGCCATAACAAAATGTTATCATTGTCCGTGATTATGATAGAAGGATTCCTTAAATATAAAAAAAACCTAGGAAAGGAAGTTAGGGGTCTGAACAGGAATGGACTACTGTGTTAGGAGAAAATAGTGTTTGTTGTGTGTCCAAGTAATCGCGTCGCTTCATGAACGCGCGCCTTGTAACCTAATAGTTTTTTTTTGCCTCGCTCTCATGACACCCTTTTCTTCTTTGTCCTGACATTTTCTTTTTTCTTTTATTCTCCACCTCCTTCACCTCAGCATCAGTCTCACTGGCATTGTTGTTCCGATATTTCTCTTGTTCTTATCTCTCAGTCAGCAGACTCTCGATAGGTCTCTCTGTTTCCACCCCCCTTCCTCCTCCTCCTCATTCTTTACCTCTTTACACTGACTTCTCTATCTCTTACACGCAGACAAGTGAAACAACTTTCTTTGTTTAAGCTCCTTGCTCTCTCTGGCCTATTCCTTCTTTTTCATTCATTTTTTCCCCTTATTTTCTTTCATTCTTCCCTTTTCTTTCTTTATTTTTTCTTTCTTTCTTTCTCGGATGCGTTGTGTCAATGTTTTTTCTCTGTTCTCCCTCTTTTCTACATCCAGTTGTATTTTAGATTTCTTGCCCTTCGCTTTCATTCATCTTTTCTGCTTTCTTTCTGTCTTTTTCTTTCTTTCTTTCTTCCTTTCCTTTATTTTTCTCCGCATTTCTTATTTCTTTCTCTTTCCTTCTCAGGTATATTCCAGTTCTTTTGCCCTCCTTCTTTTTCATTCATTATTCCTTTGTTTTGTTTTCATTTTTTTTCTTTCTTTTAAAATTTTTTTTTTCAGTCGCATTTTGTCTCTGCATTTCTCTTTTCATTCCTTCTCTCACATGTATTTAGTTCTTCTGCCATTCTCCTTCTTTTGCATTCACCTTGTTTTCTTCCCTTGTGTTCTTTCTTTCTCAGATGCGTTCCGTCTCTACGATTTTTCTCCCCCCCTTTTTTTTTTCTCTCGGATGTATTCTAGTTTTCTTTGCCCTTCTTCTTCATTCATTTTATTATTCCCCTTTTTTTTCTCTTAGATATATTTTAGTTCGATCATCCAGTCTTTTTTTTTTCTTCTTTACACGGTTTTCTTCCTTTTTTTCTTTCCCCGGTGCATTTTATCTCTGGATTGCTCCTTTCTTCCCATCTTTCCTTCTCTCAGATATATTTTAGTTCTTTCACCCTTCTTTTTCTTTTTCATTCAGCTTTTCTCTGTTTTCATTCCTTCCCTTTCTTTCTTTCTTTCTTTTATCTTTCTTCCTTTCCTTCTTTTGTAGATGCGTGCTGTCTTTATTCTACTTCTTCTCTCGGAACATATTTTATTTTTTTTCCCTTCTTTTTCATCAATTTTCTCCTGTTTCTTTTCATTTTCTTTCCGTCTTTCTTTTTCTCTCACAGATATATTCTAGTTCCATCATCCTGTCTTCTTTTCCTTCTTTACATAGCTCTCTTTCTTTCTTTCTTTCTTTCTTTTAAGAATATTCTCTTTCTCCAATATTCACCGCCCCTTCTTCCTCATTTTTTTCACTTTCTTCTTCCTCTTTCAGTTGTTACTGTTTCCTTCTTCTCTTCTTCATTTTCCTCCTTTTTTTTTTCGTGACACTTATTACTTTACTATTGTTTACTTGCTTTCCCAAGCGTCTCTACTTACAATCTGCACACACACACACATACACACACACACACACACACACACACACACACACATATATATATATATATATATATATATATATATATATATATATATATATACATACATATACATGGGTGTGTGAGTGCGTGCCAAATCACGTATATGTGCATCATGTAATTCTGAGGTTCTATATCTACGTCGCCCTTGATTCTTCTCGGCTGCACTTACAAATGAAGCGTACGCCCAGTTCAGACGCCTGAGCGGCATTCTGATGCCACGTGTGTGTATATCGGCTCGAAAGAGAGAGAGAGAGAGAGAAAAAAAACGACTCCCAATTCTCTGCTTTTTACCACCCCGTATCTACACCCGTGTACAGCATCTTTTTTTTTCTTTCTGTGGTGGCATCTTGCCTTGCCACCAGGAACTGAGAGAGAAGGAAAGAGACAGAAAGAGAGAAGGGGAACGGAAAGAGAGCGATAGAGAGATAGAGACGGATAGACACAGAGACACACACAGACACAGAGGGATATATATATATATATATATATATATATATATATATATATATATATATATATTGAGAGAGAAGAGAGAGTTAAGGAAACTGATCTAGATGATAAAAATGAGACAAAGAAAGAAAGAAAGAAAGAAAGAAAGAGAGGGATCGGCGAAGGAGTGGGAGTTTTGGAATTACGTGCATGTGCACGTGAATTCTTTCGTAAAGAGACGATAGACACCAAAACAGATGAACAATTGGAAATATAGAAATGCAATGAAAGAAAACGGGACGACAGAAGAGAAGAACACTTATAGAAAAAAAGAAAAAAGAAAAAGAAAAAGCAAACAAGGAAGAAAAGCAGAGAGATAAGCAGGAGAAATAAAGAAACACAAGAAACATATACATGACATGTTTGTTTTCTCTCAGCGTATTTTTCATCGCCTGACTGTGATAAAAAGAAAAAGTCAAGGAAAATCGTCCGTGGCTAAATGCTGATCGCAATAAGTATTTTACTCACCATGCCGAAATTTTGGTCTTGATGTTTTTGTCACTGAATTATGTGCACATTGATATTGATCTTAGCAACGAAATTTTAAAATAATCTCGGTTCATCGTCAACGTTGTGGTCGCAGATACTACATCTTTTTATCTGAAAATGAAGGAATCGTTGGTACCTATGTACGCGCGAAAAAGCCTATCGTTTTGTTTGTTAAAGCATGTTCGCGTGTATAAGTGTTTGTGTGTGCATGTTCGAATATATATATATATATATATATATATATATATATATAGTGTCATTCACTGACAGTTGTTTCGTTGTATTACTACTCTTCAGTGTGGCTATAGACTGTCCATTATCTCATCCAGTACCACGAGGTAGGATCGAGACCTTCGCTTCAGACCCAGAGTTTGGTATCCTACCTCTGCTCCACGGAACTGGACGGTCAGTAAGGTTGAATTTAAGCGATATATATATATTTGTATTAATGATTGATAATTGTGTCATCTACAGACAGCTGTTTCGTTGTGTCTTCAGTGTGGCTATAGACTATCCAATATATATATATATATATATATATATATATATATATATATATATATATATATATATATATATATATATAGATATATATATATATATATATATATATGATTAGTCTATGTCAAGGTTGACTATAATTTCAACAGCATTTTGCCCGGGCAGGTAAGATCGTTATGGGAGAGTGGTTTGCTTGGGTATTCATTCACCCACTCTTTTCCTTGTCAGATATACGGATGAGATGTTGTTAAGGTACCTGTCAATATATACATATGCACAATTTTATCTCCTCGTCTTTTTTTTTTCATGAAATGCAACGAAGCATTCTTCTGTTGTCCCTCAGCTGCCAGAGCTCTCGGGGAGGGGGCAATATATGTGAGGAACCCCCCCATACTCTTTTTTTCTTTTCAAAGGGAGGGAGCAATTTTTTTGAAATTTTTCCCAAATTACATTGGTTTTGACGATTTATTTTAGTTCTGTTGATAGTGATCTTTAACTTTTATTTTTATAGATTATTTTATATTTTGTTTTGATTACAATTTAGAGAATAGATTTGGGTGTAACAATATTTTATTTAAAAAATGATAAATTTCAAGATCTGAATAAAACTTCAAAATCAAAGAATAATCATTCAAACCTTTTATTTTTACAATGGGTGCAAATCGAACAATTTGCACGGGTGCAAATGATAGCCGTTCTTCGTGTGAACAATCGGGCGTTCTATCAGCACCAATTAGAAATACTTTCCAGCCTTTATTTCTTCAATTATACTCTCTTGCACCTATGATCCACATATCTTCAATGAACTCATTTTGTATTTTATTTGATGGGTAGTAAACTTGGAACTGTATCTCCTCCTCCTGCGATTTCCGGACACGTGCAACATGTTCGGCTAATACTGAATCATGTTTTCCCATAAGCTCAACAACACTTCCAAAATTTCTATTTAGACTATCGTCGAAAAGCCAAGAGGGCGAGCCCCCTCTCTGACAAAAATAGGGTAATATCAAGAATGCGATAAAAATACTTTTTTTATTTATCACATCCAGGCCTCAATTGGACAACAATATAATTGTCAATTCAAGTACCGCTCATTGCTGCCTTTTTTCTCTCTATACTGTATAGTTTTGTAGAGTAAGTCATAACCATCATCATCATCTTCATCAGTCTTTTATCGTACGTTGCTGGACATAGATTTCTCCCCAGAATTTGCTAGACATCTCTATTATGGACATCGCGGGGTAAATATTTTCTGAATTTGTCTAGTTCGTCTTGCCATCTTATATTCTACCAGTCACGGTTTCGCATGTGATCTCTTGGAGTCCACGTTGTAAGTCATGATGTCCAGCGATTGTCTGTCGTTCTGGCAACATGGCCGGCCCATTGCCATTTGAGTTTTCTAATGGATTCTATGATGTCTGTTTTCTTTTTCCTTGATATATTTGTTCAGTCTTGTGATCTCTCGATGTGAGGTTAAGAATGATTCCTTAATGTGAACGGTGCATGGTTCTCAGGATTCTTCAGTTTCCTCCATCCTTTCTCGATACTTTACCCCAGCTGACTAGTTAATACACACACATTATAAAAACACACACTCCTTTGTAAACCAAAAGAAAAAAAACAACAAAAAAAAAAAAAAAAAAAAAAAAAGTTACACAATCGCTTCGCTCTGATCCAACAGAGTCAGTCTCGTTTATATTCCTCTCCATTTGTCAGAGTTACTCTAAGAAGCACAAATTGGAAATGAGCGATTATCCCTATTCTTATCAACATCAGCTTCGGTCGCTAGTTATAGTCCGCTTTTTGCTCTATCTGTTCATCATTAGTTTCTCTGGGAGTATTACCTTCCGTATCTGTCTTGGTCCAACAGCCTGGTTACCAAGATCAATGTGGTCATTCTCTGATTTCCATTGATGGTGATGTCAGTTAGTGATTTGGACACTTGAAGGATTATTCCAGCAATTTGGTATGTTTTCTCCTTGCAGCTCGACTCGTATACTTTTCATTGTCCCACAAAACTGATCCGACCTGAAATATTATTAATAGTAAAATTTCGATACTTACCGATACTTAAGAAACAATGTCGGTATATCATTTTTTGTTCCTCTCCTTCTCTAACTTTGGTTAAAAATAAGATATTACCACCAATATTGTAGAATCTATTAGACAGAATGTGATAGCAAAATTACTGACTTGAAAGATTCTCACAAAATTTAAACGTTTTTCTTCACTTAACATGATATGAGATACTTTAGCATAAGAAGTATTTTCAATAAGAGTTTGAAAAAATTAAAGAAAGAACGTATAAGAAGCGAAAGACAATACTAAATAACAAAGCTCATGATGAAATAACCAATCTAAAAAGTAATAACGT
>OY735213.1:28820300-28870300 GCA_963457665.1 Thysanoteuthis rhombus | reverse complement strand
GTCCACATGATATATTAAAGAGTAATGAACAAATTTCAAATAAACTCTGTGTCAAGCTGGGCAATGCAATCAGTGGGGGAGAAGTTATTTGTTTTGGAACAAAATTCGTTCAATTGAGGGACATTTTCCGTTTTTCTTTCTCACATACACTCATACATACCGTCATGACTATCCATATGATATCTCCAGAAGTTCTGAGTAAATTTCAATGAAATATTATTGGAGGGTGTATAATGAAAGGCTACGGAAGAATTGATTACACTTTGGGAAGGATCCATACTAAATTACCCCCTTATCCGTCTACACCACATGATATTGCCAAAAATTCCTGTCTGTCCTCACAGTATCTCCAAAAGTTCTGAATGAATTTTAATTGAATTTTGTAAAACTGTGGGTAATGAGCTACCGGAGAATTGATTGAATAATGAATCCACGAAAAATTACTTCCCTTGACAATGGCGCTGGCAAAGAATAGCACTCTCTGACCTTTTTATTGTTCTTTTTTTACGTCGACTGCACAACTACTAATTGCTGTCCTTTTGAATCCCCGGTGGTTACATTGGTACGGGTCTTTCCCGCTATTCAAAAGAAGAGCGTTCCTATAAAAATAAATATTTCATAAGCCGAATCAGCGTAATGCGAATAAGTAATTACCATTATTTTATATGCAAATTTATTTTTAGCGTTCCCAGACCCCCCCAAACCTGATTATGGTTGTTAGATTGAGCCGTCGGAAGTTTGGTTGGTGTAGAGGGAGTTACAGGGGTCTAGGATGTCGGAAGGGTTGGAGGAGGGTGTGCGCTGCCTTTATAACAGTTCCCTTGAAAAGAAACATCGAACCTTTTTTTTTTCGTAAAAGCGGGAAAGTGGTGTAACACCAACTTCCCGAAAGCATGGAACAATACCTATACTTCAATTTGGTAACTTTCTCTCCAGCAAGAGGTAAATAAAAAAATAAACCGCGACTTGCTGAAAAATCTACCTTCGTTGGTCATTCCAGTTTTTAACCTGTTTTTCCCATAATCTATTGCTGTCTTCATTTCAAAACACTGGAATAATAAATCTGTGGTTTTAAAATTTTAGCCGTTGACTCGGTTTACTGTTCCTAATGAAGTGGTACCTCCTTCTAATGGTAGATTCACCCACCATAGCATTTTATTTCGTTCACTTCAGTACATTGTTGAAAAAATCTCAAATAATGGCAGTAAAATCGAATCTGAAGCAACTTTTTAAATGCAGCCACATGGTTAGTATCGAACCGACATTTTTAATGGTCCAAGATAAGAGATGCTTTTATAAAATTTGAACATGAAATTATAAAAACGATTGGTAATGCCTTTTCTGCGGAGAAATGCGTGCGAAATTCATTTGTGTTGTCGAAAGCCTAAAATGATTTGAAAATTGGAAATTGTCGGTTTTGGTCAGTCTGTGTGGTAGCGAATTAGAATATTTGATCTATTCGCTACCACGAACAAAATAACCCTTCTTTGCTATCTGTCTGTCCAGCTTCACGCAACTGGTTAACTTGTCCCAGCAGGTCATAGGTCAAGCGCCACGGGGGAGATAACTCTAATCTCGATAGATTGTTATTCTTTTGCAAGATTGCAAAACCCGACTAGAAAGAGTAAAGCCAGTTTACAAAATGCAAAACTGTGAAAGAGAGTTTAGGAATGGATATAATAAATGTAAGGACGCCTTATGCGCAGACCGATGCTCTAAGATATTTCATATTCGTTTAAATCATCTATGATATTTATTTCTGACTCATTATTGTATATATTACATTTATTAGATATCCTTCTGTATATATTAGTAGGAAATAAAACATTTGTCGAAGCATGTAATGAAGAGTTCCAATTTTCATCAATTTTCCTCACGAGAAAACGGCACCTGAGCTGCAACGCAAAATGATATACGCGGCAGTAGACAGGTTAATGAAACAAGTTGGTCTAATTAACCTAATTTTGAGGATATTTCATTGATGGTAGGATTTCTATACTTTCTGGAAATACAAGGTTTGTCAGCAGTTTTTGATGACTTTTGAATGTAAAAATATCAAGCAAAAATGCCAAGGATTCTTAAATTGTTTAGATTTTGAAATGAAGTGATTGCGAAGATGGCATTTGAATCGTGAATCCGAATCTCAAGAATAATTCGATACGAGCTAATTACGCCAAGGGCAAGATGAAGAGGGCATTATCAAATCACCAATTTTTCAACTGGAAGAAAAATAGCCAAATTTGATGACCAGAAATTCAGTTCCTCAGAGGTCGAGCAGGTTGTAGAGATATTTTCTAACCTTGGACTAATCTGGCAGAAGACTACAAGAGCGATTTATTACGCCATGATCGGTGAAGAGAACGAGACACGCTGTAAGTATCGGCTCGAATGCTGTTCAAGGTGCAAAATAAAAGTGTTTTTGAGAAATTATGTTGCTTTTTTTAAAACCTTTAAATGGTCAATGGATAGAAGACAACAACGTCCCTGTATGCTAAAGAAGAACAAAGCAAAATTTTAAAAAGTTACATAAATTCAATTTGAATCAACTGATGTTCAAGTTTGTTTATTTATTTAAATTTTGAATCCTTAAATATTCATATTTAGAGACAAAAAACATGCAGATTCATAACTGAAAAAAAAATTATCCTTCCGACAGAAAAAGTTTTCGGCGAAACGTCACTTCGGTAAAAAGATTTTAGTCGAAAAGTCCGCATGACGAAACGACCGTCGACTGACTGAATGTTGACGGAACATTACTGAATGTAATTCTGAACATGGTATGACACCAGGCCACGAAGGCTGAACATCATGTGAGGATCCGTTTAACAGATTTTATACGGTTTTTTTTTGGTTAGTTTGGCACCAGGCCACAACTATAGGTAATCTTGTGAGGATTGGTCAAGCAGGTTGAATAGATATTTGCTATACTTGGTTCAGTCTGACAAAAGACCACAGAAATGAGCAACCGGTTCGGCTCGGTGAATCAGGTTATATAGACCTATTAAGCTTTGCTCAGTGTGGCACAAAGCTACAGTAATAGGAAACCCGCGAGTTTCGATGGATCGGGTTGTATAGATATATACTAAGCTTTGTTCAGTCTGGCACAAGACCACAAGAACAGGGAACCAGAAGGTTGTATAGATATCTTCTAAGCTTGTTTTAGTCTGGTATAAGGCACTAAGGTTGTGACACCCTGTGAGAACTGGTTAGGTAGGTTGTATAAAATTCTGCTCTAAAGACATACCTAGAAAAAGAAGTTCATGTAGTGTGAATGAAATATGATCAAATATGAGAGCCGTTGACCCTCCTTTCAATGCCCAAAAGGACAAAAGAAGGTCGTCTGATGTCATTGTATTTATTTCTAGATTAACTTTAATTATTATAGAAAAAAAAATGAAAGAGACGAGCGTAGGAATCTTTATATTACAAAGATAGGAATGCAAAAAACGCAGAAAGTGGGCGAGCCAGTGACTTGTGAAAACCCAGTGATTATTTTAGAAAGGTCGGTTGCCAAGAATGATAAACTAAACAGCCTGAGCTTAACGTGTACAAGTAAGAAGAAGAGCATGTAAATAATTTTAAAACAATTCTTCGAAAATATTTCCACGATTCGATACAAAGATATCAAGTGTGTACAAAAGTTTCCAGCCTTTTCATTTAGAAAAAAAAAAAGTTGTGCAAATGACCATGCAGAAATCGAACGAACTAGGCTACGAAACTCTACCACACCCAACTTACTCACCAGACCTCTCCCCCGACCGAGTACCACTTTTTCAAGTATTTCGACTACTTCCAACAAAGGGAGGTCTTCAACAAATTGGTAGCAGCTAAAAACGCCTACGAATAATTCATTGATTTCAAGACCCCAGAATTCTATGCTTCCGGTATGAATGGGCATGTTTCCAGTTGGTAGAAATGTTTAGATTCTGAAGGTTCTTATTTCAATTAATAACTTTTATTATAAGCCGAGATATACAACTACAAAGTTGATGATGGAAAAAAGGCAATTACTTTGCACCGACCTATTATTTATTAATCATTAAAATGTTTTCCTTAAATTTCAATGACCTTACGCTAACGTTTCAGGAGTTTTCGAATAATGATAAAACTACTCTGGCTTCGACACAATTAATTTTTCATGAAATTTTGAACGTTGAAAACATCTTTTCAACCAGATAAGGAGTGCTTGCTGCACCGATCGAAACAAATAATGATCTGATGGTGTCAAGTCTGATGAATATACAGGGTAAGGTAGAATTCCCGCGTTATATTCAAAATATGAACTGCGTTAAGTATTTTTTCAGTGGCGAAACTACCCTGACAAGTTTGCGGCTTTCAATTTTTCCGTAACTGACTTATGTAACCCTAATCCTAAACACCAACCCTAGCCCTTAATAAGCTTACCTTAAACACCAACTCTTAACTTGGCACGTCTTTTGCAGTTTAATAAATGATAGTTTTAAGAGGCCATTTGAAAAATGAAATTTTTGAAAAAAGATGTTTTTTTTTAAAAAGTGAAAAACTGAAAATTTTAAATTTTGTGAAAAAAAAAAAAAGAAAAAAAAAAGAAATGCTGTTCTGGAGTACCCTGGGTGCATCGAAATCTAACACAGAAATGTTCTGGATGTCATGCAGAAAAGGCGACAATCGTCGTCCAGTCTCCTAATTTCAAACGTCATTGTCCCCGTAGACAATAATGGAGACGACGAAAAAGAATATGAACAGAAGAAAGCTGGAACAAAATCAGAAGGTGCTGATGATTTTAGGAGTCACAGTTATAACCACCGAGTATAAGAATGATGATGGAATAGGATGGTAATGATGATAATGATACTGATGAGAACCAAAGAGATTGAAATATTTGCAATGATGGATGTGTTTCTGTTCGCGCCTAACTGAGACTTGGCAATAACAAAGTGCGCCAGGCATTTGGCTTTGTTGATGGAATCTACTCTCTCTGGTATGTTGGAGAGGAAGAGTGATAAAGATGGAGTAGACGAGGGACCGAAGCCGCGCTTTGGTGAACAAACATTCTCAATGAATAATTCCCGTTATTAATGAATGTTTAACCCTCACATTTACCTCTGTGGAAGTGTGTTTCGCTAAGGTGAAACGTACGTCCTCCTCGGTACGTTTATTTCCTCGAGAATGGTCTAAACAACATTTTATCTATTTATTTTTTTTTTGCATTTTTCTTTATTACCGTTTCTCTTACAAATAACATTGCCTTTACTACCGTTTGCGCTCATTGAGTTTTCAAACAAGTAGTGACTGGTGACACCCACAGTTGATCAAGCGACAGCAGCCCTTCCCCCAGCAGTCTAGGACTCTCCTCAGTATGTTAGCTGATTAAAGTAATAGTGGTGTCGTCTGGATGGACTCGTTTCTTCCCCAGATTTTTTCCTCCCTCTTTGCTAGGCTCTTCCAGACTGTTTCAGTTCTCTGGCCAGGTCATTATTCTTATCTGGGTTTTTATTCCTTATTTACTTATATCAACTTCACTCTGTGGTCTACGTGAACAGCGACATCCACCATCTGACTCGTTCTTTTCTTCTTAGTCACGACAACGTCTGGCCTAGATTGGTTAATCCGTTTGAATTTGAAAATATTACAGGATTTAAAGTCGCATTCCTTTGGGCAAATTCTAGCCTATGCATATACCATCGGTCTAATTTGTCAAAGCGCAGTTGTTTGCACAGTTCCCAGTGGATCACCCACCCCATCCAATCATAACTATTCTTGTACTCCTCCTGGGCTATTATTATTATTATTATTATTATTATTATTATTATTATTATTATTATTTCTCCCCCCCCCCTACATTTGTATATTTACACCAGCGATTATCGCTGGAGATTGAGTTGAAGCAAATTTCCTCAAATCCCCAGCACCATTCTCAGTATCCTGGTTGGACATATGATAGCACTACCGTGGCCTGGACAATCTCATCTCTTTCCGATTCACTGACTCCTCCTATCTCGCTTATAGTCTTCTTGAGACTTCCAAGTGCGTCAGTTATTATGGGCACAACCTATCCGATATGTTCTACAGCTTCCCCAACTCTCTGGTTTTCCTAAACTTCCTGTTTCGATTCCAGTGGGTTATTGGCCTGTAATTGTTTTGATCGTTCGAGTTCCCTGTCTTATGTAATAGTATTATGATTGCAGTGTTCCAATCTTCTAGGACTTGACTCTGTCTTGGGCATAAGTTGAAAATGGTGGCTAGTTTCCCGCTAATGACTTTACCAGCTTTTCGGCTGGTCGAATGTGATGTTATCTAGTCCAGGGGTCTTCCTTTTTCTCGTTTGTTTGATGGCTTGTTCCACCTCCAACGGTATAACTTCTGGGAAATCCTCAAACTGGTTACTCGTTACTTGTATATCCTGTTCGTTGTCTTGCACCCCTTGTTCGGTGGGGTGGAGCTTTCCGTCGGATTCTAGGGCGTGTCCGACACTTCAGTCCCTATCTTTTGTTAGGTCTTCATTTTCTTCAAACACACTAGTTTTTTGCGTTTTAAAGCCCCTATCTTTTTGTCGAGATACTTTCGATGACTATGTTTGTGTATGTTGTATTTTCTCTTCGTTTCTCTGGATGATTTTGCCCAATTCGGTTGTTCCAATCTTTTCTCCTGTTGTTGTGGATGGTTTGAGATTTCTACGTTTTTCCATAAGAACCTTGGTTTCTTCTGAATTTACTGATAGTTCGTTTGTTCTTTGGCTTGAACATATCGGCAGTTTCTATCAGGGAGGCTAGCATTTTGTTTTTGAACTCATTGATTTTCACTTCTATTTCAGTGAGAAGTTCATACCCGTTTTTCATTTAGCGCTGGAAGAATCAAATGAGCTCGTTTTTGTACGGTGAGTGGTTGCAGATTTGTGCATAACATTTTCCTGTGCTCTCTCTTGGGATTAATTTTGATTTTACCTCTTATTTCTCTGATTTTGCTTATTACACTGGCTTTATTCAGGACCAGAATGTCTTTTGTCTGCTAAGATGTGGTCGATTTCGTTCTTCGTTTCGTGATTGGGGCTCCACCAAGTCGATTTTCTATTGGGTTTCTTCTTGAAGAAGTTGTTCATGAGTTCGAACCCGTTTGCTGTTGCAAAATTGACTCGATCGTCACCTCTTCCGATTTGTGTTTTGTATCCAAACTTGCCGACGCAGCTTTCATTTCTTTGTCCTACCTGAGTGTTGAAGTCTCCTATGATGATGTTGGAGTATGTTTTGGTATCTTGGAGTGAGGAATTTAAGTCGTCGAAGGAGTTGTCTATCTCTTCCCTTTTTGACCGTGATGTACGAGCGTAGACTTGAATGATGTTCAGTTTGTACCTCTTTGAGAGTTGTACGGTGACACTGGCGACACGATCTGAAATAGCTTTGAATCCCTTAACGTTGTCTTTGAGCTTTGTAGGAATAAGAATGTCTACTGCTTTGTTTTCCTTTTTCTTTCCAATAGCAATAAAGAAGATATTCATTCTTTTGCTCGACTAGTTCTCATTTCGCTTATGCTGATCATGTCCAATTTATTTCTCTTCAGAGTGCCCTGACTTTGTAGGTGCCTATGTATAATATTGTTCTCTTAGTGACGTTCTAGGGGTTCTGTTCGAGTAGTCGCGTTTGAAGCACACTAGCCCCACCCAAAGCAAGTTAGGCTTTGTGAAACCACTGACCCTACAGGAACAGTTAGTTTCTTGGTGTGTTTGGGTAGTCGCCCTTGGAGTACATCAGCCCCACCTAAAGCAAGTGATGTAGCAGGGTCTTATGAAACCGCTCATTGAGAAGAAACGGTCGATATATTTATGACCGTCTGAACCATGGGGAGTGTTAAGCAATGCCCTTCCATGCTGGCCCATGACGTGATAAAGCAGTACAATTCATACTAATATTTGCCGCCAAGATATATCCGCGTATGTAGATCGTTCTGACATTCCTATCGCTGGCTTTTAGTGGCTCCTATTTATTTATCAGTTTGCCCATTAACAATGTTTCTTACCAGTTATTCAACATCACTTCAGGTAGTTAATGTCAAGCGTGAGATAAAACGGTAGGAGTACAAGGCAGAGTTTTCCTTTTTTTTTTCCTTACGCCTCACCGTCTTGTTTTCTTTCTTTTTGTTCTGCACGATTCTTTCTTTCTTTTTTTTCTGTTGTTCTTTCTGTTTGTTTTGTAAGATTTTTCTTTCTTTCTTTTTTTTGTTGTTTTGTATGATTCTTTCTTTTTTTGCACAATTCTTACTTCTTTTCTTTTTGTTTTGCACGATTTTTCCTTTTTTCCCCTTCTTTTTGTTTTGCACGATTCTTTCTTTCTTGCTTTTTGTTTTGCACTGTTCGTTCGTTCTTTCTTTGTTCTTTCTTTCTTTTTTTTCATTCTTTCTTTCTCTCTTTTTTCTTTCTTTTTGCTTGGCACAATTCTTTCTTTCTTTCCTTCTTTTTGTTTTGCACGAGTCTTTCTCTCGTTCTTTTTTTTCGTTTTGCATGGTTCTTTCTTTTTTGTTTTACAAGTTTCTTTTTCTCTTTGTTTTGCATATTTGTTTGTTTCTTTTCATCTGTTTTGGGCGATTTTTCTTTCTTTCTGTTCTGTATGTTTCTCTTTTTTTTTTTTTGTTTGCACAGTCTTTCCCTTCTTTTATTCCTTTGTGCTTTGTACAACTCTCTCTTTCGTTCTTTCTTCTTTTCGTTTTGCACGATTCTTCCTTTCTGTCTGTTTTGCATCTTCCTTTCTTTCATTGGTTTCTTTGTTTCTTTCTCTCTTTTTGTTTTTGTACGATTTTTTCCTTCTTCATTCCTTTTTTTGAACGTTTTTTCTGTCTGATTGTTTTGCCCGTTTTTTTTTCGTTCTTTCTTTCTTTTTTGCATGTACTTTCTGTTTTTTTTTTGTTTTGTTTTTTTTAATAAATTTGTACGATTTTTTCTTCCTTTCTGCTGGTTGTGCACATTTCTTTCGTTTTTTTCGCAAAATCATTTTCCTCCTCTTTGTTTTGTAGGATTCTTTTCTTTTTGTTTTTCACGATTCTCTCTTTCCTTCTTTCTGACCATTGTTTTTTTTCTTTCGTTTATTTCGTTTTCTTCTTTCTTTTCCTCCCCTGTGTTAGTATTTTCTTTCTTTCTTTCCTTTTTCTTCGCTCCTTCATAGATATTCTTTACTTTTCGTTTACTCGATTATTTCTTCCTTCATTTCTTCCTTCCTCCGTTTATCTTTTGTACTCCATTCTTTTTTTCTTCTCTCATTGAATCTTACTTTCACTTCATGTTTACGACCAGTTATTTTCTGCCGCGTTCAGAACTCATAATCTTTCCCTCTTACATACATTTCACATTCGTGTCTCAAAACAATCTTAGCTGCAGAAAAAGTCACGAAGGGGTTACAAAATCTTATAATGTTTTTATTTGTAAATTCTATTCTTTTAACCCATTAGCCGCACAAGGCGATGAAGGGTAATAGTTATCCATTGCAAAATTAAAGCCCTTGTCCATTAGAAAATAATCCATTGCAAGTTGTTGGTTGCAAGAAAAAAACTCCGATAGAACTGAGATGCCATCAATCACAATAAAACAGACCTTTAATTGAGCTAGCCATAGGACTTTAATGGTAGAAATTCCCGTCTTTCGCATTTGGTGTGCTAATTGCTTTTGTATTTGAAATTAACGTTATGGAGACACTGCCCCCCCCCAAAAAAATATGTACGAAAACTAATGCAATCAGATTAGAGATATATTTGTATTAAATAGATCTTTCGCGATTTTTGGGACGCCATAAACATTATTGCTGGAGATTTTTGTAGCAGACGATAGCTCCATTGGTGATAGTTACAGGAGGAAAAAGAAGATGAAGAAGATGGGGGGAGGAAAATGAGGCAGGGGAGGAGACCAAAGAGAAATAAACTGATAAGAGGATTGCTGTGAAAATAAGGAATTGGAGCTTGATAAAAAAAATATTAATAGGACCACTCGGCTATATACAAAGGGTCGGAAACTAGTACGGAACAAATTCGATGCGCTGTGCAGAGAAGGACAAAAGTTGTAGAGAGAGAGAGGGGGAGAGAGAGAGAGAGAGGGGGGAGAGAGAGAGAGGGAGAGAGAGAGAAGGAGAGAGAGAATTTACATGGTAAGAGAAAAGAGGAACAGGTAGAGAAAAAAGTTTTTGAAAGCAAGTTGAAAATAACTAAAGATAGTAGTCAAAATGGCGTATGAGATGGTGCTGTTGGCCTCACATTTAAGAACGCAGAGATTCTCTTCTTCCACAGCTAGCAGAGCAGTTGGGTCTCTTTCGTCTAGTAAGGCAATCCATTTAGGACGTCGGGCTAGCACCTTAGCCATGCAAAAAAACAAAAACAAATAAAAACCACAATGGCTACAAACACCGATTGGGTCTCCATAGATCTTTCGAGAAATAGAGACGAAATCATCTCTGCATTTTTGCTTTGCGATCAGAAGGAAGAGTAGAAATGTACGCACATCTTGTCCATCAGACCATTCGAAAACTCAAGGCGAGGAAATGAATTCAAAACAGTATGAAAGTGGAGTCAGTTCTAATGATATCCCGATGTCTGTTCACATCATCTTCAGAACAATTACCAAGTGTACTCGTGTACAATTCTAATATCAGAACGTAAAATTCCAGGCAAAAAATGTGTGTTTGCATTGGTAATCTAATCTAATGTATAATGAGGAGAGCAAAGAGCACATCCTCACTTCATATATGGATGATAACGATCAAGTACAAACAGACTAGGACTTTCTATGTTATTGAACAGAAATGAATACTTGAATGACGAAAGAAAATTTTGCTGGAAATTCCTGCATCAACTTATAACAGTCTCGGAAAGCTCCACACATCGTTGCAGCTTGGAAAAAAAAAATTCACAGATGTACTTGCATTCAAATGAGAAAATGTACTTACGATTATTTACACATAGAAGTACATAAAAAACTTGCTATCAGTTGATTCCTTTTAGTTCAACAAAGAATGAATGATTTCAAATATTTGACTCTCAGGAATCGCCGGGTACCTCTGCTCGTCCTCTGATGAAATTCTTCTCCTAGGCCCTAGGCTCACCAGCACTAGTGGACGTAGATGAATTTCGAATGGAAGTTCCGCTAAATGCTTTATATGCCATAAGATGTTCTGTTTTCTTCACCGAAATTGTCGTTGGATTAACCTGAAAAGTCGGGGTCGGCATACATACGAAATGAATTATTAATTTCTTGAGCAAAAATCAAATTTCGACAGAAGTTTTAGGTTGATTTACATGCGAATATAATCTAAAATATATATTCTCTCTCTCTCTCTCTCTATATATATATACATATAAGTGTGTGTGTGTGTGTGTGTGTGTGTGCTAAGTAAATAAGGCATCTAGCTGAGGAGTAGTGAGGTAAATTCTTAATGGGTACCTCACACTTGTGACTTGTACTAAGCCAAGTAAATAGGGTTCCAAGCCAAGTGAATATGGTTAACAAACTAATCTCGCAGACTATTACTACTGTGATGAGTGTTACCTTCGCTGAGTACCCTGCACTTGTGGCCTTGTGCCATAATAAGTTAATAGAGTAGCGAATCTCGCCGAGGAGTAGTAGTTTGCAAGCTGGTCCCGCAGACCGTTCCTACTGTAGTGAGTTTCTTCCTGAATGGGTTCTCCACATTCGTGACCTTGTGCCGTAACAAGCTGAGCAAATAGGGAACCTTGCCGAAGAGTACCAAGCTAGTCTTGCAAACCATTACTACTGTAGTGAGTTCAATCTTGGTGCGCCAGACTTAGCTTATGCCATAAGAAGCTAAGCTCAGTACGTATCTGTTAGACCAGGGATCCTCTACCTTTTTAGCACCGCTGACCGCTTCAATTCTTGCGGACCGGCCGACGAGGACCGGGGTGACTTCGACCTGAATATAGTTGATAAGTCAAATATGTCACTTATAGGTGATTAACGCCAATGATTTTCAGTTTAGAAAGGAATATCACCTAATCATATCGCTCCCTAGCGACCCGGTAGCACATGCTTTGCGGCTTTGTGGTGGGGAACCACTGTGTTAGACCATCAATAGTAAGTTTTGAATGAAAATATATTTATCCTGAATGCATTTGGATTAACAAACTTCTCTTAAGCAGTAAGTAGATTTTTAAAAAAGCAATAATAAAACAATGAAGACTGCTAGCCAATAGAGAAAGACTTTCAAAATCAGTCTTTTTTTCTTTCTCGGTGACGGGCGTGATTGTTCGGGCACTGGGGATAAACCTTTACTACAGTTAACTACAGCTCCATGTTCAAACCCTAACAAATGCCGTTGGGCAAATTTTAAATCGCTGTCCTCCTGATACTGGATTTTTTTTTACCGAGTGCTCTATGATCGTAATCTTACTAGCTCAGTATCCATCATAAATGACACAGGGCTTCAGCTTCTACTCGATCTTCCTCTCTTTGTTTCTCTCTCTCTCTCTCTCTCTCTTTCTGTCCCTATCCTTTTCTCCCCAAAAAGAAATGAAGAGAATAAACTTATGTCTTTAATGCTCTCTTGAGCTTGTAAAATCAAATCTTGGGGATGCTGCGTAGATGTTTGCTCATCAGCAATAATCGGCACTCACACTGTTTTGGCTCAATTGGGTTAAGTCAAGGCAAACAAAATATCAGGTTTAGGGATATCCAAGTAGGGATCGAACTCATTATCAATCAATATAAGTTATTTGTATGCTGAAGTAACGTGAAATTGATTCCTTCACAAAATCATACTCTAGAAGTTGAAGAATTTCGAGAAGCCGTCTTCATTTGGTGATTTCTGACGAATTCCTTCACGGGGGCGCAATCGTTAAAAGAGCACATCCGTGTACTCCTACACGTGTAAATTCAGTTTATCTTGAGGAATTTCGTGGCTAACATTGAATCAAGAAGCTGCTAACACGCCTTCTTTTGTTGGTTGGTGGCAAAACACACCTGGCATACGCTAGCGCACTTATACAGAAACATTAGAAACAGAAGTAATGGCTGCAATGCTTCTATTTCTTTAGTAATCGCCGAGCGGGGCAGTGCTTATCTTGCGTGGCGTTGGGAAACATTTTTGTGTAAATCATTCTTACATAGATCAGCTTTTATCTCTCTCTCCCCCCTCTCTCTCCCCTCTCTCTCTCCCCCTCTCTCTCTCTCTCTTTTTGAATTATTGACCCTCAGTTTCTCTTTTTTTATCTTTTTCTTTCAAAATCTTTCTGGTCTTTTCGTTTTTCTTTTTCTCTCCCCCTTTCTGCTTTTTGGTCTTTTCATCGTGATTTCTCTCTCACTCTCTCTCTCTGTCTCTCTCTCTCTCTCTCTCTATCTCTCTCTCTCTCTCTCTCTCTCTCTCTCTCTCTCTCTAAGTTCTTTTTCGGACTCTTATCTTACTTTCTTAATCTTATATTACCTTCTTGAATTTATTCTTTCTTTCGGTTTTCTTTCATCTGCTCCTTACGTCCTTTTCGATCAATAGTTTTTTTTTAGTTTTTTTTTTTACTTTCTTTCTTCAATATTAGAATATTGAACTAATGTTAAAACATTTTTTTTCTTTTTTTCTATTTGGTTGCACAATTGTTTCTGTCTAACCTTCCGTCTTCCTTCCGCACTTTTGAATGGTTCCTTCTTTATTCCTAATTCTTTCCTCTCTGTTGGCTTGAGAAATTCTTTTTATCATTCTTTTTTCTCTGTTGGCTTTCTTACTTCTTACTTTCTTTTTCTTTCTTTCTTAGCATCTGTTTCTCCTTTTCTTTCCAATGCTTTCTTTCTTTCTTTCTTTCTTTCTTTCTTTCTTTCCAACGCTTTGTTCTTTTTTCCTAATCTTTCTTTCTTTCTTTCTTTCTTTCTTTCTTTCTTTTTTTCTTTCTTTCTTACTTAGCTTCCGTTTCTCCTTCTCCTCCTCATGCTTACTTCTCTATTCCTAATCTTCTTTCTCTCTTTCTTGACTCTCTTTCTTTCTTCCTTTCTTTCTTTCTTTCTTTCTTTCTTTCTTTCTTTCTTTCTTTCTATCTTTTTCCCTTTCTTTCTAATTTCTTTTACTTCCAGTTCATTTAGAGTTCTTTTTATTTCAACCTTCTCTTGCACATTTTTTTAATCATTAAAAACAATTCATTTTATCCTTTTCTCTTTCCTTTGTCTTTTTCTCCTTCCCTTTTTTTCTCTTTCATTCCAATTCTTTTTTTTTTTACAGAACCACACACATGCAGAGAGAGAGGGAGAGGGGGAAAACATCCGTACTTACACAATGAAATATATCGATAAACATCTACTCGTATTCTATATCTTGCTTCTGTATCTGTTGTCGGATCTATGAACACAACAGATTTCAAAACTTTACTTGTCATCTAAAACCCAACAAAATCTCCGTAAAATGTTAATCTGATCCTCTTGCCGGCTTGACAATTGCTGCTTTATTGTCTGTGCTCGTATCCCCTTCACTACCACGTCTACCTACGTATGACTTATTTATTTAAGTGCCAAGTTTGTGCCTACGATATCTAAATGTGTGTTGTTTATTTCTCCACGTACTCCCAGTGCTTGTATTTTTATAATCGTGTGTATTTCTGTGTGCGTGAGGACGCCTTTGTGGGCATGCGCACAAGTGAATATAAGCGTGCCACGAGCAATGGAAATAAAAAAACAAACCAACAAAACATCTTGATTCGTATTTCCTGTACTTCTCTTTCTCTGTTTTTCATCTTCTTTTCTAGCTTCTTCTCTTCTTTTTTCTTCTCTTTCTTACGTCATTAATCTAGGAATTGAGGCCGAACACGTGGAGCAGACAACAGATGGCATACATTCCGAACGAAAGAAAGGCTAAAATCAGTTTACGACAAAAGAGCGGGCGAGAGAGGATTGAGGGAGAAGGAATGAAAGGAAGTATATTGAGAAAGGCACAAAGAAAGAATGAACGAGTAAAAAAAGGAAACGAAAGAGAAGAAGAAAAAAAAAGTTCGGGAAAAGATGAAAGGAACGGAGCTGGGACAATGGAAAGAAAGGGAGGAAGATAAAGGAAAGAAGGAAGACAGAGAGACAGAGAGAGACAGAGAGAGATAGAAGAGACAGAATGGAAGAAAAAAAAAGAAGGTGAATCGACAAAAACTGAATAGGAACAATGAAAAGAAAGAAAGAAAGAAAAAGAAAGAATGTAAGAATGAACGAAAGCATATGAAATAGATAAACAATGTACACGAGAATCACTGGGAAGTTTGAAGAAATAAAGGAGGGAGAGAATTTGGAAAACTTTGATTTTTGAAAAAATAATATAAGAAATTATTCGCGAAGAAAACGGGTGGCGAATAAGAAAAGAAGGGAACGAAGAGTAAGTTGGTAAAAATGAGAGAAAAGAAGGAAAAAATCATGAAGGAGAAAAACAAAGGAAGGAAATTTTAAATAGATGAGAAAAAAAAAAAGAAAATTAATGAGAAAAATAAAGGAGAGAAATTAATGCAAAAGAAACGAGAAAAGAAAGAAAAATAGAAATAAATATAAAAAATGAATTAAAAAAATTATAAAAAAAAGGAAGAAAAATGGAACTAATACGTTAAAAAGAGAGAAAGACAAAGAAAGATACAGCAGGCAAAGAAGGAGAGAAAAATATAAATGAATATGAAATGAGGGAGACGGAAATGAGAAAGAAACAAAAAATTAATACAGAGAAAAGGAGACTGGTTTTGAAAAAAAAGAGGGTCGGATTTGTATGGAGAGAAAGAAGAAAAAAAGAAGACCAAAGGAAGGAAGAAAACTCTGAGTGAATAGGAAAAAGGAAGAAAAAGAAAGGAAGTAAGAATGGTAAAAAGGAATAAAAAGTGAAAAAAAATTGAAAAAAAAAGGAAGGAAAAAAAGGAAAAGCGAAAACGGAAGAAAGACAAATATTAACCAATAGGAAAGAGAGAAGGCTAATTCAAATGTCTATGAAAAAAGAAAGAAAGAAGTAAAAAGAATAGGAAGGAAGAAAAAGTTTACCAAATGTGAAAGAAAGTGGGAAAGAAAGAGACAAAAGAAAGAGAGAAAGGGAAAGAAAGAATTTAACGAGAAAAGAACACAGTAATATCAAATAAATGAGAATGAATAAACGTAAGAGAGAAAAAGAGAAATGAAAATTGAAGAAATGAAAAAGAATGAAAAAGTTTTTAAAAAAAACGAAAAGAAAAATAGAAAGGCTATAGAGAATGAGAAATGAAAGAAGAAGAAAAAAAAGAGAAATTAGAAACCTGGAAGAAATTGATAAATTAAAAATACATTAATTTGTTTTATTTTCTTTCATCTTTTCTACTTGAAAGGAACTTGTTTTTATACATATATGATCTGCTTAACGCTATTTTGCTCTGAAGTATATGCCCCAACTAGTCAGCTGTTTATCCATCTTTCCCCTTCTTTCTCTCTCTCTCTCTCTCATACACACATACACACCTAAATGTGCATGATTGATAGACACTCCAATCAATTTTATTTGATATATGCTTAGATCAACCGCTCTCCATAATAAACACAACGAGAAAACTCAAGTAAGAGGTCGCACATTCACACACGGCCAAATAAAGAGCTGTCAGAGAGAAGATCCGTCATTAAGATTGTTTGTGCACAAAATTAAGTGAAGGTCTCATACAACAATGGCTTACAAGTATGCACATACGCACCTCTACACACAAAAACTTACGTATACGCTCTCACACTTACCTAGCTCTGGATTCGTCCTGTCACCCCAATAGAGTGAAGTATGCCCAGTCTCGGGGGATCAGTGGCCCTGGGGTGGCACTTCCTCGTTGCGCCAAAAGGGAAAGATCGGAGTTGTCCTGACGCCTTCACGATACTGTTCGGGGAACTGAGCAACTTTGGTCATTGCCCATACGTTTGCCTATCAGTCCTCACTTTAGATCGACCTTGTGTCAAACTTGTTCGTATGGAGAGGCAAATTAATGTAATACTTGAAATCATGAACATTTTGCTATTGTTTACCTTCATCTCAATTTTTTGCTTTTTATATCAACTAAATTCAATCCGGTTTCCCTTTGGCAATGAGCAAATGAATTAACAACGTGGACCAGAATAAACAATAAATTCTCGGTGTGAATCTAATTCTACTTTGAGGTTTTGATTTGAACACGCTCTTGCCCCAAGTTCCGGTAGCTCAGTGGTAAGAACGGTCGGGCGTTAACCAAGCTACCCTCTGGCACAGAGGGGACTTATTCTTCATTTCGATCCGCGTTGTTGATTTATTTACTCACTACGAAAGGGATACCGACTCGAATGTGAAAAAAATCAAGCAAATTATGAAAATTGCAGAATGTCTCGGTCGGGGGACCTGCGCAAGGGGAGAAAATATATTTGAAAAAAGGAAGAAGAGGAAGAAAAAAGAAAGGAGGATGAATTGATATAAAAGAAAGAGAGAAAAAAAGAAAGAATAAAAGATTAATAGCATCAGAAAAGGGGGGAACAGAGGAAGGAAGGAAAGAAAGAAATGTAAAATTACTATATTTGTTTTTATAGTTGATCGGAGAGGGCACGATAACTGTGACAAGACATTTTGGCCACCGACTTACGCAATCGTGTGATAAATGTATTGGAAAGTGGCGGAACTGCTCGGTTATGGTTAGCAGCGAACTGCTTCGGTAACAGAATGTGGTGGATGGCTCAGTAATCGACTTGTGCAACTGTGCGATAAATACAAATAAGCAGCTCAGCGGTAGAACATAGAGAGACGGCTCGGTGTGGGGCAAGCTCGTGATGGATGTGGTAGAAAGGCTGAGGGTGTATGAAAAAGAAACAACGAAAAAAAACCCAGAAGAATATAAGAACAAAAGATATCTGACGATGGGACTCAAGAACGCCCGGGGGTGCAATGAGAGTAGACTTCAGTCGGACAAGAAGGAAGAAAAAAGGCGCAAAGATTCCTGTGCCTAAGAGAGGGTATTGGAAATAGACATTCTTATCCAAAACGTTCCTCCGAGGAGAGATATTATAACATTTGCTAATTATCTCTTATGCTGGCATGCCTATGGATGGTAACGTCAGAGTAACAAGTTATTTGCCAATATTAGCATCCGGCTGAACAAGTAAAGCATTTGGTTATTCCAATCAATATACTCCGAAGAGTGAATGCGATAATACCATTCGAAAGTGTTTTAGGGCTGAGTGAACATGAGCGAACCTCAGTCGAAATTCTAAATGGTTGTTACAGGAGAATATAATTTTGGACAAGATAGTCAAAGAAAAATTTATTACGAGATTCCAAAACAGGGAAAATCGTGGCTTGATCCAGGATAGTTTTAATCATTTCAACCGAAAATGAATCAACTAAGGAGAAAGTTTCTCTTTCATTTTGGTTGGAATCAAAGAGAGTTCCTTACGATGAGTTGCTTGGACCTGGGATGGAGTGTTACTGCACAACACTCGTTTAAATGATGCATTGAAACATAAAAGACCTCCTTATGGACAAGGAACTTTTGCACCAGCTTCGTGTGTGTGAGTATATATATATATATATATAATTGTGTCATCCACAGACAGCTGTATTACATCTCTCCAGGGTGGCTATAGACTTTCCATTAACCCATCCAGTACTGCAAGGCAGGATTGAAACCTTCGCTTCAGACCGATATCCTACCTCTGAGCTACGGAACTGGACGGTCAGTAAGGCTGAATTTAAGCGATATATTTATTCACACATATTTATTTACACATAAATCCCCCATCCGCCAGTGCTCTATTCCTATGGAAGAGCATTGCATAAGCTTACAATGGATGAGTTACCTCACTTAAAGAGTGCTCAATCCTGAATAGAGGAGCATTAATTATTGTATATATATATGTATGGGATGGAAACAGAGGTAACTATTGCGTATTGGTATGATTGCTTGCAAATGATAACCGAGCTTAGCTTAGTCTGACACAAGGATCGAAGTCATTACACTTACGAATTGTTTGGGAAACAAATTGTCTTACTATTGCTCCAAAGCAGGCATCCCTATTCATGCATGCGTGTAGTGAATGTATTTCTTTTCGAGATATCAGCATGTTGATAGCATGGAGGCATATGTATCGAGCTTCGAATGACAAGTGGTTCCAGATTTATAAGCATATCATCATATATATTTATTGTTGTATAATATAATATAACATCATATAATATATGCTTATTATCAGGGAATATGCTCTTTGTGGTACTATATATGCTTCACTTGCTTTGGCCACCATCAAGCTCGATACCCTATTCATAGAATTTATATTTTACTCTCATTCTAGATATGACCAGCCCTTTGCTCATCAGTTTCTTCTCTGCTTTGCCTTCTTGACATTTCCGCTTTATTCTGAAAGGGCCCTGGCGAGTTAATCTCCAACAATACATCCCCAACTGTTCGTAGTTAATAATTCACAGACATATACAATTCATCCCCAACTATAACAATAACTGTGGGTTACAGAACATTCATGCCAAACCTAATTTAACAATACCATAACACCAGCAATCATTTAATTGTAAAATTATTATATTCATTACAATGAAGTAAATATCACAACAGTTGTCATATAAATGTTAGTTACCTCCATCATCTAGCGAATGGGTAAATAAACGACTATGAATTGAATGAGATAAAAAGTGCCCCACCAGTTGTCCCTGTCCTGGTTTCTCTTATCAAGTTTTTCCTCGTCTCGGAGTTCTTTGAGCTTTTTTGCCACATGTTAAATAGACTTAGCAGTGACAAGCACCCGAAGTGGCATCACTCAATTCACCACACGCTATTTTACGGATTCAAGTCTTCCCCAAGGGGGTTAGTGCAAGTCCCAGTCTGCGTCGGACTTGAAACTCTGATCACTCAGTCCGTTTTCGGCGCTGTTAACGGATCGGCCACCGGAACTTCCTTTCATAAAGGGTAAAAAAAAAAAAAAAAAAAAAAGTTCCAACAGTGTACATTATTTTTGGCTAAACTCATATTAGAAGTGTTATAACGTAACTAATCGCATGCAGAATTGATATACTATACGATATAGAATGTGAGAAGATTTTTTTTTCGGAGTGAGCGCATTTTGTTCTCTTAACATTTTTGCTGGGCTGTGTGTGTATGTGTATGTGCATGTGTGTATGTGTGCCTGTGCGCGCGCACGCGTGTGGATAATTTGAAGAGGGGGTGCGATCTCACAGGAGAAAATATTTTAGGAATCCTTTTCTCAAGTGTTTGCATAATATCAAAATGAACATGATATAACCTTGCCCTGAAAGAATAGCAGTAATAATTGAGTACTTGAGTACTGCATTGTACTTGTAAAATATCAAAAAACATTATGCAGCGCAGCATTTGCTTCTTTTTTTTTTTTTTGTTCTATATTTTCTGAACATTAAACTAATGTGAAAGTAAAATCCAGTTAAGACGTAATCTATCAAGTCTAATAGAACATAAGATGCCATTTTTACTAAGGTCACGTCACTGGATGTCGCTGATGGCATTACCGTGACGAGCGACACCTGGAAATTGCTAATCATTATATGTGTTGGATGTGAATTAAACCTTCTTTTCATACATTTAGACAAATAATTTCGTTGAAGATGGTGAGGGGGCGTGGAGGCAAGGTCCAATTACAAAAGGGGCGCGGTGATAAAAAGATTAAGAACCGCTGTGCTAAGAAGTTTAATTCTCCGAGAAATATGTCTTTGAAGAAAGTAAATAGCTTGGGTCACCATTTAAACGAAGAGTTGCTTGTATGTTGAGAAATTTAGGACTTTAAAATAAGATGAAAAAAAGTAAGCTTTGCTTGTACCATTACCGATTCCTAAGCAGCAGGAGCATAGAGCATTGTAAGCTAAACCATGGTGTGCACAAGAAACGTTGACGTCTATTTTCTGGTTCCCGTTTCGACATAACAGTGAGGTGTACAATATTCAAGAACGAACAGGAAAAGAGTCAGTCGAAACGTTGTTCGCTCGTTAACAAGGATATATGTACTTGATAAGAAGCAAAATTGTTGACATCAGAACAAGAGGTTGCACGTTATGTGTATTCTCGTCGTTGAGCATGCATGTTTACAATGTAAGTAAATCGTTTTGCTGTGATAAAGTGTTGAAATGTTTACGGAAGAAAAAAAAGGGAAAAAGAAAATCGATAAATTTTGGATAAAATTATGAAACCCATGAAATGATGATACGTTTATTTCTTGAAAAAATATCCCTACACAAAATCATGAAAAAAAAAAAAAAAAAAAAATCCAAAACAATGTTATCATTATTTCACACGAATCATTATTTTATGGAGTAATCAGTAATCTTTTCATTTCCTTTTCTCTTTCAATTTTGATAAGATTTTTTCTCCAATTTTTGTTAAAAGAAAATGCGCTAAAATCAAATGAATACTATTGGGGTGAGCATAAACGCATACCCTCCGCTATCATTATTTAGTTGTAAATTGCTTTATTCTTCAAGTTATAGCATTTTAACGGTGTAGCGGTTACAGAACTCTGATTACGAAGCGTCGTTTTTGCTGTATTACAGTAATAAAACCACAAACATAAATCGGATCATTATATTATGATACATGTAAAAATCAGATTACTATTATCGCAGTGAACTTGAACATAAATTCCCTGTTTTATGATGAAATTGCAATTTGAACTGAAAATAGTTTCATTTTTCAAATTTTAACGCCAACAAAACTTTAGCTACCAAGTACCGCTTTCACCGTTTGCTACGTCCATCAGGAGGCCCTCGGACTCTTCCTTAGGCTCTCCCATTATTACTCCGCCCAGCTGCGGGGTCTCAGTTTCCCCGGGGCAGCACTGCTCCATTGCACTTAAAAGAGCAGGTCCCCTGGTGGATGCTTTCGTGGGTGACGTTGTATAGCCATTACGATGAGCTTTTCAACGGTAACTGCGTCGGCTGGAGCCATTTTTTGAAGGGTTGCTCCTATTTCTTCCCACGTTAAGCCCGACCTTGTGTCAAATGTTGCTGCGGTGGGACAGTGATTAAATAGATACTCATGGGTCCCTAATTGTTGCCCCTGCCCACGTTTATCAAATGTTGGAAAAATTTTCATCAGCTCCATATTGAATTGCGACAGATTTCCCATGCCCTACTTATTCCGACCCCATCATCGCTTTTGAATTTTGACGGATTTTCCAACTCCCCCTCTGTTTAGGGGACAATTAAGCACCTAAGAGTTACATGCATACATGATGATTGTTTCATTTTGCCAGATGATAGCTGCTCCGTCATTTTACCTGGTCACCATTTGTTCCACCATGCCCATGTGCTCTAAGGCGGCTTTCAAGATTAGCTACAGACTTGCAAGGTCCAACGCACACATAACAGACAGTCCAGACTGCTCACAAGATTGGTTAAATCTGTCTGTGAAATTGCAGTCTTGTGTCTTTTTATGTCTCTTCAGTTCAGGGCTCGTCTTGCACACATTGTCACGTACTGTACAAGTTATATTGCTGGGAAAATGAAGTAAAACGTTGTTTTATGCTGTCCGTTTCTTTAAAATCTCGTTGTGATATAATGTGATTCACATAGCCAGCGTTTGAAAGAAGAGTGCGACCGAAGACATTACACGTCCAGTGCTTTATATTCTCTGATAAATCCATTGAAGCTCTTTTTCACACAACGACTGGTTCCGTTCAGCATGCTTAATTTGCCTTTCCTCAAGCATGCAGCACCCTTCCTTTAAAAGGCATCTCTATTCACTTCGATCCAGTGTCAGCTTTTCCTAGTTTTCTTACGCTAATTCTCGAATTCTTGAAATTACCCTTGATGCAATCCCTACATTTCCTCTTAGATTTGTGTTGTGGATGCTTTCCAGACTGCAGCTCACCACAAAAAGCTCTTTTGGTCTTGCGTACAACGTGCCCCTTCCCAGTGCATTAGACTTGTGATGATATGTGACTTAATGACCAGACGCCTAGCTCTCAGGAGCAGCTGTGTTTGGTATTATGGTCTGCCATTCGATATTGTGTAAGTGCCACAAGCATTTTTGGTAGAATACATACATACATACGTACATGCATACATACATACATACACACGTACAGTAATCGAGTCATTGTAATATAGACTAAAATATACGTCAGAAATTATGGGATTATTCATGTATTGATCGGTACCATGAAACCAACATCTATTTTATTTGGTAATCAATTTCTGGTGATTCAAGTATCTTAATTCTAAGTCTTCTAAAAGACTCAATAAATCTCAAGCTATTTTAATATGTGAAGATCAGGCATGAAGTCTTAAGAGCTTTACTGACGTGATTTTCACCACTTCATAACAAGAAGATGCACCAACCAATGAGACCATCCCATTTGAGCCTAAACAAACAGAATAATTTGCATATAAGCTCATTATATGGTTAGATATATACCTGATATGTTTATGTGGGTAGCTCTGAAATATGACTTGTTCTTCATATGTTTACTTATCAAAAATATGCTCATTATAATGAAATGGCTTATTAAAAGGGAGCGTGCACATGCAACGCTTTCTTTAACTTATAGCCTCATATTTTAAAAGAGAGCATATTGTCTATGGTGATTTATTGTAACTTTACACTATCTTAGAAGGAGGAAACACTTATTGACATAGAGGGCCGGCTTTAAAGGCCCAGAGTAATTATAATGCCTCTAATATGTTTTCCACAGAACCCTGACAGTCTATAAAGATATTACTGGAAGCCTGTGGAATATTGGCACCTTGGAAAACCACTCGAACTTGTATAAAAGATAAGTTTGTCGTGGAACTGTTCGTGCCATTAGTAAGAGAAGAAAAAAAACCGAAGAGCAATCTAATAAATACATTCTATGATTCAACTATAACAAATATTTTTGAATATTGATTTGACCTGTAAATACGGGCAAAAAGTCAAAATCCATTATTAATGAAATCATTATGAGAATCATATTTTCCTGACGTAGAATTATCTGTTTTAACCGAATATTCAATCCAATTTTTGTTTTTTAGTGATGTATAAGGTAACCTCTTCAGGGGGGAGGGATGAGTGAATTGATTCTAAAATGGGTGATCAATTTACAATATATGCATGATGTTAAACTGGACCATGATATTGTGTCCAATTTTTCGGCGCAGGATGTTCAATTTCCGATACAAATATCTTCTAGACTGGACCCTGACTTCCGGACCACTTTTTTATTTACTTCCCTTAGTATTCTTTGATGTTCTAATAATGTACTTTGATTAAGGTTTTTGTGGGGCCACTGGGGCGCTTCTTCTAATTATGGATTTTTTGTGATTTTTTTCCGAGGGTGGGGAGGGAGGCTGTGCGAGTGTGCACGTTTGTCCAACCTGGGAGGGGGTATTTATATGTTTGTATGTCGTTAGAGAACATTTGCACATGAATATATAGTTATTTAGGTATTTTTCTCTAAACAAACGGAATGTCTTTTCAACATTTGTGGTGTTTCGTCTTTGGACGGGGTGGGACACAAATGAAGCACGTCTGGTCCCCTGGGGAGCACCGACCCATTACTTCAAAGGGGAGGGTCGTAGCTTGTTCTGGCGCCTTCGTGACACGTCCGTATGTGAGGTTCAGCATTACACCAACTTTGTGTTCCATTTGCCCTCGTCAGGGGGGACAAATAACTTCTTCACTTGGCAGTAGCGTCAGCCATTTTGGAGACAGAGCTCGAAAATTCAGTATTCAAATCCTAACTTTCGTCTTCATTCTCCCTTGCCGCTATCAATAGCCAAAGGAAATCCAGGGTATGCAATGCACCCCAACCGCAAATAGGAGAAGTAGGACAAAAAAGGAAAGAGAAATATTGAAGTAGTAATGAAAATCATTAGAATGAAAAACAAGTATTGTGAATTCGACTTGGCAAGTTCATTTACTGAACCTACCGTGAATGATTAAGATTCTTAAGGAATCATGGCATCTATATTTCGGAAAATTTGGCCTCTTACAATCGGTAAGAAAAAAAGTACGTTTTTCACTCAGATGTCAGCTACTACAGACCTAACAGCATCTAAAAATAAAACTAAAGGTAAAAAATAAACTAACCCACATCAACGAGAAGACGTCCGCTCTTATAATAAAAATGCAAATATAAACAACAAGCTAATTTGTCCGGCAAACCAAATAACGGTTTTTATCGTCGTAAAGCGGGCAGCTAGAAACGAACCCACAATCAATGGTTGGTGAAATGACAAAACCATCACACCACTGCAGGGATGAAACGGAATGAAGTACACAAAACATTATTTCCATGTTTTTTCATTTAGAGCAACGGTCTCCAGACTTTTCAGCACTGGGACCTAATCATATATTTGACACATTTTCGCGGGCCTAAAATAATTAGTTTTATGAATGAATGAATGAATAAGTTTTCATTTGTTCTGTTTTTGTTGTTTCTTGGTAATCAGCATGGTATTATTCAGAACAAATGAGTAATGTGAGAATTGCTAAGAAACAATGCCGAGCCCACACTGAAAAATGATATATCATTAGTAAAAATGCCAAACATTAGAAAATGTTCTGACAAAATAATCAGTATAAGTGGTCTGTTCCCCAAAACAAGTTCCTGTAGTATTGCTTCATTTTTGCATCTCATTCTCTTACGATTGTTGTCCCAAATATACGACCCATATCCCTACTTCTATCCCTAACGTAGTACAACAAGGAATGTTGGCAATGTTATAGCATGAGATGAGGAGACAAAACAATACTACTATCTCTGTAGGGGGGACCGCACTTCTTTTTAAGTGCTGCTCTTGTATCAAATAATCTATTACTTGACATGCATGGAAATAATTAGTTTTATTTATAAACATTTCAAATTGCCGCTGGATGGATGTAATTTTGTGGTAGGCCAGATATGACTTTTGGGTCGTAGTTGGGGGACCCGAAGTGTACAGTTTCAAAACATTTGTAACAAGCCCTATGGTTGACGTAGTTACTTATTTCCCCATACTATCACCAGTGGTTGATGTTCGCGCACCAATAAAAACCTGGATTTCGAATACTGATTTTCAAGGTTGGCAGATTGGCACGTCTTTTTGGAATATTGGTGCATCACTATCTTCTTACTCTCATTTGGACATGTCCTGTTCTGAGCAAAGTAAATAGCCTAGCGGATTGTGACCTGCCTTGTTGTCGAAGTACGTATCACCAACTCATGAATAAAGTTGCTGAACTAAAGTTACTGAACTAAGCTTAGTGACCATCAGGTATTGAGATAGTTACTAATTTGCCTCATCATAATCAGTCTTTTAACGTCCGTCGTTGGACATAGACCTTCCTCAGGATTCGCCACAATTATATAACATGGGATCCATGTTGTGAGACGTGATGTCCATCGGTTGTCTTTCATTCTTGCAACATAGCCATTTGACACGGACACCCGTTTTATTCCTTGTATATTGTGCTGTCTTGTGATCTCTCCATGTAAGGCTGAGCATGATTCTCTCATGCGCACGGTACAGACTTCTCAGTTTGTAGGTCTGTCTCTTGGTTAGGTTCCGTGTTTCAGCTCCATAAGTGACTATCAGGAGAATGCATTGGTTGTATACTCTTCTTTTTCGGATTATTGGGATCATCTGGTTCTTGAAAGTAGAGCTTGCTCTGCCGAAGGTTTGCCATCCCAAAGTGATTCTTCGCTTGATTTCCTCCTCTTTTGAGGGTCTCATGGAGATTCGTTGTCCGAGGTACACCACCCCAATATCTATCAAACTATGTATGTGTGCGTGTGTATAGAGGGATCACATACATACACGAATACGCACATATGTCTTGCACTGTCTTTAAAGCACACACACACACACACACACACACACACACACACTCCCATCCCTCTCTGTTTCTCATCCTCTCCAGGTCTCCCTATCTCACTCACACGCATTTTCAATTTCTGTGTACGTTTATATTTGTAGGCACCTTTCTATAGAACAATAATAAAGAAACTTGTTTCATAGACCATTATTTCTGTAGTGAGCTTGATTTGCACTGGTTGTCCCACACTTGTGATATTGTATCAGAGTAAGTCAAGTTTAGTAAATATCAGAATACTTGAACTTTAATGCGTTCGATCCTCACGATGCGTTTGGTTAAGTGCATTAACAAGGAAGGAGATTATGTTGGAAAATAAATACTTACACAATTTTTTTTATCAGTCAGCTATGGACTTATCTATGAACCGACGAACGTGTATTTTTATACATGTAAATTTAGTGGTCTGTAACAATGTTTGTATGCACAAATGATCAAAATAGATTGCTTTGACAAGCTTGCTTGATAGTCTTCAGGGAATGGGCAAAAGGTCCTTTTAATAAGAGACGGGGCAAGAAGAAGAAGAGCATTGCTGATGGTCCTGTGACTGGCACGATGAGACTTTTTCCACTTGATCAAGCCAATTTTTTCAAATATATCCAATAAAAATCTTCGATGGCTGTTCATATGAATGGGTTTTGCTAAACATTCAGTTTAACGTACATCACCCTTTTTTTTACGAACTTTTTCATTCTTAATGTTAAAATTAACATCTATTGTCAACCATGTTTTTCTTTTCAACAAATTGTCTTAATTACATTTCCTAACTTTGGTCAACAACATATTTGAAAAAATGAGATTCTTTAATGCTTTCAGGAGGTTTTGTAGTCATGTTATAACTATAATCCTCAATAGACCCTAATTTAAAAAAGAGGTTTTGGGTAGACAGAAATCGTTCTATAAATTTCGTATCATCGGAATCTTAAACTCTATAATTTAGCTATCAAAAACTTTAATGAAGGTGACATGAAGTGTTGCACAGACAACTTTGACTTATCTGACGTTGTGTGCAGGCATGCACAGGTATGCCCGGGAGTACGTGCAAACCGGCCCAAAGACGTGGAACACAATTGCCAAGATTCGATCGCACAACCTGCCAGTTACTACCCTCAAACTATTCGTTGGCAATCACCCCCATCTGTTTGTATTATGTAAGAAGTCATTTAGTTAAGAACATATTTTATTTCTCTATTCTCAAATGTTCAGTTTTTTTCTTCCAGGGGCAACACCGGAATTCCCTGCAAGTACATATATATATATATATATATATATATATATATATATATATATATATATATATATATATATATATATGTATATGTGTGTGTGTGTGTGTGTGTGTGTATACATCACAATATAAACCAGGGATGCAATGTGATATAATATGATACAATATCCAATGTGTGATGGGTTTATTTAATAAATTACTCGATACATTCAACATTAAACATCAAGTTGATTTAGAGAAGTTCTTGGAATATAATGGAGTAAGGATTCGCTACACAAACATGTTTATGTTTCTGCTCTGTTTGGGCTTCTTCAGGCATATGATTTGGTTTATCTTAGATTCCTATTTGGTACATTTTTTGATACATTTTGTCCTCTTTTCTAGGTGGTAGAATCTTCCTTTTATTCTCTCTATATATGTTTCTGTTTAGTGGTTGGTCATTGCTCGCTGTATTTTTTGTTTTCTTTAATGGGGATGTGTGCCTGTTGGTGGTTATAAATCACAGATCCGGAGGGTATGGTGTTGGTGTTTTCGTTATCAGTATGTGGTGTGGTCTATTAGACTAGATGTTTCTTCTCTGAGAGTATTTCATTCTCACTTAAATCTGTTTCTCAGTGTTAGAGTTCCCCTTTTGTATGACTTTAGTTGTTAATTTCATCATATTGGGTTCGGTCTGTTTACTCATGTCTAAGATAATTATCGTAATTGAATTAGTGCAGAAAAATGAACTTGTTTGTGTTGCAAATCCTTACTCCATTGCATATATGTGTCATGTAAACTTTTCATTTTGTAATGCTGGGAAAGATATGTTTTTAAAATCAATTTTCATATATAGTCCTGAAGTATCCACGACCGTGTGTCACGCAAACCACTTTTAATCTGATCAGTGTTATTTCAACGTGTTGTTTTATAACTGTTTTAATGCATAATTGTAAGTTCTTGGTGCATGTAATTTAGTTTTATTTGTATATATGCACTGAGGCTTTCGCAAACTCATAAACACTCATACGTCTAGAGATATATTTATCTATGTGTACATATGATCCTTTCCACATGGAAGATTGAGGTAACACATTTTATCCTACCTCGATATTTTCTGCCGTAATTAAGCTAAGCTCAGTGAATATCCTCAAACGCGTACGTATGTACGCCATTACACCGGGTGTCATTCCGAAAGTTAAATGTGTCTTAGCCCCTCGTATATCATAAATCAGAACTTTCTAAAATGTGTCGTGATACTGTAGTGTGTCGCCGATAATCTGTTGGTGTGTTGCCGATGATCTGTCGGTGTGTCGCCAAATTAAGTATGATTAGTAAACCAACATTTTCACCAGTACTGTCGAAATGGCTTTCTTCGTATGTATCACTCGACCACACCAATAGAGATAAAGAGCTGAAAATGTAAAAAAACAAAAAAAAAAAAAAAAAAACGTTTTTTTACCCCCCGATCCGAAAAAATTTTTTTTTAGTTGAGGGTTCAGTTTGAAATGTAAATTTATGTTAAATTGGTCCCTATTTAGCATCCACTTTTTTTGTTGAAAATTCGGACTTTTTAGTGATTACTGCCCCACAAAAGTCGAGAGAAGTAACTTATCCATCGATCACTCCTTCCAATGTTTTAATTGATCATCCTCACCACGGTACGCTGCCAAAAGACATGTTTTGTGTATCGTTCAAAAGAACTGCTGAGATGTCATTATATATTTTGCTTAGCTAACAACTCTGAAGTAATGTGCTCCCCTACCAAAAAAGAAAGTATATTGCTAACGCAAAGAATTTTGATAGGTCTATCATAAATAGTTCAATAGGGTCGAAAACAAAGCTAGCGCCACTGATAGAAGTTCAGATAGTCTGGAGGGATAAGGGCCAGTGTTCGAGATGCGATAAGATCAGTCTTTTTTTTGAAGGCTGCTATCGCTTTGAAAGACCAGCACTAGTTGGAAAAACAAACAAACAAAACAGAAAAAAACCCAAACAAACAAAAAACTCAAATGATGAGCGATTATCAGAACTTTCGTTCGAAAACATTTTCTCACGCCTCTGACCCAGCATAATGACGCTATATTAATTGACAGAATCAAACCAAACGCCCGAGGCGTTGCAGCGTCTTTCTTTATTTTGTTATCTTCTGATTAATCGCCGGTCGAAAAACTTGATACTGACCAGAGTAAATAATACTCAATTTCGCCGACTACTTGTGATTGATCTAAGCACTCAACTTTTTTTTTGTAGACGGTGGTAGTAAAAATAAAAACGACCAGCAATTTTTTCACCATGTTAGAGACAAAATGAGATAAATTTTAGCCCATTTTAGTCAGCTTGAGGTAAAATCAGACAGATCACAGCACATTTATTACAAGAGAATGGCACAGTCGATGCGTCGAATAGTATAAGAGACAACAAAATATGATTAACCTCCATTGCATTTTCTTATCGCAAAGAAAATTAAAAAGGGCAATCATGTAGTTTATAACCTTTCCGTGATTATGTACAATCGGATCGTGAAAACTATGCTAGATAAAAGCATGAATATTGTGGCATTACGTAGACCAATTCTAGTTTACAAAAAAAAAAGATTTCAAAATCCTTGTCTACGGTCCTCAAGGACTGATGCTTATATAAGCATAATTTAACACACACACACACACACACACACACACACACACACACATATAAATATATATATATATATATATATATATATATATATATATATATATATATATATATATATATAAACGGCCTGCATCTGTCAGGAGAAATTCAATATAGGATCAACCCATAATCTGGTATCACTCTCTCTCTCTCTCTCTCTCTCTCTCTCTCTCTCTCTCTCTATATATATATATATATATATATATATATATGTTCTTAATGAATCGAACATTCACACAGGTTTTTACATGTTCATTTGACTCTTGCCCTTGTTTTGTGTAATGAGGAAAAGTGCATTAAATAAAAACTTGAGATGTGACCTCAGTTATGCATAACTCATATTGTTTGTGAATAAATATGATTGAAGTTGGACGATCAGATTAAAAGGACCGTTTGCCTGTTGTTTGTGTGACAAAATTGGAAAACAAGATCGAGTCACTGATTAAGTAATACTCCTTCAGGTTACAATCAAATATGACCCCATAAATTGTTATGTACTCATGACAGAATCTGATAACATTTCTCATAATTTTTTTTTTCATTCTTGTTCGCACTCGGCAATATTCCCTGAAAGATAGATAGATAGATAAGAACTCAGATAGTGTAGTAGCACCATATAACAGATAGATATGGATGAATAGGGTGAGATAGATAGATAGATAAATAGTTTGATTAATAGGAAGGAAGGAAGGAAGGAAGAGAGAGAGAGAGAGAGAGAGATAAAGAAACAGAGAGAGAGAGAGAGAGAGAGAGAGAGAGAGAGAGATATGAGAGACTGGTAGATGAGAAAAGAACAGTGTACGTAGCAATATAGATAAAATATATAGAATGATAGGTACTGAAATTGATGGATACATAGGATTATGTGGATATAACAAACATATTTATTGACCGAGATAGATAGATAGATAGATAGATAGATAGGATGTAATGAATGAGTCCAATCCTCATGGGATGACCCATATATTTGGCCTTGTGCTAAGCTAAGTTTAGTAAATGTAGATTAACTGCAATAACCATTGTGTACAACGCAACGTGTACAAAATAATTCTTAGATTTTGATTTTGATAATATCCGTTCAATACTTTGAAAATAATCATCATCATTATCAGCAGCAGCAGCAACAGCAGTAGCAGTAGCCTTTTAGCGTCTGTTGCTGGACATATACCTTCCAAAGGATTCACCAGACCTCTCTATCATTGGCGTCGCAGAGCTAATATTTTCTCAACTTGTCTAGTTACTCACGTCATCTTATATTTTGCCGACTACAGTTTTGCATATGATCTCTGGCAATCCACATTGCAAGTCGTAATGTCCACCAGTTGTCTGCTATTCTTGCAACATGAATAGCCCATTGCCATTTGAGTTTTCTAATGAATTCTATGATATCCCTGACTCATGTTTTCTCCCTAATATACTGTGCTATGCTGTTTTGTGATCTCTACATTTGTTGCCGAGCATATATCTCTCATGTGTGCGTTCATGGTTCTCAGTTTTGTTAAGCTTCCATTTTTCAGCTACCTAGGCGAATATCGGGAGGATGCGTTGATTGTAGACCCATATTTTAAAAATCAATTGGATTTTCTTGTTCTTGAATGTACAGCTTGCTCTACCAAGAACTTGCTATTCAAGAGTGATCCTTCGTTTGATTTCTTCTTCTTTTGAGGAATCCATGGAGATTCGTTGTTCTAGGTAGATGAAGTGGTAAAATCAGAAACGTTGGATCAAATATTTTATAATAATCTTGATTTGAACATCATTTGGGTATATATGAAACAAAAATTACGTTGCTATTCAGATTCAATTGTGGACATACACATACTCACACGAGAAATGGGTAGATTGATGGATAGGCGGATAAATAGATAGATAGAAGGGAAAAAAAGAAATAGCTGTAGCCTTCTATTTTCATTTACCTTTGTCAACTCATTTTAATGTTTTGGTTGCGATGGTGGAATTCGCGAAATCATTATGAAAGGGTATCCTCACGCTTGTCTGGAATAGTCCCAAGAACCCAGTGGAGGAGCACCCAGCGAACACTGATCTCACTGAGCTCGCATTACTTTGAGCGAGATCCTCGAAAGCCATTGCTCTAAGGCAAGTGCATTTTGTTGGTTTATTTTTTTCGGTCACTTATCAAGCTCGGATAGGTTTAGCACTCGGCCACCGTAGAGGAGTCCGTTGCAAGAATCGAACTGACTACTCTGTCACTGCCCTGAGTGATTGGCTTACTAACCATTGCCCTACGACATGGGCGCTTTTTTTGTTGTTGTTGATGTTAATTCTAAAGTTATGACTAATTTGGTGCGAAGTTACTGTAGAGGAGAACCGAGTGAGGATCTCGCTACACTTGTATTCTCTGCACATCCGGCTTTCTAGTCAGCGGTTTGCTTTTATTTTTCTTCTTTCTTTTATTGTATGACGTGAGTTGGACTTACTGGCGTCACAGAAGGCGGCGACAAAATTCAGAAAATCTCACCAGAGTTGAAATGAAATCTACAGTTCAGAAACGCCCCGAATAATCTAAGCGCGTTTGATACACGTAAATACGCAACACATGTGTCTTGTATACGCTCTCTACCTTTAAGTATATATATATATATATATATATATATATATATATATATATATATATATATATATATATGAACTGACGCATGAAATATGCCAAAAGAAAGTTTTTTATGCAAGTCTTTACCCTTTTACACACACAGAGGCGTGCACGTGCGCGTGCGTGCACACACACTCACACTCACACACACACACACACACACACACACACACACACACACACACACACACACACTCACTAATTACTTTATATTTTGTCTATTTCCTGTTTATTAAGAAATCAGTTTACGTCTACTAATCGATTTTGGTATTTTTTACCTGTCTGCTTTGAAAAAAAAAAGGCATTCAAAATCTGGGATTTTTACCTGCAGCTGGGCTACCGACCTCTACCGCCCGTAGGAAACATGCAACTATCTCAGCCACGTGGCAGGCCTCTCTATACACGTTGATCTATGATTTAAGTACGTGCATTAAGAAATTTCCTAGGCTAGATTACTTCAGCACAGCGTCAGTCATCCGGGTAGGGAAGGCCAGTGTAATAAAATGAAGTTACAAAACCCATCAGTTGTAATAAACACATTTCAAACATATCATCATCATCATCATCATCATCGTCGTCGTCGTCGTTGTCGTCGTCGTCGTTGTCGTCGTCGTCGTCGTCGTCGTCATCATCATCATCATCACCATCATCATCATCATCATCATCATCATCATCATCAATTTATACATTTCATACTTTGTAGACTCAAACACAGACTTGGCTTACCCTGCGTCACACGATATACGAAACAATAATCGGGTCTCCATTTCTCGAACGATTCATGGGGACCCAGTCATAGTTTCCATTGCGATTGTGGGTTTTTACGGTTTTGTAGCGCTAAACCGACGCTGTCAATGGATTTCCTCACAGCACTAGAGGGCCCAAACCGTTCCATCATCTACCAGCAGCTGGGGGATTCATGCCCCCCCCCCCAAGTTTGTTATTGTGAATTCGACGCAGGCTGTCAAAGCTAGAGTTTGAACTCTGTCCGCCAGTTCCGTTCTCCAAGTCATTAACCGTTATTTGGCTGAAAAAAAAATCTAGTTCGCAGTGAGTTTAATAAAATGAAATAAAAATAATAAAAATAACCAAATTTAGGCATGACGTGATGCAAAAATATTTTATTACAAATATTGCTTCTCTATATTTTTTTGCAGAACTCTTGAATCAATAGTCTAACCTTTAGCACTTGGAAAAAAAAAGAAAGAAAGCTGACCTGTGTTTATTTGTATTACTCGTGATTATCCATTCCAAGCTTTTTAAAATCATGAGCAAATGCAAACATCTAATGATCATCGAGACGAACTAACTCGACACGTGAGCCACCAGGCAAACATTTTAAAGTCTGAATAATAAGCGTCCGTCTAGCATCAAATCCTCGGAAGCATATTGGGTAAAGGCTCAATTTTCAGACGATGACCTACCATATTTATTTTGTTGATAAAAATACGACGTCTTTCTATCCTGTGTATTCTTCTAATTGGTATCGTTTTAGCATAACTTAGCCTGGTAGAAGGCCACAAGTGTAAGGCATAAAGTAAGGCCCGAACAGTGGTCATGGTCTGCTATGTTAGTTTGCAGATCATTGCTCCACAGCGAGATTCCCTGTTGGAATTTATTCAGTGTTTCTTCGTCCTGCAAGCGAGTGAACTCAATAGACCAGAAGTATCTATTGCAGAGACTTCATACGATTAACTCTACTGCAATTTAGTTATTAGTGTCTTCCATCTATTTCGCAGGAAACTGGTGTTCGAAAAGATGCAATAGAAAATGCAATCATTTTCAACTTAAACCTTTACTTTACATATACTCCCGTTCAAAAATGAGCCTTGAATTTTTCGAAAGTCTTTTTTCATGATAACAAATCCACGAAACAAAACTGAACGAAACAAACGTCATAAATATCCTTATAATCAATATGGGATTAGATCTCTGTTAGATTTCTCAATGCATTTGAGTTCCTTTGTTATACTTCTTAGGTCAAGGAATATCTATATCGACCAATCTTATTTGACAGTTTCTCAGAATCAATTTACTTTTGCGATCATTTTCTGTTTAGTATGGACCTGGGCCTGGCCAGTACATCATTTTATATGGATGGGGACAATATTTCTTTGAAAAAAAAAGAATCTCGTGCTCCTTTCTGGGAAATACTTTTTGGATGGTGAGAAGCAATCCTTTTCTGCAAAGTTTTCTGGTACTCTTGAGCTTTTAAAGATTGATCGCATTGTGTAAGCCCATCAGCTTTAGTAACCAAAATTGCACCTCAGACTACAACATCACCTTCACTACGCTTCACAGTTCTTGATTAAAACGTCACCAGATCTACAAGGCAACATCCAGGATCATTAATCAAAAGCTAAATTTTAGTCTCGTAATATATATATATATATATATATATATATATATATATATATATATTTTTTTTTTTTTTTTTAAACAATAAACACACTAAAAAACGTTTTCATTTTTTCCTATATATATCCCATGGAATTGTACATCGTCTATATTGACCGTTTTGAAAAGATTATAAACTGAGCAAAAAAAAAAAACAAAACAAAAAACAAACAAACAAAAAGAATCCTCGGTTTGAAAATGGGTATCAGAACGCTGACCACCTGCGCTGGTGGGAAATACGTACTCACTCCAGCTCCTACATAGCATACCGTTTTCGATATTTATTAAGCCTAACTTAATTTAGTAAAGAGCCCAAGGGAAGGGATGTGGGCTAAGGAGATTATGTACTGAAGTAGACAGAACCTTCCCCATCAGCATTCGAATCTAGTTTTTACCTGAGTTCGAACCCAGTTAGGACTACGCAACAATGTCAGTAAGCTTTTGTTAGGAGAGAACTCCAGCGAAGTGGTCCACGATAGACCCATATTAGCCAATATTTTTGATAATTACAAACCTTAGCTAGTAAAGCTCGAAGCTAAATTGGAACAATATAGGAGTCGGAAGATTGTGATGTGCCAATCTTTCAAGTGGGGTGAGTGGTTTGCTTGCAAAGAGCTGATATTCTTTTGGAATGTATAATTATTCATCATCATCATTCCGTTCTATCTCTTAGATCAATGCTTTGAAGAAAGCAGACGATAAAAGCAGAGCCCACGCTTCCCTCTTCTAATCCGAGTAATTCGCATCAGGTGCCTGACCGCTGGCTTCCTGACGCTGACACTATGAATGACGGATTGGTTTACTAGGAATCAAAGAAAAAAATAATATGGTTCTTAGTCTAAGAGGATGAAACCGTAAAGATCTTGTCGCAGACCTTTTTGCCGTTGTATACATGGACCTGATGTTGTGGATCCACTCACTTTTTTTTCTTTTTTTTTTAGCCTTTCACTAAGAGCTCAAGGGTTTTTCGGCCTAATACCAACTGATTTCTAAAGTATTATTTTGTTTTAATCTCACAGTCTGAGATGAGGGAATTAAGTTTTATAGTGTGCATATTTCAGTACAACACCTGCTCCAAACCCACGGGAACATATTTTTACAAGTGGTTATCGCGTATTTTACAACTATGACGATTAGCAAGTTGCTTGACCCGCGGAAATTCCATGGGTGTTGATAACTAAGATTATCCATTATTCCATGCCTTGGGTGGGTCTTCTATCGCCCTACGCCTGCATCTAATCATTATCTTCTTTATTCTTTTTTTAAAATCTCCATTGTAGGTCAATGATTTTATGTAGATATGGATTAGTTCTATACGCTTAAATTTTATCAAATGACCAATCTACATCCATTAGTAAACAGCACGAAACAGAAAAAGGCCTTCAACGAGACTCGAATGAACATCCCCATTTTTTGGGAAGTCAGTCTATGTACAACAGCTGTTCTACCGCTTGTGCTACGAAAGTCAATGGTTGTATAAAATCAAATATAACCATATAAACATATAGGAATATGCCTTGAATGACTGGCATTGTCATCTTGATGTTTTGTTTGCATATATTGCGCTGAATCCGCAGTTTCGTGAAATAGGCAAGCTTACTTCTCATTCAGGAACTATTTATTTCAATTTGTTTGACTGATAACTGTATCAACATGGAATATTGGACTCTTTGGTCGCAATTTTCTAATACAGACGATTTGGCCATGTTTCACTTTCGAGGCGAAAATTACAAACTAGATAGGATATTGAATGTTCTACTACGATTTACTGTAATAGTAAGTTAATTCATGTTTGTTAAATATTTATTCAAACATTTTCATAGCTAACTATTCTTGTTTGTTTTCTCAAAAAGACTATCGCTTCGCTTACAGAAATCTTTGAGTTTTCCTACGGCTGTTACTTAAGCTTTTTGATTTAATTGATATTTTTTGTGTTCAGGATCTCATCCAGTCGGATAGTTCATAGAAAAAAAAATACAAGTTTAAAATTGGGTCCACAACTGACTTTGCAACAACAAAGGTTATTTTAGAAGCTAGTTAATCATAACTTTCTTAATGCTCTCTCTATATATTTTGAGTTCCACTGAACAAAAGGTAATCGAAATTACAAAAAAAAAAAGCTTATTTCTGTCATTACTGACCATAGTAAGAGGTTATCAAAAGCCTAAATCTAACCGCTACAAATTACTTTAAAAGTCAAATCAACTTCTAAAATGCTAGGAAAAGTAGTTGTTGAAACTTTCTATGGAAAAATATAATAATCTTATGTTTTCTATGTCGAAAAAATCAGAACAGATTAGTAATTGGGGTCACACAAACGACCAATGAAATATTTCCATATGTTTTTCTGACAAAATACCATTTCCATTAAAAATGATTCATTAATGAGTAAGCACTCAAAGCTTGCTAATCGTCATACCACAGTAGGCACTACTACCTAAGCTTAGTAAATATCGATATCAAAATAGACTTGTCATGTGTACTTTATAATAGAAGATTTAGCAGAGCTACCAGAGAAGGTTGTATATGTTTAGAGATAGAGATATTTGACTCTTTTCGAAAGTTTGCTTTACGCTACTGTCGTACTTTTACGAAAAAAAAGTGAATATTTTCGTTGCTTTTTGTGGCAACACCCAGGTCGCTTTGACTGGATCGGAAATAAACAATAACTGCTTTTTTCATCCTCGGAAGCATACCAAACCGTGACAGCACTTAACTGATCAGGCTACGAAAGTTAACCAGCAGACATTCAGATTTTGTCGTACAACTATATTCTCCGTTATCCAATTTTTGCTTCATTGTTTGTTTACGTTTAGTAGTATTATAAGCCTTGATTATTCGAACTTCTTACACGAAACATTTTCGTTATTACTAAGTTTTAACTAATCTTTCTTTCATATGATTTAAAATATTTAGATTATTTTACATTTTACAAAAGTGGATTGTGAATTGAGTAGTAGTAGCCTCCGACAAGATTTGAACTCATATCACTGTATCACTGGAAACCGGTCTGAATTTTGCCAGCTGTAGCACTCCGCGGCAAAAATCGACGGGGTGTTGTCCATGTGCGACGGGCTTCTAAGGATACGACTCAAATCTCGTCAGGGACTACTTCTTCATATTCAATATCACAGAGATAGAAAAAAAGAGCTAAGATGGTTCCATTAATTAGTAGAAGTTAATAAATTTCAAAGAACACCGTAGTGTTTATCCACGGCTTGGAAAATAGATTAAAAAAAACGTTTTGAGAAAACGTGGCAAGTTCTTTCCCAACAAAAGTATTCAAACTGTTTGTAGAACGATTACGATACTTGACTTTACCTGCTTATCATTTAGAGTTTGGAGTGGGGTCCTGACTTGTCAAAAATGGCTGTCGTCCCCGCAACCAGTGTCGCAGAGAGATTAGAGCAAGCTTGACTTGATCTGGGCAAGCTTGAGATGGTTTGTCACTGCTTACAAGGAACCATGCCGCGTCTCAGTTAACCCTCATTAACAATGGAATCGCAGCTGTGTCCAGCTGGTCAGTACCACCAGGTGACAGGGGCCGTTGACTCCTGTGCCAGGGCCATCAAAGCAAAAATAAACAAAATAGAGAAAAACAGCAGATGCCGCCTTTGTGGGAAAGGAACATTGGACTGCAAACCACATCATAAGAATGTAGCAAGCTGGTTCAAACGGAATACAAAAACAAGCACGACAAAGTAATAACTGTCGTACATTGAGAACTACACAAACGACTTGACTTCGACCATGTAAACAAATGGTATCAGTACAAACCAGTCGAAAGAAAAAGAATAAGATACTCAGGGGTTTTGAGAGGAAAACCGACAACCCCTTTCAAGTTCCAAGACCAGATCTAGTTATTGGGAAACTTGAAAAGAAAGTCTGCCTGAGAGTACAATTGGGTGATCACGAAAACGGAAAAAAAAATACCAGGACCTCGCTCGAGAACTGAAGAAGCTGTAGAATATGAAGGTTGAGGTATAAACAAAGCAATCCAAAGTTGATTCCCATGAGGGAGTGCTTTTTGTCTTCAACTCTTCAACGATTCATGGAGGCCCGGTCATTGTTAGCACCGATTGCGTGCTTTCCTTATGGGGGTAGGCAGGTTGCTAGCTCAACGTCCAAGATACTCTGTCTTACAATGCTAAAAGGCTCCAATTACCCTGCTATTTACTCATATCTGGAAGGAAAAGTGGATTCATGCCTTCCTAGACGCAAAGTGACCCAGGCGGAGTTTCATCGATTCAATTCTCCTTGCTGTTAACTATTGGGCCACTTCAACTCGTAGGATTAGAGTCGTACTCTTAAAAACTGACATGTTCCGCTCCCCACAAACCAGTCCTACCAATAGATTTTAAGGGGGGGGGGCAAAAAGTAAAACTTTTAGTGAGACTGGGAAAAATGGAGTTTAGAGGAAGGATCAAGACTACCCAGACCATGCCAAGGCTGGGCTCGGCGTGATTATGAAACTCCGTCTGGGCCACTTTGCGTTTAGAAAGGCATGAATCCACTTTTCCTCCCAGATATGAGTAAATAGCAGGGTAGTTGGAGCCCTTTAGCATTGTAAGACAGAGTATCTTGGACGTTGGGCTTGCAACCTGCCTACCCCCATAAGGGAAGCACACAATCGGTACTAACAATGACCGGGCCTTCATGAATCGTTGAAGAGTTGAAGACAAAAAGCACTCCCTCATGGGGATCAACTTTGGGTTGCTTTGTTTATACCTCAACTTTCATATTCTACAGCTTCTTCAGTTCTCGAGCGAGGTCCTGGTATTTTTTTCTGTTTTTCGTGATCACCCAATTGTACTCTCTGGCAGACTTTCTTTTCAAGTTTCCCAATAACCAGATCTGGTCTACGAACTTGAAAGGGGTTGTCGGTTTTCTTCTCAAGGCTGGGCTTGGCGTGAGATACTTGGAGACTAGATGAGACTTGTTGTCACTTATCCCCATTTGACGTGATTATGCAAATGCATAATGATAAAATAAAATGGATAATAAAATAAGGAGTTTTACTGAAACGTCACTTTCGTTGTCATGCGATCTCAATTATCATTGTATTTCCCTGAGAGTTTCTTTTTTTTCTTCATACCAGATCCACTTGCTTGCGAGAATAGCATGCTAACCACCACTCTGTAGCAGGTGCTTAATCCCTTCTGCATAGCGGTCAGTCTGGTACTCATAACAACTGTGATTCCTTTGTGGTGTGTGTAAACCCAGCCGACAGCAGTACGCTGTCATCTAAAGAAAGAATGAACGGAAGATCAATGAAAGACAGAACAAAAAAAAGGAAAGTAGATAGAAGCTTGAAAAAGAAAGGAAGGAAAAGAGAAAGACAAGGGTATTAGCAAATAAAAAAGATTAAAGAGACAAAAAAAGAAGAAAAAAAATGAAAATAAAGAAGGAAGGGATATAGAGGAAAGAGAGAAAAGAAGATAAAAAAAAAATGGTGAGAAAGCAAGCAGGGAAGAAATAAAGAAAGGAAGGTAGAGTGAATGGAAAGAAACAAAAAAAAAAAAATTATTAAAATGAAAACAATCCCAAAGCCGTAGAGCATCACGGATTGAAAGGCAACAGGTCGCTTGCACACGCCAAACACCAATTAATTCGAGAGGACAAAGAAGATAATCGAGACAGCGACAGCAAGGAATGCAGCCACAACAATCCTAACAAAATGGCCGGCGGTTATAGCAACAACACTGGCCGTTTCTATAAACAACAGGAAATCATTCGCGTGATGAGTTGATGGTTACGAATTTCGGTTGGAAACAGGTTACACAGGGGCAATATTTTACGAGCGCAAAAGAAATCCTCTTTTTCCTCTTTCTCTTTTCTTTCTTTCTATCTCGTATTTTTTTTTTTCACCATGGCAATTTTCTTTCATTCATAGCCCTTTGACCTTTTTGCACCAAGAGCGGGTCATTACAAATTCTTCCGTTAGGGTCACCAAAATGTAATCTCTGTGCTCTCTCTGGCGTTAAGATATCTTTTCTTGGTATATTTAACTTCTGCAAATTACGAACGACACCAAAGCCCCCGAAGACGTTTTTAATTGCAGAAACTTTATTACCGGTAAGGTGTGGCAAAAATGACAGCTATTGTCCCGTAACAACCCCCACTCTCAAGGTTAGGTGTACATGAGCAGATAAAGCAACCTCGAGCACTTCATTTTGGTGTGTTGAACGCTGCAGTTTGAATCGAGTTAAATACTGCAGAAAGAATCAAGTGAAAGCCCAAATTATTATGGCCAGAATACTAGGTCAATACATTTTCTAAAATGGTACGATGTGTGGTATGCACATGTTCAGTTGTGGTGAGTACCAATCGGCAGACCGAGGAGAGAAAAATTGCATTACGTCGATGCTAGAGGTGGACCGAGGCTTTCCCAGCGCGTACAATTCAGTGATAAATATATACATATATATACAAATATATATATAGCACATTTTTGCATGTTTGTATAAAATATATAGTGCTTCATATTTGTAGAGAAGGATCATTAAAGGTTAGTAATGATAATTCAATAAAACAGAGCATATGATAATTATCAATTTTATCATATGGATCATTATTGTTCCAATATTGTTGCATATTAGGGAAAACAGGCCAAGTTCTAGTGTACCTAATAGAACTATATATATATATATATATATATATATATATATATATATATATATATATATATATATATACTTTCTAACTGTCTTTCTTTCTTTCTATCTATCTCTTTCTTTCTCCCTCTCTCTCTAATATATACTCTGGCATATGTTCTTGTTGAAGAACATTGTTCCAACAGTTTTTCTTATTTTCTGGTCACTTATCAAGTCCCCTCGTCTAACCTGCCGTTTTTCTGAGACATCTCATGTACCAGATAGTGATTTTCATCTCTTAGCTTTGGTCAGTGTTCTCGTCTGACACTATTGGGTCAGCGTGGAAAGAAAGATGGTGACGATCAAAAAGACCCTGGTTTCCATGGGGAAGTTGAGAGTGTTTTAAGAGGTGAGACAGATGGAAGCTGATGCTGTTGGCTTTTTGTACTCGAGTCTATATCTCTCTAACTAGCCATCTTCAGTAAAAGACTTCCCAGACATTTGAATTTATTGGTTTGTTCATTTCCATCGAAGACACTCTGTTGAGTCATCAAAGGAAACATGTTGAAACACACCTAAGAATTCAAGTTCCATCAAAAGCCTTCACGAAATCCAACCTAGATTTAAATGAACGACGGAAGTTTCCGAACATTTGTCATTTTGCATTTTAATTATTTCAAAACTTTGCCAACCACGCGTTTCTAATACTGTTGAGAATGTTGCTGTCCTTTCGGAAAGTCCAAGAGGACTCTTTCAACACTCTCCTTCATGATGACCCCAAAATCCTCAGAATGAATGATGTCAGGTGAATATCCTGACCAACTGCCAAATCCATCTTTTCGACAATGCAGCTACACGCGATCCGTGTCTTCACTGAGGAATCAGATATCAAACTCAACGAAAAGAGATGAATATTTATGTTCGTGCACAGCTTGCATGGGGTGCACGACTCGCATTGAAAACGTCAGGAAAATCCAGAAGTTCATGTACACGGTGACTGATATTGTTAAGTTGATTTCATCAGCCCAGGAGAATACTATTACAAAGTCAAATTATCAATATTAGTAATAGCTAGTAACGTTTCATACAGAGAAAAAGGTACAAAATCTGAAACACTGTAAAATACTGCCTGTCGATTTTTCGCGTACTACAATCACTATACTACTGTCTCTAAACTCTATAGGAATATTACACTGGCAGCGTGTAAGCCCCAAGTTGAAAAGAACCACTAGACCTCCTTGAAAAAGCATTAAAGAGATGATCTGCCCCGACTTGCTGTTAAGCAGCGTACCTCAACCTTGATGCATTTTTCAGTTTGGAATGATAACCACTAAGCTACTACATGGTGGGTGTAATCAATTATCAGAAGATAAATGAAAAGAGCAACACGTGGTGAAAAGTAAAGCGGGTGCTGGCGTGTGCCCGACGGCTTGTCATCTGGAAAAGGGATTAAAACCTTATCCCTTATTCATAACAAAGAAATAGTTGGTCTATTTTTCAGTCTTTTTTTCATGTTCTTCTGTTCTTTATTCTCCGTTTTTTTTTCTCCATTACATTAGATGTTAATGTTGCTTTTCTTTTTATCCTTCTTCCTTTTATTCTTTATAACCTTTTTGTTTTCTCCTTTCTTTCTTTCTTCCTTGTTAATCCTGTCCTTTTTTTTACATATGCTAGCTGTTTTTCTTTTCTTTCTTTTCTTCTCTTTCTTCTCTTTCTTTCTTTCTTTCTTTCTTTCTTTCTTTCTTTCTTTCTTTCTTGTTAATCCTGTCCTTTTTTACATATGCTACCTGTTTTTCTTCTCTTTCTTTCTTTCTTTCATTCTTTCTTTCCTGTTAATCCTGTCCTTTTTTTACTTACATATGCTTCCCGTTTTGCTTTTCTTTCTTTCTTTCTTTCTTTCTTTCTTTCTTTCTTTCTTTCTTCCTTTTCTCTGCTCAGATTTTTTTCCTTCCTACTATCCCCGTGTCTTTCTTTTCTCCTTTCTTCCATTTTCTCCTTTCTTCCCTCCTTCACCTCTCAGTTTTTTCATTAACATTTGATACATCCATTTTCGTTTATTTTCATTGTTTTTTCCTTCTCTTCACTTATCTCTTTCTTCACGTTTCTTTTTTTTTCTTACAACTGTAGTAAAGCTGTTCTTTCCTTTCATATGTGTATACATCTTTTTCTCTACTTTTTCGTTTCGTTTCGTTTATTTTTATTTTTTATTACATTTAAAGCTGAGCGTGACTAGCATCTACTGTCAACCGCCTTGTCTCGAGGCCTGTCACCCCGAGGGCGACGATTATTTTTGTTTTGCTGTTGCTTTTATTGTTGTTATTATGATATTTGTTTTCTTTGTCTTCTTCTTTCTGTCTTTATAGTCTCTCTGGTGCTTACATGGTTTTGTTTTGGAAGGCAAATACCAAGTTCCTAGTACTGCATCTATAAATGGGTAAGTGTACGTTTGTCTTGAGAGTTACTATTGATTGATGTTAAGCCTACACTCATACTTAACGCCGGCAAGGTCAATGACTTTGATCGGGACGGAATGACTCTCTTGCTCATACGAGCGTTAAAGTAAAAAAAAAAAGTCTGCTTATATGCAAATGTACACATTGTTATGAAAGAGACAGAAGACTCTGTTTGGGGGTAAACAGATAGGACAGATTCTGGTTGATCTAGTTCTATCAATATTTATTATATATAAGAAATAAAATATCAATTAACCCTTTATTATCGGTTTGAGGATTGAATAATTTCAAGATGAGGAAGATACCCGCTATTTTTAGCCCCGTGTTCTCTATAGTGCCGTCGAAAATAATATTTCTTGTCTTTCACAGAAGATCAAAATCAATTTCAGGTGACATAAAAAGATAACCTCATTCGAATGTAACCTTGAAAATGATATTGGTCAAGAGAAATCAATCTATCTTTTGTTGAAAAAAAATCAATTTCTAGCGATATAAAAGATAACTTACTTCAAATGTAACCTTGAAAGGGATATTGGTCGAGAGAAAATTAACTATCTTTTCTAAAACTAATATGAAAAAACAAAAAAGCAAAAATCCATTTCGAACAAAACTCGCCGGTGTTCGGAAATACTCCTTCTACCTACTTGACCAAGATTGTGATACATTGTGATCAACTGAAAAATCATAATACATTGATATGTATAAAACAAGCAAAATTATGAGCTCATTTTAGGTCACTTTCTTTACTTAAAATTTTATTGGTGACATTTTATCCGCTGATTCCCGGAAACTGATGTAGATAATTTGGGAAAAAAACAACAACATTTTAATGAAAGCTTTCGCAAGATAAAATGGCGTAAAGTTAATTCATATCGGAAAATATTTTCAATGTTCCCAGATCTCCAAAATAATCCTCTTCTATGTCTGTCAGGTTTACGCTAAGCGTAATTCTCTTACGGGTACTCTTAGGGTTTTCTGATATCTTGAGATACATTTTACTAACACAACACAAATCGAAATAAAGCACAGATACTCACAGACCCAGTTCAAAACCCTGGCAGCTTGGGGTATTTCGTAAGAGTAAAGCTGCGTAAAGTCGTCTTTCGTAAAGTGGGGGATATCTGTTTAACCAAATTCAAAGTTTAATTTAGTCTGGCACAAGGCTAGAAATCTATGTATTTAGTAAAAATTGATATAACAACAGCCGTAGAAGTCTTCGAAACTAGGTTGCCATGCCTTACTCTGCGGTTAGGTCTTTATTTACAAAGTAGCTTAGGAAAGCGAGAATCGAACTCACTCGGGACTTGTTTGCTAACTATATCTCAGCAAAGAGAAACTCAATATTATTGATATTTACTAAGCTTAGCTTGTACAGGACAAGGCGAAATAGAGGGGGGGATGAGGAAATTGGAAGATTGCGTCGCCCCAAACTTTCATGTCATCAGAGTTTGTCTAACTTGAAAATTCAGCATTCGAAATACTGACTTTGAATCGAGATGAAGCACAGATGTTCGCTCATACAGTTCAAAGCTGTGGCAGCTTGAGGTCTTTCGTAAAAGCGGAGCAGCGTAAAGTGATTTTCAGTAAACGGGGGATGAGTGTATAACCGAATTCAAAGTTTACCCTATGAACAGTGACCCCTATCACAGGTGTATTTAGTTTATATTAGACATTCTCTTCATCAGTCCTCTTCAGCCCCCTCTCTCTCTCTTTCCCTCTCTCTCCCCATATATATATATATATATATATATATATATATATATATATATATATATATATATATATATATATATATATATGTGTGTGTGTGTGTGTGTGTGTGTGTGTATAAAGTTCATACAAAGGTTTCCATAATATTTTGGCTAAATCTTTTGTTAATATAAATTCATAGCATTATTATTCAATCATTGAAGTATTAGAGTATTTTCCATGGCTTTCTATGACCTAACAGCACCTTGAAAGTACAATTCCAGTTTCAATTCGATGAATTCCTCGCGCAGTCTTTCGATATCGTGAAATGGTTGGAATTGCTGACCAAAAAAGGACCGTTAGATGGAGTGAAACAAGTGGTAGTCGTAAATTGAAAGACCTACAGAATATGTAGAATATGGATGAACATCCAAGCCCAGCCGTTGTTGTCCATTTTAGAAACGTGGAACTTATCACACACACACACACACACACACACACACACACACACTTATTCTTCAATGAGCAAGGAAAACATTAAAAAAAAATTCAGCTTAGTGGCTGAAATAGTTGCGTTCAGAGTGGAGTCTGATCCTGGAGCAGTCAGGCTTGTCTCCAGTACATTCCGTTTAGGTTAAGACGTTGGAGGCTGTCCTAGGTCAAGCCGTTTTTTAAACGCTAACCGATGTTCGTTTCTATAAGTTTAAGCTTAACCCATCCTTCTATTCTTAAATTTTCTTTTTAGTCTTGTAAACGGCGTAATAAGGTTGATTGATTACATAAGCGATAAAGAGCTGAGTGAAATTCTAAGTCGCTTCAATCATTTCCCGAATATCGTACAAAAGATGGTGGTGGTAACTCTGACTTCATGTTTTGTAAGTAAAACCTCAGCTTACCAAATCACGAAACGAGAAAAAAATTCCTTATTGTGTGTTTAATGAATTATAACAAATCAAAGAAAGCTGAAAAGAAATAACATCACAAGAGAAATGCCAATCGATATCATTTCTGTTCTTGTCCGACCTCACATCTTCAATGCTACATACTGCCAGCGATTTAAATATTGAGTGCCCACCAAGCTCATTCCAAATCTTCAATGGTGGCAAGAATATTTAAAACTAGAAAGCACTCAGACAGCGTATACCTCTGCCAACGCTATCGTCGCTAAAATCTGAGTGAAAGTAAGTTCATGTGTAGCTACGATGCAGGGGGTAACTGTAAACAATGCCCAGGTGCAATTGTTAGCAATTCTTCATAAGCCCATAACCCACACTTCCACAAAATTTTTATTGCAATTCATCAAGAACTTTTGGAGATATTGCGTGGACAAACACGAGTGAATACGTAAGATTACGGAAAAAATATCTCCCAATCAAGAATAAAAAATCCTGGACCTGCCGCCCAAATTCAACCAATTCTTCCTTGCCCTATGACCTACCACCCCAGGGGATTTAATTGAAATTCAATGAGTTCTTTTGAAGGTATTGTGTGGACAGATAGGTAGACAGATACGAATGAATACATATCCCGTTTTCAACTTCACCGGCAGAGGTAACAAGACCATTGGAGAACCGACAGCTTCAATTTCATGCATCAGCAGATAATATATATATATATATATATATATATATATATATATATATATATATATATATATATATATATATATATATATATATATCAAAACTACGGGAGTGATGGCATTGGAAGTGTCCTCGATTATTGTTGCTTAGTATGTCACGTGACGATGGAGTGAGGAATTAATGGAAGATTGTCTGAGGCCTTTTCCCTCCATTTGATCTCGTATTAAGTGAATTAAGTAAAGCAAATCGTAGTAAAAAAAAACGTGTTACATTCATATTTCTTTTACTAAGCCTAACTTACAACGACACCATGGCAAACGAGGCGGTTGCTGGTAGAGAGATTTACTTCGCCAGTCTTCCAGGTAGAAAACGCCTGCCTGTATGCAAAAACCTGCGCTCAAAAACCAACCTCTAGCACCAGTGAGAAATACGTAACTATTTAATCCTCAACGTGCTCTTTACTAGCGGTTTTTTTTTTTTTTTGTATGAAGCAAGACAAAGTTGAAGTGGAGTGTGAAATAGGTGCGTAGGAACGTTGACATAGTAAATCTTCCAAGGTCTGCCTGCGTTCAAAAAATCATTCAAAATCGTGTTTTTTTTTCTCAATTTGGGTGCGAACACCGGTGGGGAGTAGGTGGCTATTTCAACCATGGTGTGCCCTCTACTATCTCTATGCTCTAAATAAAGTGAAAAGATAGATTTAAAATCGTGGTGTCAGCTGTTGTTTACTCCAAGTAATACAAACAATGATTAAGCTAAAATCGAGACTAAAATTTCAGGCAACAACCGCAGTCAATTCACTATTTTTCGTTTGTTTCTCGCTTATTTTTCACTTTGATCTCGACTTAACGGTACAAAGTCTTCTGCTCTTCTAAGTAACCTGCCATCTGTTTAAATATTGAAGTTCTTCTCCATTAAGTATTTCTTTGATATTTTCGTTTCAATGGTTTTACTTTTGAGAGGAAAAATGTATTGTTTCAGGCGAAATAATTGAATATTGCATGATTTACTTTAGTACTATCGACTAATTCTTTTTCTGTCTCATCTGGTTTCTTTTTTGAGCGGCATATTTCTTTGGTTAATTATTTCATTCATTTTTTTTTTTACTTTTGCTTTAGCATTGACGTTTTTACCTGCCTTATTTAATGTTATTCTTCCTTCCACCTTGGGATTTTTTTTCTTTGAAAGAGAACAGAGAAATATCATTCCTGTTTTGTTTTTGTTTTTTTAGATTTTCTATTCTTGCCTGCTGTCAATGTCCGGCTCGCACAATCGAGGAAAAGAATGCTCTTTCTCCATACGACTGATACACCTGAAGTAGAAGATCAAGAATTGAAACCGTATGGCATCAACAACAACAACAAAAAAACAACAAAAAACAAAAAACAAATAAAAACCCTAACAAAACAGGAATGAGGTCAATAACCCAAAGCAAGTGAGATACATATTTCAGTCATCTTTTATGCTTATTCTTTCCTGACCTATTCCCCTCTCAGCACTCTCCCCATTTGCTTCTTGGCTTGCTTCTTTCTGTATTCCTTTCTGTATTTTGACAAACTCTGGTTCAATCCTTGAGTCGTCTCTTTTTTTTTAATTAAAAAAAAAACAAACCTAAAAACGTAGCAAGAACAAAAAGAACAAGAACATTCCTCGATAAATTCAGGTCGAGTAAAAAATTAACAATCTTTCAGCCTGACTTGAAATCACGATCAACTGATGGTCAGCCGAGTCTCTTATCAACTTCTCAAAATTGACAAGCCTCGCATGGCTACTACAATTTATGGTAGAAATGCACAAGGGGTTTATTTCATTCTAATAAATAAATACATTTATTAAATTAGCATTTCTCTACCGAAGTCACAGCCAAGTGAGGGATACCCCGCTCACTAACCGACTGAGCCAAACTAACGAGTCTCACACATTTACGAACATTAATCTAGCAGGGCTTATCTATTCTAATGAATAAATCAATACACTTATTCGAAAGATACATTTTTTCACAATTTTCTATCAATTATATAAAAAAATAGCGGAGCGATAATCTCCTGTCGG
>OY735213.1:28812800-28815300 GCA_963457665.1 Thysanoteuthis rhombus | reverse complement strand
AAAGAGGAAAATTCCGCCGAAAGTTTGAAGGAAGAAAAAAAAAAATTTATATATATATAAGGTTTCGATCCTGCCTCGTAGTACTGGATGGGATAATGGATAGTCTATAGCCACACTGAAGAGTTGTAATACAACGAAATAGCTGTCTGTGGATGACACAATAATATATATATATATATATATATATATATATATATATATATATATATATATATATATATGTGTGTGTGTGTGTGTGTGTGTGTATATATATATATATATATATATATATATATATATATATATATATATATATACTGGAGCTTTTTTGGTTATTACCAACCACACCAGAGATTTCACAACCAACTGGAATTGATGATTTAATTCTATTTTGTTAGTACCCTCACAGTAGGGTTTTGGCTTACATTTAGAGGTCAAGATTTTCACCTGTACGGTGGAGACTAACGAAAAAGACCCAGTATTTTGGGCTAAGAGAAGGAAATCAAGCTCAGTCGATTTTTTTCTTTTCAGGCTTCCGTACTTTGAAATTTTGGACGTCAGATTTCGATGGGAATCAACGGAAAAGACCCTTAGTTTTCATTATTTCATCACATTTTTTCCCATTTGGGTATTCTTCCCACTCTGCTTTTTTTCAAGTATGAAAACATCTTATTTTCATATATATATATATATATATATATATATATATATATATATATATATATATATATATATATATAAATATATGTCGATTGTTCAGCCAGCCGACCGGAAGTGTTTCCATCACCCAGTCTACCGACTCGATTACAGAAGTGCACGGCAGTGACTTATAACATAGACCGAAAGAATCTCACGCCATTCCCTCGTCGTGAGAAAAGTATTGTGACGATTTCTCGACATGAGACGACGAGCTTATACTTCCCACCATTGTGCTGGCTGTATTGTCATGTCTATCTATCTATTGACCAAGCAACATACATACATACACTGATGCAAACTTACTATATATATATATATATATATATATATATATATATATTCTCTCTCTCTCTTTCTCTCTCTCTCTGTCTCTCCCCCTTCTCTCTCTCTCTCTCTCTCTCTCTCTCTCTCTCTCTCTCTTACTCTTCATTTATTCATTCTTTCCCTCTGATAATCTTAGTTTCTCACGTTTCTGTTCGACTTACAAAGAAAAGTTATCCCATTCGTGATATACATGTGTGTGTGCCTTTGCATATATATATATATATATATATTGTATATATGTATATATGTGTGTACACACACACACACACACACACACACACACACATATATATATATATATATATATATATATATATATATTAAGGGTCTGGTTTTTATCCATATGTGCTTACATGTATCTATATACACAGTCTAAAAAGTTTTAAACATATATATATATATATATATATATATATATATATATATATATATATATATATATATATAGCGAGTTTTATAGATACAGATGTAAAATAACATGCTGTAAACAGCATTTAAATATCAGATCATTGAATTTTTACGTGTGTAGAAAACGGGTTTTTTTCAAGCTCCACCCACTATTGACTGGTTAACAGTTAAGAAAAATGGATAAAAAACTTTCCATCACAGTCAATAGTTGAACAACTGTAGATCTAGAATTTGGTGACTTGTGAAAAATCCCATCGAAGAATGAATATGTGTTTTATTTATGACATCACTGGCATTTTCCATAGGAAAACATCTCAAATAGAGCATAGAAAGCTCATCTTGATTCAGGAGAATCTAGAAGTTATCAATGGATAAGAATAAGACCCTCAAGATGTATTAAAAAAGAGTTTTTTCTTCCAAAAAACAAAACAAATATTTCTAAGGGGGGTCTAGTGGAGTACTGATTTCAATCTTTAAATCTGTAGACAAAACAGTTCGACCAGGAGCGCTGGAACTTATAAACGTACTTATAAACTAACACACTCATAAACAAACACACAGACAAGCGCACATATATAAAGAAAGGGATAGAACCTTTCGCCATCAGTGATGGCTACGGTTGTTCAAAACTAAGAGCATCCCTGTTTCTGTTTCGAGTGAAACATTCATTTGTGGCCGGGAATTAATGCTTTCTATTTGGATGGAGATTCACGGTTTTGCATTTTCACAGGAATTAGTGCTTTTTATTTGAATGGGGATTCACATTTTTCACCACATTTTCTCTTTTTCTCTACATTTGAAGAAGGTTTTTTGTTTAAAAACGAGGACGCCACACCGACAAGACTTTGAATCTTTTGATGCAGAGGCTTTTTGATTTGAGATTGTGATGGGTTGCTTATTGTCTTGAGTTGTGTTAATCAGAATAATGGCGAGTCGAACAGGGATTAAAAGGCTTATGGCACACCAGGGGAATTGAATGTCGGAAATGTGGAGAAATTATCAAATTAGGGAGTAAAATAAAGATTAGGAACAAAGAGAAAGAAGGGACCAGAGAAGGAAGGTTAAAAAAAACGGAGTAAAGAATTGAAGA
>OY735213.1:28770300-28807800 GCA_963457665.1 Thysanoteuthis rhombus | reverse complement strand
TACGATGATTGGCGAGCTCCCATCACAGAACAATTTGCTAGTGTCGTGAGTTTTATCCTTACTGGATAACCTACAACTCTCGCCTTGTATCAGACCAAACAGGGCTTTGTATAAAAATCTGTTGCACGAGACGCAATGGTCAGTGAGCTAGTATTACAGACTTTTACAACATTGATTTGATCCTCACTGGCTGTCCATTCACCATGGCCTTGTACCAGATCAAGCTTATTCAATTATATATATTAGCTAGGGTACCAGACTTTGCCTGGGGAAAAAGTAATCATGAGTTGAATGTCATGTAGTAAATTCTGACACAGAGTTTCTCAAAGTAGGGGTTGCAGCCCTACAGATGGGTCCCTGATCCGTAAGATTCGAAAATGGCTTTTTTGAAAATGACAAAATTGACCTAACCTTGACTTGATCTTTAGAAGAAACAAGAGATCACTATCTCATATCCTCTGTTCATCCAGGGGTCAAGTTTTATAAACATTTGTAGCCGTTGGTGTGCTGCTGTCTCCCTTAAATTTTGAAGCCTAAATTGACCTGACCCTTAATCGACCTTTAGAGGTCAATAGAGGTCAGCACTATTTATCTTATGTTTGTAGAGTGGTCAAGTTACCCTTGTGCTGAAATTTGGAGCCCATAGGGTACAGCCATGTCTGTTATATTTCATATATGTGTGCGTGTGTGTGTACGTGCATGTGTATGTGAGTGCATAGTATATATATATATATATATATATATATATATATATATATATATACATATATATATATATATACATATATATATATATATATATATATATATATATACATATGTGTGTTTGTGTGTGTATGTGTGTGTGTGCATGCATAAGTGTGTGTGTGTGTTTACGTGTATTCCTGTGTCCATGAGGCAAATTAAACTGGCGGGATTCATTTGTGTTAAATTTGAGACGATAATTACTGTCGTCCTAAACAGATAATTTGCTTCATCAAATTTTAAAAAAAAACTGCTGTTTCAGATCGCAAAAGAATCTCTATCTACCATTTTATAATTGCAATGACATGGATTAATATCAACAACAGCCGACAACCGCGCGACCATTCGATCAGTGGCCGGTGAGACCTCACGCAAAACGCATTCAACCAACCGAGGCGTAGTTAAAAATTTAAGATTCAGCTGGTTTATTCAAATACAATATACGACTGTTTCTTTGTTCTGAATCTAAAATATATCAATTCCTTTCACAGTAGATTGTTGAACAGTGAATGGATAAGGTAACCATGGACTTAATCAGTTGAATTATCTACCGTGAAAAGAATTGATACTTCTAGGTTGATATCGAGGTAGCAGATGTACAAAGGCGGATAGACAACCCCAAAGCCTGATACAGTTATTAACTAAAGGTTCATTTGAAATTTTCATTATATAATGTTTGATTCACGTGATGAATGAATTCTTGGGTATCGCACTTTTACAACGGATGAGATTACGTTGAAAAATTAATAATTTTTGAGTAAAATAAACGCTTCTTGTCATTGGGTTACGGGCTTATTGATGTACCTATGCAGTTATGAGTGTATTTATCTAGCTACTAACCCCAATGGGTAAGTATCTTTTTCTGTCAGTTAGTGTCCATTTATCGTTATTGTTCGTCTTTTTTCAAACACCTTTTTTTACAAAAAAACAAAAAAACTTTTGGTCACCGTGAGTAAGGCCTTTCAGCCACGTTTCAAAATGTTAGTAAGAAAGGAGTTATTTAAATCACAGAATCAAGAACCATGAAAAATGTTAAAATAACTTATAAATTTTAAAATTATGAAGTCGGAAACACTAAACATGAAGGCTAAAAAGACTAACATTTGGTAAGGCACCTGTTGACAAGGGATTTACAAATATTTCTCTATTCATCTATCTTCGCGTAAATATCATTCGAAATTATTTTTAGTGGCGACCTCGCCTCTCTATAAGAAGCTCTGTACGTTGGTAAGTCTGTCTCAATATTGTTTTCAGTCAGATTCACTTGAAACTAGGAAGAAATGTGTCCGTTGATAAGATGAAAACGCTTCCGTTTGGAGTGACGTGATCTGGAGATAATGGCATTTAAACTACATGTTTTAAAATCGATTTTCTCGGCTGTTTTGGGTCAGATTTACTTGAAACTTTATATAAAGGTGTTCCTCGATGAGATACTTCTTACATGATCTGGTAGTAATGGCGTTCAAACTATATAGTGGACACCTCATTGAACTGTCGGTCCTTGCTTCTATCGAAAAAACTTTTGCTTGAATGTCGATTTTCAAAACAGACTGGCCCTTCTGCTGTGTGGGATTTACGTCACACGATTACATGCTTCTGAGCGCAATACGCTAATAAACTGTTTTTTCCAGGTTACCAAAGGAAAGCATTCCAATAAAAAATTAAAAAAAACTTTTGCAAGCCGAAATAACCTAAAAGGAAGATGCTACTACCATTAATTTACGCAGAGTATTTTCAAATTTGGATAAGAGACTGTGTACTTGTAATAGGTTTTGGCAACCACTTACTTTGTTGGTACATCAGAAGAATGCCAACAGGTGACCAATAACTGTGGTGTGTGACTTCCCCCCAACTCCTTGAGATAACTGAAGCACAAATAGACACCCACACACAGTTGTATCAACTAAAGAAGTTGACGAACGTTGGAACAAAGTAAGCCGTTTAATTTGCGGTCAAGCAAGCCTGGGCTTATGAAATTTGCGATTACTTTCCGGTTAATCTGAATAGTTCAGTCATTGTTCATAAGGAAGTGGCTCGTAATAGAATCCTAGTAAACTGTAAAATAAAAATAATCGTCACGCAAGGAAAACAATGATCGACCTAGATATAGATTTCCACTCGGCCAAATTTAGATCAGACCAACATTTGAAAAATAGAAGGCCCTCTGTTTTGAGTCAAGTGTTCCCCTATCTTATTTTCAGCGCATAGAGAAAAGTTATCTATCCATCTATCTATCTATCAACGCACTGAAAGGATTCAAATGTTGTTTTCTTTTTTTCAAATTACATCAGTACACATAAATGGTCTTTACACGAATGAACGAATTGAGTCAACTTTGATACGGCTCACGCAGCAAAGTTTGAACTTACTCTGAACAGTTCGTGAGTGAGTTTCATGGTTACTTCTTCTATGATCCCTTTTAATCCGTGCGTGATGTGTGTGAATATTGCTTGTTGAATAAATCATTTTTCTCTTTTTCCTTTATTATAAAAGCATTCCTCGGGTCAATGTAGGACTATCATGTTTATCCTTCGCGGTGCAGCGACTGGTTTGAACCGAAGGATCTGAAGACATGACTTGCGCTTGACTTGGATTATAGTGCAGAAGAGTTGTGCACTCTCTCATCTCTGCCAGGCGGTATTGATGCAAAGTTAATTCAAACTACCTCGTGGCTGGGTTTATTTCGCTCTGGTGCTGTCAGTCGGTGTTCGAGTTCAGGTAATTCCACACACACAGGCACACGCACATATATGTATATTGGGAAATGGAGATATTTGGTCCGATAGAATGGATTATGAATTGGGTTATTCAATATAGAAACTTGGGATGATCTCCTGTCGTTACACAGTTATCATATCACTCACACCAGACAGCGTATATAGGATAAACAAATGAAGAAAATGGGTCTGCGCAGTGATAAGAGCATCGCTACGTTGAAGCAGCTACCCTATCGGTGGCAGGTTCGATTCATGCAGCCCCCCTCCCATTTTCTTTGATTGTTTATTCTATTTACGTTATCTTAACTAAGGGATACACTAACCGTGTAACAACGGGATATCATTTAAAAGATTTTTCAATATAATATCACACAATTTATAATTCATGTATATATATACTATAAAGACGTCGAATGTTTGTTTTTAACTAAGTTTTTATAGGGTCCTAAACAGTTTCACCCCTCCTGCTGAGAATTTGTGTATAATGTTAACTTGATCCCAGGATGAACATAGGATAGGGGGCGATGTCCTCCGTGACCTGTAGGTTTTATTAAGGGATCATGTCAATTTTGAGACGGTTGAAAATTTGTGTACATGAGTAGCAACCTAAAGGTGGACATAGGATAAGTGTTGCTGACCTTCGGTGACCTCTTATGATCAATTTAAGTTCAATTTTTGTGGTTCAGGCCAATTTTAGCATTTTAAGATCAAAGGCAGATGGCTGTAGTCCACAGGCAGCAATATTGTGTACGTTGGTATCTTGGCCCCAAGATGAACACAGAATAGGTGAAACTGACCCCTGTTAACCTTCAAGTTCAATCCAAGATCAGGTCAATTCCGTGTTTTCAAAAAAGGTGAATTTTGACATTTTCAAATCTAACAGAGATGACTGAACCCTTTTGACTCCAAATGTGTGCACAGAATAAACATAGGATACGACGTGTTGGCCTCTTTTGACCCTTTAAGGACGATCCCAGGTCAGAACACTTTAGGCATTTTCAAACTTACGGGATACAGCTGCATCTTTCCGGCTATTAAATTGTGTGACTTAACCGCAGGAGAACATATAAGAGGTAGCGCTGATCTCTGGTGACCTCTAGATGTCAATTTCAGGTCAGGTCAGTTCTGACATTTATTAAAACTAAACAGAAAATCGTGCTACTCAATGAACTTCCAATATAGGCACAATGTTCCAACCGACAAAAATGAACACATATTTGTAATTCTAAACATTTTACTCATTTCTAGTCTTTTTTTTCCATTTTATTCAAGCGATTTTTTTAATGTTTTTCAACTTTCAATTTCAGCCATACTTCAATTAATATTATTTGTTTAAAAAACAAGTTTGAATAAAGTTGTTTCTTTTAAAAGTCGGTGACTAAGCGTGAAAACTCGTCATGACCCAGTTCGCTCTTTTTTTTATAGTTAGATGGTATTAGTAAAAATTTAGTTCTAACTAACTTAATTCAGAAGGATCGCCTTTGTATGTATTGTTCCAACTGTTATATATTATATGTCGACATTGGCATATTTTGGTTTATTGATTTTCATATTGAAAAATAAGTAACATTTTCAGCAAATAAAGCTTTTTAGTTAAAAAAAAAAAGGTAAAGTGCAACCCAAACGTTATTACTGGTTGGTGCGTTTACATCAGTATCTTGGTGCAAGTCTATTCACTTCTGTTTGCTTTTCGTGAGATAAGATCCCCGGGGATGAACTGTATATCGTTCGTTTCCCGGCTTCATAGCTGCCCAAAGTTCAGTCATTTTTAGATCATGCTGTCACGTACTCGTTTGAGACCCGATTCCATTTTCCGGACACCTAAAAAGTAATACACTTGCACCTTTATTTAGGACTTAATACTCTCTCTGTCTCTCTCTGTCTCTCTCTGTCTCTGTCTCTGTCTCTCTCTCTCTCTCTCTGTCTCTGTCTCTGTCTCTGTCTCTCTCTGGTTGCTTGGATACGCACGATCAGCAATGTAATGTTTTTTTGACCGATTGGTTACCAGGTAATCCGTCTCCGTCGATTGTCTCCCCTGCCAAAGGTTGAATTGCTGTGATTAATGCATTGAATTGTAGAATCTCTAAATAGCAACAGGAAGAAAAAAAAATTATATTAATCATTCGAAATATAGATATTTTCCTATGACGTCATATTGGCAAAATATCCCACCAACCGCTCCAGAACAATTACCATTTTCCATGCCTTCATCACCATTCACAAATTATCTTGGATCGCTATCTGGTTCACAGTCCGAGTAAAAATGACACAGGATTAAGTAATTTTTCGTGAGATATCACGTCACCAGCTCTGGGGAGGGTAATTGCTTTCCCGACCTTCATCACCATCTACGAATTGTCCCGAATTATTATCCGGATTTACTGACAGAGTGAAAAAGATTCAGAACAAAAAAAATCCCCGGATATCTCGTAAGCCACTCCTAGATAGTAATTGGTTTGATAACCTTCATCACCATTTATGGATCGTATAAAATCATAACCCAAACGAGAAGATCCAGGATAAAGAAATTAAAAACATCAGCAGAACTTTTTTTTTTGATTGAAATTATGAAATGGGTTTTCAAAATTGAAGTGTTTTTTTCCGATAATTTGCCTGATCTTCGTTGTTGCTCTTTTTCCTCAAACCGTTATTTCTCTGGAAATGTTCACAATTATTATAGGTATCTGAACGACTATATATATATATATATAAATATATATATATATATATAATTTGGACTATAGGGAGTGAGAGAAACTCAGGAGTGAAAGTGTATGGGAGTTAAGTTTATTTATCCGTATATTTTTTTCATTGATGGTCTAGACATGTTTCGGGAGGTATTTCCATCTTGAGTAGTGTGCGCTGTGTGTGTGTGTGTGTGTGTGTGTGTGTGCACCTTTTAGAGATTATAGGTTTGTTGTGGAATATGTCCACCATCAGGAGCTTTGCTTTGTGAGCAAAAAATGTTATACCAATTGCTAGGGTCATCCTATTGTGAGAGACTAAGTTTCAGTCTATGATGAAGTCTGTGGTGTTAGCAGCATTAGTAGGTATTGGAGATGACACAGGGTTTCAGAGTAGGGGGGAAGTGCCTTGGTGTTAGATTGTGTGGGTAGGTTAGGGATAGTATAGAGGGGTGATGAGTTTGAGGAACTTCATAGGTGTTAACCTTACAGGTCATCGAAAATATGTTGGTTCTGATTTGTACAAGTGAGATGCCTTACTAAGGTGATGGTTGTTATGGGTTTGAGTAACTTTAAGGTTTCCAATATAAGATTTATCTGAGACGGGGTAGTTGTGAATGTGAGAGGATTGTGATTTGGAGATATATGTGATTAGGGTTGTCAAGTTTGGCGTTCTGTCCATTAGGAGAGAAAGATATATATATATATATATATATATATATATATATATACATATATATATATATATATATATATATATATATATATATATATATATATTGAACTTTGACCCAAACTAAAAGTTGGAAAATGTTCACTGTCGATTTTGTGTGCTGAGGTGGAAATAATTTGCCCCTGCATTTGACCGCTAAAAGTGAGAAAAAGAATTTCCCCTTCATTTTGATCCCTCAAAGGCGGAGAAAAGAACCCCTTATTTTGACTTTTAAAAGTAAAATTCTCGCTCCTTTTTCACCCTTTTAAAGTGGAGAAAAAAAGGAATCCCTTTCGATTTGAGCCTTATAGAATGAAAGAGATAATCCCCCCTTGATTCTGACCCCCAAAGCGGAAAATAATGAAAATTATCCGGTAGATTATGTTCATGAATAGAATCAAAGAGAGACCATTGAAAGAAAAAAAAAATTCTAATGTATCAACATCAGCGACACCAGATGAATGAGGATCATAACCTGTCTCCGTCGTTCTGTCTCTATCTGGGAGTGACTCTCACTCTCTATCTCTTTCTCCATCGCCTCACTTTACTCTTGGCTTTCGATTTCCCCTTCCTTTCTTCACCCTCCTTTTTATCTCTTCCTGGTCGTGAGTTTACATGACATGACGCTATCCATCTTTCTGATTTTCACCCAACTTGTTTAAATTCGATTCTGAAATCTTAATATCTTGATTTTTAACATCTGACTAATTGCAATAATAAAGTCCACTCTCTGGGGTGTGACAATTATTACTAATTACGTAATAATATCATTTTGAATTATTATTAATTGCGTATAAATAACGTTAGCAATTAATAATAATTGCGTTATAATAGCAATTGTAATTATTAATAACTGCTTAATAATTGCATTTGTAATTATTAATAAGTGCGGTGTTGTAATAACATTTGGAATTATCAATAATTTTGTAATGAGAAAATTCTGAATTATTGATCAGATATTGTATCATATTATATCATATCCCTGATTTGTATATATATATATATATATATATATATATATATATATTGTCTAGAAAGCTTTACAGCTTTAAACACTAAACACATTTAAATAAACTTTTGTGTCATTTCAGTCACTTATTTCCCAATATCTGTTAATGCAAGTCATGTAATTTTCTTCAAAGTTTTTTTTTAATGCTTTACATATACTTTGATATGATGGTACTATGCGTAATATTTTTCTAGTTGGGATCATCAATTGCCCACCATGTAGCCATTTCGGGAATTTGGAAACAAAATAGTTATATCAACATGGCACCCTAGCAGTGTTGTTCAAACACCACCCCACTTTCAGTTATTATCTTGATATATATAGCTTATGTCATACTACAGGTTGTTTGTTATTTTATATTGGTTATTATAATACTTTATTGTACATGGAAGTTATTTTTACGACACATCATTAGATATTTTTAAAATTCGAAGCGCAGGGCTTACTTACGTAGGTTACCCCCAAAACATATTTGACGATGTAGGACACAATTAACATAACTTAAACTAGTTTAGATTTCATTGTAGCATGAAATAAATTACAACTGTTTAGTTTTATCAGTAACTTAAAAGCAAAAAATATCTCGATTATCAAATAATATTATCTCAACTTCAAAGAAATGTCGTAGGTTGAAAAATCGTCAGTGAGCGAAGAATCACATTAGGTTGGCAAACTTTCGGCAAAGTAAGCTCGACTTTCAAGAGCAAGAAAATCACACTAGTCCTAAAAAGAAGGATATACGACCAATGTATCCTACTGATAGTCACCTATCGAGCTGAAATATAGAATCTAACCAAAAAGTTGACTCTCGAACTGAGAACCATGCAACGTGCACATGAGAGAATCATCTTCAAATTCACATGGAGAGATCATAAGACAGCACAGTATATTAAAGAAAAAACAGGAATCAGGGATATCATAGATTCTGTTAGAAAACTCAAATGGTAATGGGCTGGACATATTGTTAGAATGTCAGACAACCGCTGGACATCACGACTTACACAGTGGATCCCCAGAGATCACATGCGAAACTGTGACCGACAGAAAGTAAGATGGCGTGATGAGCTAGATAAATTCAGAAAGTACTAGTTTCACGATGTCCATGATAGAGAGGTCTGGTGAATCTTGGGGAAAGTCTCTGTCCATCGACGGACGCTAACATGATGATGATGATGATGATGATGGACAGATTTAGGAGGAACAACTATGATCGTCTGCTATAGCTTTAAAGTTACCAAAATGTTGGACCTAGCAACAGGACAACGATCCCTAAACAAATAGACCAGGCTACAACGGAATGGTTCCAGAAGAAGAAAATGATAGTTATGGAGTAGCCTAGTTAGTCACAAGTCGTGAATCCCATGGAGAATTCAAGACGAGAACTATAAATCATACACTTCCCCTTTTAAACCGCAACAGAGTGAGTAAAAATCAGGTCATTTTGCTTTTTTGAAGTTAAGTTGAAATTATCTACTGGTAGTTCCCGACTTCAAGATTTCTAAACATATGGTATTTTTTCGAAGTTAAGCTAATACCTTTTGCTTTTAAATAGCAAATGAAATCTCTTTCAGGCTTGGAAGAAATCTTCAACGCATTCGCATAACGATTTCTCTTCTTACGATCTCATTTCCGGTCCCTAAGTCCGTCCGTTAGAGACCATCAGTATTCCATTATCAATTTTTTATTTGATGAAGTATTATGAATCAATAGTAGACTGCTCTTGGTCGTCATCTTAATCTTATAGTTATTTTTATGATTTATTTTGTACTCTCAATCAATACAAACACCGTTATCTTTTGAAAAGTGTCAACTTCATGAGGTAGGGATATCTGTTTATTACATTACTGTAAGCTGACCTAGACCCGTAATTTTCGTACGTAGTACGATAGTCCCAAATCATTTTTCCTAAACACGTTTGAACATGATTATGAGAAATTTCTTCACAGAGGAAATAACCAAAATACTTTAAAGTGTTAGTTTTGTACGAAGTTAGTGACCAGTTCGGCAGTATATTTATATAGTAAATTGAACACTTCCCCTCTGATAGATGAAGAACAAGATTTTTAAAAAAGTGACACCTTTCTAAAGTTAATTGGTTCCACTTATTGAAGGTACCCCAAAATTCTTCAAAAATAAAATTATCTTCATTGTTTTTAGCTTTTACTGATGGAACGAATCTTGACCATTCCCTTTCTTCTCAACTCTAGCCGTCGATCTACAATAGCAGGTAATCAGCCCGGATATGATATTAAAAATAAATTCTTGGAGTAAATAATCTTTTCTTTTATTTTATTGTGTAAGAAGAAATATATTGAAAAACATATTTTCCACTGTGTTGTGAAAATTTGTTTTTTCCTCGGGCATACCGTATAAGTGGTATTTTATGTAACGCAATTTATAATCATTCTGTCGGATCATATACATCCATTTCTTAATGCATAACTATCACGTTGGAAGAAACGAATAATTTCAGAATAAGCAAGATTAGAATTAAGAGTAAAAACAGTTGTTTTTTTTCCTTACTGGCAGCTGTTCAGCTCAATAGTAAGAGCAGTTCTACGTTGAAGCAGCTGTCCTATCGGTTGCAGGTTCGAATCTTGCAGCTGCCCCATTTTCTTAAATTGTTTATTCTATTTACGTTGTCTACGTCAAGTGACACATTTCAAATTAGAGTTTCAATATAATATAACACAATTTATAATCATTCTATCGGATCATATATATCGATTTCTTGATACATATGTGTATGTGTGCGTGTAATTTTGTTATATACTTACAAATATATGCATTCAATTTTCTATATAGTTATAAATATATGATATACATGGACACACACACACACACATATATATATATATATATATATATATATATATATATATATATATATAATATTGTTATACAAATATGCATGTACATAATTTTGTACTGTACACATACATATATATTTATATAATTTTGTTCCGTGAATATCCATACATATAAATTTAAACACACATGCATACACACATAATAACTTCGTTTTTGTATATGAGATGATTCCCGAAGTTTTATTATTGAGTATATCCACTAGACCATCTAAGCTATTCATCTTTGATGCCAGCTTTATTTTGGACAATTCGACCTCTTCTCTTCATCTTCGACGTCGTCACAACGACAACGTGACAATATCGGAGATGAAAAGAAGAGTTCGAATTGTCCGAAACAAAGTTGACATGTTTATGGCTCTCCCCCAAATTATAGTCGGTTCATATTTGATGTTTTTTCTACTCAGATTTTCTGTAGATTCATTTGTTAAGAGTTTGAGCGGTCCTGAATCTTTTTATAAAGTTTCTTTTCATCTAATCATGACCTGTGAAATAGCCCGCAAAGAAGACGATCCATGACAAAACGCCTCTAATGGCCACACGTGAAACTTCTATTCAGCCGGACAAAGGGGATGGTTTTTAAGCCTTCTTTTTCAATAGAGAAAGAGTGACGCGCTTTGAAGTACACTTTATTATACATGCAGAAATAATTGAAGTAAATCTTCTAAAGTTGTCCCTCTCCGGACACGGTCAAGCACCTGAGTACAAGCAATTGATATTTTCTCTTGACACTTTCACCAACCACAGCACTTTCATTATTTTGTTTAAGAAAAAAATCGCTCAGGTGTTTATGTCCACCTTGAATTCAAACAGAAACACGCAGCTGAAGCGTAAGTTCAGCAAACACGTCTAGCAGACCTGTTCACTTCTGTATTGAGTTAGATTCTCCGAGAACATCGGAAACAGTAATCAGATCATAGCCTTGTACCAGATTATGTAAAGCTTAGTAAATAAAGAGTATGATCTTTTTTGGTGTCTCACTACAATGGCCATGTGTCTGACAAAACGAAATTTAGTAAATAGATGTTTCGGTCTGTATCTAGTGACCTGCAGCCGTAGTCTTGTACCAGACTAAGCTATATGTAATAAATAACACCACGAGATTTTATGTTCCTTAAGAGAGCACGTTTGACCTAAATATAACTTATAGATCCTGTATGTCATGGCTGGCCCAACTATGACTTGGTCTTCTATATAGATAAGTAAGCTAGATAAGTACCGACCAGTATAAACACATACAGACGACTCTATCAACTACGCACAGATATCAAAAAAGGCAACGAGCTGAAGACTTAAACTCTCATACATACTACTTAATCGAGGCTAACGTGTAAATACATGAATTTACGTAAAGTTTATTGGATGAAAATATTGTCTCATGAAGACGCCGTAGATATTTTTAAATGAGGAAAAAAGAAAACAAATTGTATGAAAAATAATTCGATTTACATGAACTTTGTGACTAGAGAAAGAAAGATTTGAGAAAATTCGGGAACAAAATTATTTGTGCTTATTACACACAAGCCTCGCTGCGGAGCACTGATTAGCAAGTTGGTTAAGTATCGTCAATGAAATGAGTTCGATCCTCATTGATGGTCCCTTACTTGTCAATTAGTCCAACATTTATGTAAACAGCATATATATATATATATATATATATATATATATATATATATATAATCATTCATGGGCGCTCCACCTTGCAGCAATGGTTAGTTAATTGATCTAGTAGACCATTACTGCTGCGTATTGAGTTTCATCCTCACTGGAAGCCACCTACTTACTGCCTTGTGCCAGACTGAGTTAAGCCTATTGAATTCTTTTACGTACATCCTTGGGTGTACACTGGGGCTCAAACGGGGAATTAGTCCCCTTTGGATCATCGAGAGCGGGACGGGGGTTGAAAACTGGAACCTTGTAGAGGCTAGGCAACGATGGGTCTCTGTGAACAGTCACAGCTCAGACACTCTTTAATCCTTTATATGACAACCAACTTCTGGATATATCTTGTTGCCCCACTCCCTCAAAATTTCTGCCCCAACCCCTCCTCAGAATATATCTTTTTGCCCCTCGCTGAGAAATGGTAGTAGACACACATGCATACGTCAAGGGGGGTTCACCTTGGAGTAATGGTTAGTGAGCCAATCCAGTAGATCATTACTGTGTATTGAGATTGGTTCTCGCAGGGTCTCACACATTTGTAGCCTTATATCAGATTAAGATAAACTCAGTAAAAACTAATAGGGTAATTGCTTCAACGTAGCGTTCCCCTTACCATTGAGGTAGCCTGCTGCCGGTAATGCAAAGGCCCGAATAAGTGTTTATGGACGCGTTACCATGGAATTAGTTTATTAGCTAATCCAACTGACCATTACAACTGTATGGTGAATTTCATCTTTTAAAAACACGTTGGGGACGATGTTGATTGAGTAAAATAAAGTAAAATATTGATTTATTTGGCAACTCATGTCTTTTATATTTTTTCCAATCATATGGTAGATTGAGGATATTATATGTGTGAAAACACTCACTCCAGTAATCATAAAAAGTTATTAACTTGACGTTTGCAGGATTATACGTCTTCAACGATTCAAAATTGGATTTCAATAAAAAAACAAATACGGTATAATTGACTTTTAAAACAGTCCGATTTTGGGTTGAAATGGGTACATTGTGTTAAGATTTTGTGGAAGAAATTTCTAATTCTTCACTTTAGGTTAAGAACAAATTTCAAATCATTGAAGCATGTTTTTTCAGAGGAGAGGTGCTATTTTGGGCCGAATATTTTAAACATACCTATCGTATGACATTTGACAATACAAGTCTGGATTTTCACAATAGAATTGACATTAATCAAATGTAAACTTTTCAGGATATATTTTATAGGTTAAATACACCATGCGAATTTCAGTTTATAGTATTTATTTTTACTAGAAATATTCACAATAACTTATTTAGTAGTGTGAGGTTTTATCATGCAACCTGGGGATTGTTCCTCATACTATATATATATATATATATATATATATATATATATATATATATATATATATATATATTGTGTCATCCACAGATAGTAGTTTCGTTGTATTACAACTCTTCAGTGTGGCTATAGACTATCCACTATCCCATCCAGTACCACGAAATGATTGAAACCTTCGCTTCAGTCCCGGAGGCCGGTATCCTACATCTGTGCTCGGGAATTGGACGGTCAGTAAGGCTGAATTTAAGCGGTATATTTATTTATCGTATATTTTCCCCATCCACCAGAGTGCTCTATCCCTATGGAAGAGCTTTTAATTTCTGTTGTATGAAAATAGCCACGGATCGTCAGGAACGGAAACAAAGGCCATTGAGTGACGGGAACACAACGTTGGAAATTTCGAGTACACAGTTAATGTATCACTCGAATCAGACAACGTAAATGTGATAAACAATTTAAGAAAATGGGGCTGCTGCAGGAATCGAACCTGCGTCCAATATGGTAACCGCTTCAACATAGCGCTGCTCTTACGATTGAACTAAGTTGTCGCCAATATTGCAAATCACGTTTTCATTTCATCTAATCTTTGATGATACATATGTTATATTTCTAATTTCTGATCACCAACAATCAATTCCTTCGCGATTTTCAGCGCCTTATAGTATAATCTTTAACGATTCAATTAGATAAGAGTAATACACACACACACACACACACACACATATATATATATATATATATATATATATATATATATATATATTATATATATATATATATATATATGTATATATATATATATATAAATATATATAGTAATAAACTTTGCACGTTTGGTTGGAAAAAGAGTCTTAGATTTAAAGATTTCATAAGTTCTGATGAAAACAATCCTCCATATCATCCTACGACGCCATATCATACAAGTCAGGTACTCCCTGATCCCTGGTTATGTGCTACGTTAAAATATTTTGTGTCGTACTCGGAATATTAGATTTCATTACTGTCATCTAAATTTGGATCCAAATCTGATACATTAAATATCATTGTGGGGACCGTCAACTGTTTTACAATGGACCTGCTTCCTGTACAAAACGACAGGCATTTTACCATGGCATATATAGGAACAATATCATATACATAGAAATATATATATATATATATATATATATATATATATATATATATATATATGTATATATATATATATATATATATATATATATATATATATATACATATATATATATATATATATATATATATATATATATATATATATATATATATATATATATATATATATACCCATGGTTCTGCGACTTACAAAACTCATAAACGATACCAGTCGGAGAAGAGAAGGAATGAGTTAAGGGTTTTATTCCGACCTCCGTCTGTCCCAGTGGCTCAATAGGTTAGCGCAGATATAAACCCGGGGAATGTCAACATTTCGTGTCAAACGTATTCATCAGCCAACGGCACATTATTGTTGTAACCATGTTTTGTTCTTCTAATGAGGAAAACAATTTCAACAAATTTCATTCCTTCTTTTTGTATTCTTACAAATCAAAAAATACATTATGAACTATATATATATATATATATATATATATAGTAGAATGTGGATACGCTACACAAACTTGCTCATGTTTCTGCCCTCTCTGGATTCGCCTGATGAGGTCCGGAGAGGGCAGAAACATGAGCAAATCCACATTCTACTATTTATTTCCAGCTCTACCCTGAAACAACTTAACTTTCACAGTATAAAGGTGAATGTATCGAGCACTCTAAGAAACAAATCCATCACATATCAGAAGTTGGTTTATATTATTAATATATTATTATATTATTCTATACTGCTTGCCTGATCTGTACCATATATATATATATATATATATATATATATATATATATATATATATATATATGTGTGTGTGTGTGTGTGTGTGTGTGTGTGTGTGTGTGTGTGTTTGTGATGGAGAAAGCAGATTTTTCCATATTAAGATGGAAATAAAATATTTGGTCAATTAGATATATGCTTTAAATCCATAATAGTCTATTTACATCTGTGAATATGTCAGTTTTAAGAAGAATTAATTTGCTTGTTTTGGGGGGAAGGAAGATTATATTTACAAAGCAATTGTAATCCAAAAGTGGGCCGTTACTTTGCGTCTGTATTCCGGAAGTTAGACTTTGAAGTATGCGATTACTTCCAGGAAATATCACGTAAAAAATAACAGATGAAAACATAAGGAATACACATGGCAGACTAAAACCAGACGTTAGTATTGGTCCTATGTGAAGGTGTTTAAATGCAAGACGAACTCGCCCAGCATGAACAAAAAGACGTTGAGAGATCAATCTTCACAACGTTATGATTCTGTGGGCGTTAAATGAAGGAATTAAGTAACCACAGCGAAGAATTGAAACAAGAAAGAACTACTTGATTATTTTACTATGAACAGACTTTAGCGAACCGCATACTTTGAGGCCCTTACCTCTGTAAGACGCACGGAAAATAACGGCCTATTACAACATTACAGTTGCATTCCTCATCCAAAATTATTTTACCACGCTGAAATCCCCGATGTGAAAAAAAGTTATTACGGATGTAAAGGAGCAAAAAATGAATAGAGAAAGATTGTTATCATTTTTACTGCATAAGATATATTTATAGAAATAAAAAAATGAATGTATTTATACAACAAACACACTGAAGTGAATATATGAGTGAAAGTAACCACTCCAAGCTAAGTTTGTGAATAATATAGAGTGTCTGAAGACCCTTTTTACGATTACACGTACATGCATACACACACACACACACACACACACACACACATATATATATATATATATATATGTATATATATATATATATATATATATATATATATATATATATATATATACACATATATATATATATGTGTGTGTGTGTGTATTTATATATATGAAAATAACCACTTAAAGCCATATGTCTGGACATGCTTTTTTTCTCACAAATTTACAAATATTTACAAACATATGCGTGTGTATTTGCGTGTGTATGCCTGTGTGCATGCTTATTTTTGTGCACGCGCGAGTGTGTGTGTGTATGCGACTGAACAATTGAAATACGATAACAATAAGAACATTTGTGGACCGTCTGTTATTTCACAAAGGGCACTTGTTGGCGGTGAGGAAAGAGACTGGGTTTTATAGAGGATATACAAGCAAACAATAACTTCCTGAGATAACTGAATGTGTATATGCATAGATTTATCTATCAGTCTACCAACCTATCTATCTATCTATCTATCTATCTATCTATCTATCTACTTACTTATCTATCTATCTATCTATCTATCTATCTATTCAGTTTAGTTACATCGATCATCCGTTTATAACTATATTCAGATCCCTTCCAGTGAGTCAGTTTCGATTGATCTATATATCAAATCTTATATTTATAGACTGCTGTCTGTTCATAGCTATTTCAATCTGTTCATATCTATTCATCGATCTATTTTAGCCTGTGTCTCCCTTATCTGTCTCTCCCTGTCTGACTATCAGTCAGCCTCTCTCTCTCTCTCTCTCTCTCTCTTTGTCAGCAGTATGTTTCTTTCAGTTTTCAAGTTGGTCTGACTGTCTGACCATGTACACATCACGCGTGTAGGCCGCACCAATAGAACTACAAGACATTATTCATTGATCCCTTCTCCCAATGTTTTAATTGATCACCCCTGACATGACATGTTGCGAAATGACGTTGGTTACGTGACGGGCTCGACTGAATGACAAACTAGACCTCTATCTATCTATCTATCTATCTATCTATCAACATGCATATATTCCCATCTCTCTCTCTCTCTCTCTCTCTCTCTCTATATATATATATATATATATATATATATATATATATATATATGCATGGTGGTGTATCAATGTTTATAATGTTTATTCACTTAACCCACAAAATACGACATAAGTTTTAATCGTTTTTATCGTAAGCTCTTTTTAAATTCCTGCAGTACGTCGATATAAGCACAGATACAGGCAATGTCAAGACCTCATTGCTGCCCTCTAAAATCTTATGTGTATAACAAATTAGAGGAGATCCGGCGCGTTTATCCCCAAAATTCATCCCAACCATTCAAAGCCAACAATTCATAGCAATATACAATTCATCGCAAACAATTCATAGCAAACAATTCATAGCCGTTGATAACGGGTCATTCATCCCCAAACCTAGTTAAACAATATCAATGGCAGCTATAAATTAATCGTAAAATTCCCACATTAAAACAAGCTAAATTCCGCTCTTGTTGCCTTATACATCCTACTTGCTGCTGTCAATTGACAAAGGACTTGGGTTAAATAAACCTCCGTAAAACAAGTAAAAGGAAGCAATAAGTTTCAACAATGCACATTGTTTCAACTGAACTCGTATTAGAAATGTAAAAAAAACATCTTATGCACAAAATTCAAGTACGATAAAAAGTAAAAGAAGGTGATCAGTTTCAAAACAATGTACACGTTTAAGGCTGAACTTCTATTACAAGTGTAATAACATTTATAAACGAAATTGATATAAAATTCGATAAAGAATCTTCGCAAAGTGAGTTGTGTATTTCGTTATTATAGAATGTGTTAAGAAAGCTCATGTTTATTGTTCCCAACGGTTGAATACCTATATTGACACGCACGTTGGATTGAAATGGTAGAATGTACGCTTCGTGCGCTGGTGATCAGTAATCGAATGGTGTGCTGATTCTCTTGAGAGACTGCATTCGTTAAGTACCTGGAGAGGAAGGAAAACACTATCAATGACTTGCGAATTTAGTCTTCTTTGCGTACAGACTGAGAAATAAAAACTGTTAAAAAAAATTGGTATCTTTCGTATGTGTGAACAAAAACGTTTCATTAATTGTCGATAAGTTCTAACATAACGGGTTCCAGCACGAAAAACGTAATCACAAAACCAAATTAGAAATTCGACTGAGGATGCTTGTGTTCACTTAGCGCTAATGTTCTCGCGAAAGGCATGAATCCACTTCTCGTTGATCTCTGTCTTATCTCCAGACGACGAAAAATGTCTCGTCACTGATATTCTGTGATAGTCGACGAGGGATATCCCATATCTATCTTACAGCCGAGGCAAAAGTAAGCTGTTACACCCATTGTCCGTCTTGGCGACCACCGACCAGGCTAAACAGAATACATAAACATGTGCACGCACGGAGTGTCATAAAATTTATAAAACTTTCTCAGTTAATGACATTTTTTTTTGCATCTAAGAAATGCCCTTAAAAAGTTATTATAACAGGTTTTTGTTTGAACAAAAAAATACACTAAAGTGGTACTAAAAACATTAAAACGTAAATCTACTTATCGTAAATCCACTTGACGTGAATCCTCTCTCGATAGATATTAACAGCTTTTAACAGGCCGAAGCAAGAACGCATTTTAGAGGCTGGCTGTAGAGACATACAATTACTCTGTTTGTGATTGCCCTGTAACAAAACGTCAAACAAAACTGTCAACATAGGTGCCTTCAGTTTTTAAGTGAGTCTGTCGGCCCGATCGAGTGGCTGGTTATGAATGTGTCACGCAAGCAGGCAGAACCAATGGAGCTAGAGGCCTGGAAATTCAAAATTTAATCATCATATATTGAGACTTTTTAAAAAAGAAAAAAATTCCTTCCTCCAGTGTGTTTTTAACGGGGGTTCAATTTGCAATGCAAGTTTATGCCTTATTGATCCCTGAGTTCGTATCCGGTAGCATGCAGGATTTTTTTTTTTTTTTAAATTCAGACTTTTTTTTTTAGTGATTACTACCCAACAAAAGACGAGAAAAGTAACTTATTTATTGATCACCCCCTTCAAATTTTTTTCATTGATCTCCCCCAGCACGGTCTGTTGTCGAAAGACGTTGGTCCCGTGACGGCTTTTATGGAGTGAATAACTAAACCAGTTTGTCATGAAATTTAATTTCAATATTCGATAACTAAAGGTGACTAGTTGCAATAAAGATTCAAGATAGAGATTTAACAGCTTTTTTTTTATTTAAATGATAAAATCTTGCAGCTGTTAAAAATATCTGTTAAATGGATTTAGTAAGGACAACTTGAAAGTAATATGCAAACACATACGCGCACACGCGCACGCATGTGCAATACTTAGTTACATCGACAGTCTACTGTCTAATAATGAAAATGCATTCATTTCACTGAACAAATACTTATACTTCGACATAATCTCTCCTCGTGTCAATGCACATACTTCAGCGGTGAATAATGATCGCACAGATTTAATATTCAGACTTTTACTAGAATAGTGAATTTGTTCTTCGACGAGTATCCCACGCTTACAGCCTTGTGACAGATTAAAGTATGCCAATGAAATACACACACACACACACACATAATGTGTAAATCAACAATGAAACGCAGACACACATACAGACACATGTATCTCTCTCTCTCTCTCTCTCTCTCTCTCTCTCTCTCTCTATATATATATATATATATATATATATATATATATATATAAGGTGAAATAATGGATACTTTATACAAACACGGGTATGTTTCTGCTTTTTAGAGCTTCTTCAGGTGAATGATTCGATTAATTCGGATCCTTACCCAATATTTCACCATATTTAAAGCTTTACTCTAGCTCAATGATTTTGTATCGAGCACTTTATGAAAAAAATCCATCACACATCGTATATTGAATTACTGATTCGTACTAGAGTATATATATATATATATATATATATATATATATATATATATATAAATTCTTTCAATATCATATCTCTGTTTCTGCAATCAATTGTTCTTTGATTGTGCATTCTTGCCTCAGTTTACGACACTGAATACTAAGCCCGGTTTCCGGCAATTTTCTGACATCGTGTTCACAGTTGCAAAATCTATTGCAAAAATACAAATGTAGATTCAAATTTGATTGGTCTCAAACCAACCCTGTTATCAGTAGTCAAGACAAACATATATATCTAGAACATGAGGGTCCGTGGAATTTCATTGCTAGCAGCAAATTATATAGCAAAGGTTAGGCCATAATAGCGATGTGATAATATGTCACCGTTGTTTTGTTTTTTTTTTTCTCCCTTTTTCTTATCGGTCTTATCAGACTATTTTTTTCCTGTTTTTTTTCTTTTTGCTACTGTAACGTTGGAGGTATATTCGAGTACCTTAACCTCATTATCATTGGGTCTCTTACAGCGAAACCAGAGGTGGGATTGTGACAAGAATCCATATGAGCTCGTTACCCTTTGCCACCCCTAACGGAAAATGCCGTCTGCGTGGCGAGCCTTTTGACCTGAGAATCAGCGTGGAGACACATACCTGTGCCTGTAGTAAACAAAAAAAAAAAAAAAGAAAGAAAGTGACAAACCATCTCAAATGATTATGGTATCTCATCGATTATTGATGACGAAGGCTGTCTTTTAAAATAGGCAAGCGAGGTGTAAGCCATCTCTTTTCATGGCAAATAGTCTGTGCTTGATCAATAGCAAGAAAGCTTTACAAAGGAGGGTTAGTCACTACCTGATGATTTAAGGCTTGTTTGTTGTTTTCACAGCCTCACGTATGCAAATTCATACATATAAATTTCGAGAAAATTGTGAAAAGCCCGGCGAGACACAGAAAACGGTGGGTAATTCAAGAGATGGCCCAACTCATCATCCCAGAAATTTTCAAAGATCATTTTTTTAGATTATTTTTGTGGATTTTTCAAGGTTCCTCAGTTGCACCCCCAGAGCTCCCTCTGCAACAGTTGTAGGGTCTGCTGCCTCCACCCACTACCTCTGGTAAAAGCGAACTGAAGAGGCGCATGGATTGAAACTTTGTTTATTTTTATGGGTCAATGCATACCATGTTGTTTGCACATGAACACTATGGTCCGACCTGCATGAGCCTAGTCTTGTTACTTGATTGCCGCACCTAATACGTTTGCACCTCATTCACTGACTGACTGACTGACTGACTTGCTGAAAAGTTCAATTCCTTGTGTTGTTTTCTCGAAGGGATGCAGAGGATACCCGAATGTCTTAAGAGGGCTCAGGGCCGGAGGAGCTAAAAACAGGATCGCCCATTGAAAATGGAGGAGGCCCCGAAAAAATTTCCTCTAAGAGGCCCTGTTTCATAACCTGGTAACCGTTAAGTTTTTATATCTACTCATAGATTGACCGCGATGCCGAGAAAAGTCTCGCCCGTACTCAAGATGCCCGCTCAGAAGCTTGAGATCAGACTTTTTTTTTAAATAGCAAAAAACAAAAACAAAACAAAACAAGAAAACCCTAACCTCAAACAGATTTGCTATTCTGCTTACAGAAGGGAAATAAATGTATGTCAGTTCTCAGAAACACGGGTACTTGAACTTTTTTCTTACCCCTTCAGAGATAATAAACCCGTTCATCTTCCAATAACTGGAACCACTTACCGTCACCAGCCGATATGACAAGAAAGATATTCATACCTTTGTTTCTTGATAAGCAGACAATTCGTGTCTGAACTTGGCTCTGAGAAACCATCGAAGTCTTCAGAGTGATTTGAACTGTCATTACTATTTTTTTTTAAACTGAAGGCATTGCAGGTTACAGAAGCGTATGGTAAAGTCAGAGGCAAATAAAATAGGAATTTTGCAGACAATATAGTTCCTTTCTCTATTAGCCTATCTTTAAAATACATGTCTGACCTACAAAATAATAAGGCTTGGCTTCGCAAGCAACTCGTACACAACACTGACCTTCAAAACTGATCTTAGCTGAAAATAATTGCAACAGAGTTCTGAAGGTGTGTATATGTGTTTTAACCGTGGCTGTTTTTGATCAAGTATGGGTGTTTAATTTCCTCAAACTGAAAGAAAATAGATAACACAGAAAGAAACATGCAAGCGAGCATGCACACACACACACACACGCACGCACGCATGCACATACTCACACGCATATAGTAGTAGAGCAGTAATTGTAAAATACTGTTGCACCCATTGTCAACCTTAACAGAGGGCAGTTCTCTTAAAAATTATATACCTATTCTCAAGTCATTATTAAACAGTAGTTTTGTTGGAAAAGTAGGTTTCGATTTTTTTTCTCCACCTGTTTTTTCTTATTACTTGAAGTGTTTATTTTATTATTCGGCCTGTTCCCAGACTGGAATAAGGTCCCATGGGTTGGATTTTTAAGCTTGTATCAGACTAGTGCAAACCTGCGCCTGGATATAAAAAAAATAAGATTGCATAAGTTTGGACACAAACATTATACGGGGACAAAAGAACATATTTTCCCATACAATCTGATTCAGGATATTGAGAGAAATGGTTATTGTTAAGATCCAAATACATCTTGATTCTATTCCAGGATAAAAATAACTACAAAAAAATGAATAAAGAAAATTATGTTGAGAAATCTAATGATATGTTTTTATGTATAAACTTAATAGCTACTGTTTATCTTGTATCTTTTTCTTTTTTATATCCTTGAAGAGTCTTTTTCATGATTCTCCATGTTACTAGCTGAAATGATATTGAACATCGAACAGATTACAGGACGAACAGTTGATATCTAGTTGATAAATGAAAATATATCATCGGATTTTTCAAAATTTTTCTGTTTTTTTTTCCTGCTGTTTTGGTCCTCAAACCATTTTTTTCCCCTGAATTCTCTTGAAAATATGTCCATTTGTCCCTGTTTGCTGTTTACTTCAAAAATTATTTTCATCTTTTCAGCGCTTGGGTTCACGTATTGACATCGGGTTAAATTTGGACCCCATGAAAGATTATTTCAGCCTGCGAACTGGCAGTATCAGAGAACTGACACTTCAAATAATAAGAAAAAAAGTTCATGGGGTGCCGTGGACCTACTTTTCCAACGAAATGATAGTCTTACTCGATAGCAATATAAATAAAAAATACCATGTCCAAATTTGATATAGATAATACACGAAACTTGGGTATTTTGCGTTTGGGTTGGCATTTTATCTTATGTTAGTATTTCTTCCTTTCTATATTTCGGTTTATTTTTCGATTTTGTTTTAAAGAGCAACAAGTAAATATAAGTAAAAACAAAAACAATTCAATCGAAATGGAGATGTATACGTCCAGACAAAAGAGATGGTAGATATCGTAGGGCAGTATTCACGCTGAAGTATATAGATATTCCCCGCTTTTCGAAAGTTTGTTTTCGACCTCTCCGCTTTTACGAAAGACCTACATTAATACAGGTTTTTTCCCCCGCCACCCGGTTAGTTGATAAGCAATTACCACTGATTTATACCGGAAAAGGTTTTGAGCGCCACCAGACCCCCAAGATATATTTCTTCTACGCCTGCCTGCCTGCTTTGAGATCGGCGATCGGGGTTCGTTGTCTGCTGTGGCTGATGTTGAAGGCTTGAAATACAATAGTATGTTTGTCTGTCCAGCCACCCGACCGGTTCCAGTCTCACAACAGTTCCTTGTAGGCACTTGAATAAAAAAAATTTTTAATTATTTGCCCGTCCAAAATTGAAGCCATACTTTTCTGAAATCTTTGCAGTACTATCAGTCGTAGCGAAAAATCTCATGCAAGGTAATTTTGGGAGACAGGGAATGCTCTAAAGAAGGAAGCGGAGGAGGAGGAAGCAGCGGAGGAAAATTAAGGGGGATGGTGGTGATGGTAGCAGAGAGGGGAAAGAGAGGAGTGGAGAAGGCTAACGAATGGGGGAGAAAAAGTAAAGGAGAAGTTGCAAAATGAAAAAAAGAAAACACTGGAAAGAAAGAGAAATGAGAGAAAAGAAGGAAGAGTCGTCGTCGTCGTCGTCGTCGTCGTCGTCATCATCATCATCATCATCATCAGTCTTTTAACGTCCGTCGTTGGACGTAGACCTTCCCCAGGATTTGCCACACTTCTCTATCATGGGCGTCGCAGAGCCAGTACTTCCTGAACTTGTCTAGCTCGTCTCTCCATCTAATGTTCTGCCGGCCTCGGTTGCGCATGTGATCTCGGGGGATCCATGTCGTGAGTCGTGAAGTCCATCGGTTGTCCGCCATTCTTGCAACATGGCCAGCCCAGCGCCATTTGAGATTTTTAATTGATTCTATGATGTCCTAGACTCTTGTCTTTTCTCAGATGTACTGTGCTGTCTTGTGGTCTCTCCGTGTGAGGCCCAGCATAATTCTTTCATGTTGCATGTTACATGGTTCTCAATTTGAGTAGAGAGATATAAAAGGGGTGGGGAAAGAAAAGGCGAATGGGAGAGTAAAAAGAAGAAAATAGATATTCCTTAATATGAAATAGATGAACAAAAGTGAAAGGCGCCTATCCCGTAGAGTGAAGTTTCTTGAGGAAGGCCGATAACTATTGTCCTCGATCCAACCGGTCTTCATAGAAAAAAAATATATATATCAATGTCAGTCACATGGCTGAAATGATCAGGTGTTTTCCATCGGTGCTAAACGTTGGTGTTCGAGAGCCGACAAGTAACTAAGAACTCGGAGGCTGATTTTCTAAGCAGATACCCCCCGTCACGCACGCACTTGGAAGACTAGTACCGCACCATATTTTTTACTCGCGTATTTTCCTGTCTGGTGCATGTCTTAAGAAGCTTAGTAAACTTCGTGAAAAAAGAAAGAGAGGCAGTTGGATACTTTTTTACGATATAATTTGTTAAATTGCAGTCGTTGTCGTACTAGAAGACCGCAAAATGAAACTGAAATGGAACGAGAAAACAGCTTTTATTAGGATCACAGTCGAGAACTGCGAAGATTGAGGAATATGAAAATAACGAATGTGTCCATAATCATTGGAGCACTGGGATCGGCCACAGAGACCCGTTAAAAGTGATTAGAAGTATCAAGAGTCCAAGGTAGAACGATTCAGAAAGAATTGGATTCTTGGAAAGGTTACGACACTGTCCAGTTGACAGCAATACTGGGGTCTACAAGAATACTTAGAAGGATGCTAGATGTTTGTCTTGCAATCATTCAATCTTCGGTGCAACATATTGTGTGAACATGCAAATGAAGTAGTAGTAGTAGTAGTGAGTGAGTGAGTGAATGACTTCCGTTCTATCTCTACAGACAAGGGACTACCGTGAACCTAGCGTATGGAGATCCCAGGATGTCCAGTCATCAGAATAATCGCTTCGGCCTTGTTAATGTAGTCCAGAGGAAGGCAAAGCGATAGTCTAGAATCAGTTTGGCAGCAGGAGCTACCAGAAGGACGTCAAACAGCATAAAGGGGGGCTTCACTCCCTTGTTGTGAATAAGCGTTGTCCTTCTAGACAAGGCAAGAGAACCCAATCTGTCGTATCATTTTACCCAATGCTGGCGGAGAAGAAATGGATTCATGACTTTCCCAAGGCCACTAGTTTAAATTGAACATAAACAGCCCTGACCGGTGTCACCGATTCCATTGTCGGAGGCGTTACCGATAACGCCAATCGTGCCCCCTAAAAGTAGTGGTAGGAATGGTAGTATTGATAGAGAAGGCGAACCAGAAATACTACAAAATCAATGCAAAATTACAATGGGTTGACCTGACAGGAACAATAGATGCTTTCAACTCCTCTTGCTGCCCGTTTTACTAACAATAGGACCCATTAAAAAGACAACGTCTACTAATAGCGAGACCGATGAATTAACGCCGTCTACTAATTGTTGCACATACTTATCAATAATAACGTCACTCACTAATAGTTGCAACGCAATTATCAATAATAATTGGAACAACAGCAGGTCGACATAAAAAAAAAACAAGTATATGAATTGCACATGTTTCATATGTGACAATTATTTCCTAATGACGATTGATCTCATGAGGAGACCAATTAATCAATCTTTCAATAATGAAATTTTCTTCTCGGACCCTACGTGAAGTAATACATCTTTGTGTGCGTGCATATATGTTTTGTGTATCCAATCCTGATGCTGCAAGACACAAATGAAGTGAAGGCTACAGTCTCATGCTGATTCCTTGCTACTATGATACTTTCTCTTCTCCTTCCCTATTCACCCTTGCAATGTTATAGAAAGGGTGAAAATGGAAGAGGGCCCTTAGACTTGGATGAGAGTAATAAGAACTCAACCTTAACTATAACAGTTATCCATTCATTATTCATCCTTCACAAGTTATGGTTGTAGTTGACAATAGGAATATAGACAGATGGCGATAGTAACCGATGATAATAAGGGCAGATTCATTAGTTCCATTTGCACTTGTGTGTTATTATAGTTAATATAATTAGCAACCAAGGGCAATGACGCCTTAGACCCTCCAAAGTTCTTCGTTGGAATATCAGAAACTTTCCCCAGCGTCTCTATATTTAAAAAAAGTAATGATATTAAAGTTGTCAACCCTTATGAAATTTCCACGGACCAAGCTAGTTAAAGATAATTTTTGTTATTTTGGCTGCTCTCCAAAGACGATGACGATAATGAGGTTTATAGGGTACAGCATCATTGAACAATGTTCAGTTAGATAGTTTCTCAGATCATTATCACTGTAGAGAGTTCGATCCTCATAGGGTGCTCCAAACTCAAGGCCTTGTGACAGACTAAGCTGAGCTTAGTAAATACCAACAACGGTGTCCATGCAGCACCTTACCTCAAAGCAATGGTCGATGATGGAGTTTGTAATAGAAAGAAAGGGGAAGAGAAAGACGAAGAGGGGGGGGGAGAAAGAAGATGAGGGGGAGAAAGAGGACAAAGGGGAGAAAGGGTACGGGCTGGAGGAAGAGGCAAGTCAGAAAGAGGAGAAGGAAGAGAAAAAAGGGAAAAGAGGGTAACAATGGGGAAGGTAAAGGGAGTGAAGAGGAGATATAGAAAGAGAAGACAGAGAATGAGACAGAAAGCGAGGGAGGCAAGAGAGGAAGAGAAAAAGGAGAGGTAGAAGAGAAAAAAGAACGGCACTAGAGGATGGAGACAAAAGAGTGGGTGGAGAAAGAAAAAGAGAGAAAGGAAACAAAAGTGGATGAGGAGAAAGAGCAGAAAAAGGAGGAGGAGAAAAGGGAAGGCGAAGAGAAAGATGAGGAGAAAGTGAAAGCGAGAGGAAGAAACGGAGAATAAGTGAGAGAAGGAAGGAGAGAAAGAGGAGGAGGAGAAGAAGAAGAAGAAGAATGCAGCAAATGGGGAGGAAGAGAAGGAGAAAGAGAATGAGGCAGGGAGTTATGAAGAACCATTGATGCCAATATAAATTGTAATCATTCCACAAGTGTTTTCTCTCTGTTGCACATTTTTTCTCAAGGCGTGAGGAGTGCAATTTCTTACATCCGTCTTTTTCGTTTTTCGTAAAATAAATTCACATCTCTTTTTACGTCGTTGCTTATTCCAAAGCTGCAACGCAAATGAACTCCGCCTTGTTTGTAAACACGACCGACCGGATTTGTGCCCAAAATAACCACGGAAAAGGAAATAACAACTGTATAAACCGCAGTTATATACCAATATAACTAGAAACTACAAAACACTCAGAGAGCGAATTTCTCTGCCAATCCCATTGTCACCATGAACTGAATGAAAGCCAGTTTTAAAATCATTGGGACGCGGGAGAGACAACTGTAAAATAATTCCTGGATATGTTCCAATATATAAAAAAAAAAGAAGATTCCCTCGGCCCATGGACCAACCTTCAACAAATTGTCATTGGGATTCAATGAGAACTTTTGTAGATATTGTATGGACAAACATGAGTGGATACAAAAATGAAGAAAAAAAAATGAAAAATGAAAATAAAAAATTGAAAAAAAAAAATTCTCAATAAAAAATCCTGGATCCGCCCCCGAATTTATTCACTTGAAAATATTTCACGACTGTCTGACTTCGATTAATTTGCTCAGCTATTTCCCATTGTGATAAGCCCTTATTCTGAAGTTCAGCAATCCTACCGTGTTCGATATGGGGGCAGCTTTGGTCTCTTTCCCATACTGCATAAACTTGATACCGTTTTTAACAACACCAGAAACAAGGTTGAATTGAAACTTGAACCCTTTATATCACGTCAATTGTCCATGAGTTTAAAGTTTAGTTGCAACAAAAATTGTCAACAATTGAAATTCCGTTAATAATACTCTACATGTGATCACCGCTAAACTTTTTTTCTTTTTTTTTTTTTTTTTCACTATTGGACAGAGTTTGTAAAATGATCAGTTTTATAATCACAAACGTTCAGTTGATTATGAAACCGTTCGAAATTATCCCTTGAGTTTAAAGTTTTGAGGTGCACTTCATACGGTATACAATGCTCATTAGTAATAATCGCTTAAAATAGCAGACCATTACTAACCATTACTTAATTACTAACCGTTTGTACGATATGAATAGTGGACCATTAGGTGCACAATCTAAATGTGTGTGTACATGCGTGTGAGAGTGTGTGTGCTTGCATGTGTGTGTGTATGCGCGTGTGTGTACGCGTATGTGTATGTACGTGCTCATTTTATCCTGTGTTTTTGTGTATTGTTTTCAATGATGTCTGCGTCTGCGCGTGTGTATGTGTGTGCCCACGTGTGTGTATAAGTTTGAGTATGCATCTGTCTGTGTGCATGTACGAGTGTGAGCGTGAGTGTGCGTCTGTGTGCAACACCTCCCCCCTGACCCCCTCACACGCATGAGTTTGAGTGTGTGCATACGTATTTGAATATGCATGTGTCAGTAGTAGTAATCCTATCAGCAGTCATGATTAGCCCACCAATAAAAAGCAGGTGGTCGTACGTAGAGGAAGAGGCAGTCGGTGTGCGCGTGTATGAGTGTATGTGTATGTGTATGTATGTGTGTATATGTGTGTGTCGGGGAGTTACTCTTGTTGTTTATTTACGTTCACTCGCTGCCTCTCTTCTATTTCTTCTGTCTTCATTTCGATCTCAAATTACCCAGGAGGAAACCATAGAGGTATTTTTCGTTAACATTCTAAAAGACCTACATAGGTTGTTTTTTTTATTCTTCTGTTTTGTTCCGAACTTAACATTAGTTTTTTTACATTCACCTTTTTTTCTTTCCTTCTTCGCCTGTACCCGTAACTTTGCTCTCATTTCGCCCGCATAAGCAACACAAACAAGATCTCCTAATCGTAGCAGTTCTGCCAATTAGGCGCTTTTTGCGATAAATTTAGCGCGTGTCTTGTACTTGGCAAGGCGAAAATCGCTAGAGTATCGCTGACATTGAGTCAATATTGGCAACTTTGGGTAATTTTTGGACAATTTTTTTACCATTATTAAGCACCTCTCCGTTGTGATCTGGCTATTTTCTGCAATTTTTTTTTAGCACTTTTTTGGTAGTCGAACCAACGAGACAATATTTTTTTGATTTGGCAACACTGAGACAGACAGGCTTTAGATTCGACGATCAGGGTCTATCTATCTATCTATCTATCTATCTATCTATCTATCTATCTATCTATTTACCGATCTAGTTTTTAATAATAATCTGTCTCTTTCAGTGTATGTCTGTATCAAATAGAGTTTATTCATATCTATCAACTTATCTATCAATCACAGGAATATGTAAATCTATTCGGGAATATGCATAATTTTTTACTATTACTCGTCCCCCTCACACACATACACGGATAATCATACACACACACACACACACACACACATACACACACACACACATATATATATATATATATATGTATATATATATGTATATATATACATTTATTTACAAAGTTGAAGTTAGTTCAGACACACGGACACGAGTATGGAGCATCCAGTGAAGATGGAATATTCTTATATAAATTGTTTTCACCTTGTCTGGGACCTGCTGGGTAGATTTTCCCTATTGAAGGGAGATCATGCAGAACTGGATTAGAAACACTTTCTTGCCAAGAGATAGTTTTTAGGGTAGTTATAGTTCGAGGGAGCGAAAATTATGCTGATTACTTGATGCTACTTCTTGGTGCAATGAGGCTTATTGGGTAGTGCCCGTCTTTTTCACTTTAGTTGCAGGAATACTTTGTTTAAGTAATCAAGTTTATTCAACATGCCCAGGAAATTTTATCTTTCACCCTATTACACGCAAATAAAACCCCTCACTCTCAGACACTCACAGACACAGACAGACAGACAGACGGACACACACACACACACACACACACACACACACACACAGACTCACGCAGACTCTCTCTCTCTCACACACACACTAATACACACATATATATGTATGTATAACACATAATGTATATGGTACAGATCAGGTTAGCAATATTGCATTATATAAAGGAACGTCTGATATGTGATGGATTTATTTCATGGAGTGCTCGATACATTCAACTTCATACTTCAAAAGTCAAGTTGTTCTAGAGTAGAGCTGGAAATATATAACAGGATGTGGATTCGCTACGAGTCCACATTCTACTATATATATATATATATATATATATATATATATATATATATATATATATATATATATATATATATATATATATATATATATATATATAGATAGATAGATAGATAGATAGATAGATAGATAGTTATGAAAGCTTTACAGCATTAAACACTAAATGAATGAAAATATTTTTTAAAATTCATGTCATTTCAGTTATTTAATTCCAAATCTGTTTTTATTTATGCAAGTTTCTCAAAAGGGTATTATGTTTAACACTGAGTTAGATATCATGGTACCAAGTGTGATTTTTTCTTGCTGGGAGCATCAGAATTTGATATTATGTTACTACGTATGAATATTTCTTGCTGGGATCATCAAATGTTAACCATGTAATCGTTCCGGGTATTTAAAAGTAGAGCAGTTATATCAACATGGCTCCCAACAGTGTTGATCAAACAGAAAAACAGAACCTTCCCATGAGCTATGATTTTAATATATAGCTTCATTTTCTCATTTTCAGGGCCGTGTCATAATAAATGTAATTTGGTATCCTATATAGGTTAATATCATAATGTATTGTATATGGATGTTATTTTATACTACACAATTCAATTTTTTGAAACAAATGTCTTACTTACACACACACACACACACACACACACACACACACACACACACACACACACACATATATATATATATATATATATATATATATATATATATATGTGTGTGTGTGTGTGTGTGTGCATATTTTAGCTCATATATTTCAAGAATGCGAAAGCTGTGTATTACATACATCGTCCCTTTCGTTCTTTTTTCAATCTCACCTTCCTCTTATATATATATATATATATATATATATATATATATATGTATATATATATATATATATATATATATATATATGTATATATATATATATATATATGTATATATATATATATATATATATATATATATATATATATATATATATATATATATATATATATATATATATTCTGGTGAGGATATATTTATTGATTTATTGACTCGTCCAGTCAGTTTAAGATTTATCATTAGTAGTAGCTTTTTTAATCTTTCGTAGTAAATATGGGCCGACACTCTGGTGCAAAAGGCTTGGCCATCACTGAAAAGGAATGGTCTCAAACTTAACGTCATCTGGATTGAGTCAACATGAAATAAAACACACAAGATTGGTCAATCTTGTGTCTTGAAAGTTCTGAAAAGAAGAAAAAAAAAAGGATGAAGCAACATTTGTACCTAAAAGGCAAACTGGGCATCCACCATTGAACACTCCTTGACAAGACCGAAACCTGCGAAAACATTAACAAAATAGACTAAGACATCTTTTTGTCCATTTCGAAACAGAAATAGAATATACAGGGCAGCAATTCGACTATTAAACGAAGACTAAAATAATCTAGACTGGTAACAGCTCATGGGTTAAGAAAACTCTCTTTACTAAGAAACATATGCAAGCTAGATCAGACTTTTGTAAGATACACAAGTTGTTGACTTGATTGGATTGAAGAAAAGTAATTTTAAGCGATTACTGTAACATCCAATATATTCCAAGCGGTTGAAACCATAATATTTGAAAGATCAAATCGAAAATACGCACAAACTTTGCATTAAAAAACACAGCAAATCTCCCTCTGTCAATCATGGTATGGGATTGCGTATCACCACAAAGCAAGAGTGACTTATACATCATTGAAAGGAGGATGGATTCAATGACTGACTTGAAGGTTTTAGAGAGTAAACTGTCGTCGTTCGAACACTAGCTACCTAACTCAAGAAATCGGATATTTCAGCGCGATAATGCCCCGCATCGTGTTACACATTCCGTTAAAAATTTGTTTCCAAACAATCGATTCTGCAGTCTAGACTGTTCATCAAACATGTTTTAAGTGAAGAATCGAAAAGTGAAAAGATGTCTCGAGACGTTTTAATAGCACCGATTCAGTCGACCTAGGGAAAATACAATAACACCCGAATACATACATTCCTTATACTAGTCAATGTCTAAAAGGACTGAGGAAACATTACAAAAGTACAAAATATTGACTATATTAGATTTTATTGTCAAAATCAAAATAAGTGACTTTTACACTTTTTTTACTGAAATATTATATATTTTTGGAGCAGTCCGTTATTAAAATTCAGTGTAATACATGCTACTTTTTCACTAACCATGTATTTTATTAATTAAAAAGGCACTAGACTGACAACTAGTGTGCCTAGGTAGCAGTACTGAATTTACAACGACTACATGATAAATTGATTGAGAAATTAAAGTTAATTATGATACTGCTATCTTCTATAATGGGTATAATATAGTGAATTGAGCCATAAATACACACAAAGTACACACACACACATATATATATACGAATACATATATACTCCTTCTATGCATGTTTTATGCGTGAATATCCATATTTATCTACCATTATATATTGTAGTTAGATATTTGCCAAGATCGGGCTAGGTGTATTTACTCATGAAGACAATCTCATGTATTGGTCGACCGTCGATTTCTGGCCAATAATGCATTATTATGAACCTCGTGTATAGATCGACCCTAGTTTTTCAGACACCAATCACAAATTAAGGTAACAAAGCACTATATTTTATGGCATATGAAACATATTCCAGGAAGCTCTCAATAAAAACTCCCAACGTCCTTCAAACTGGGGGTCGTTGATCGGAGCTAAATGTTTACCATGTACTCCAAATGAAAAGATTAGAATTTCTATGCGATGTTGATTCGTCTTCTAGGATAGGAACTACTGAACTCGTTCCAGTAGAAGAATCCGTCGTTTCAGATGGTTGGTAAGAGATATTTTATCGGAAAAAATTGCAATCTTCGACTAGAAGAGTCTATTGTTACGGGCAGAAACGAGAAAAAGGTCACTCTGTTCGTTATATAAGTAGATTTTCACAGTACTTCACGCTAAAACAAGGGAACTTTCAGTAAAGATGTCTCCGTTCAAGTACTTAATCAAGTCAGAATTGAACATTTTTGTTATATAAGAGATTTGTTTCCTATGAATATATTCCTGTCTGAAGCTAAGAGTTGCCTCCAGCACTTCACTCCAACGAAATTATTCCTCATCTTCAAGTAGTCTCCGACGCCGACTTATCGTAGCCCGGACTATAGCTTGACCTTGAACGAGCAATTAAATCCAAAAGACACGCACTCCTCGATACATATAATTGCATGTATAAAAAGTACTGAAGTGTATTGAATGATTACATTGATTTCACTAAATTAATATAAGCAAATAAATTGAATAATTGGTATCAAACGTGATGTGTCTTCCGGAGGATATCCTGCGAAGATTATGTGTATGTGTGTGTGTGTGTGTGTGTGTGTGTGTGTGTGCACGCGCGCGCGTGTGTATGTATGTATGTATGTATGTATGCATACATGTATGTATGCATGTATGTATGTATGTATGTATGTAAGAATGCAATATTCATATTTGATTATACATGCATATATAATCGTATGATAGTGGAATACCTACACTACAGACAGCTAATTGGTTTAAAGTGTATGCGTATATATATACATACATATATATATATATATATATATATATATATATATATATATATATATATATATATATATATATATATATATACATATATATATATATATATATATATATGTTTATCAACACACACATACACACACACACATATATATATATATATATATATATATATATATATATATATATATATATATATATATATATATACATAAAGAATTATATATAAACATATAAGATGGGAAGATAAGTACACAGGTGGAAAATTGGTTCCTCTATAGCATTATAGTTAAATTGTAAATAGACTGCCCCTCTCAAACTTAAAAAACAATATTCTTCTCGAATCTTTTTGTTTTAACTTCCCCCCTCCAACAGTCCATTGAGTAGGTATGTCAACTTCGGTTAGGGTACACTCATATTTGAGTACTTATATAATGTAACTGACAAATACACTATCAGACGCCTCTCACAAACATATCTAAGGTATGTATGTATATATATATATATATATATATATATATATATATATATATATATATATATACACGAGTATATACATATATGTATTACCATCATTAACTATATATAAATAGACATGAAATAAAAATAAGTACTGATATTTGCTTTAGACATAGATCTCTCTCTCTCTCTCTCCTTCTATCTCACGTACACACTCTCTCTCTACCTCTCTCTATATCTCTCCTCCCTCTCTTTCTCTCTTTCTCTCTCTCGCTCTCCTTCTCTCTCTCTCTCTCTCTCTCTCTCTCTCTCTCTCTCTCTCTCTCTCTCTCTCTCTCTCTCTTTGTCTCTCTCCCGTACACACTCTTTCTCCCCCTTCTCTCTCTCTGATCTATTCAGATCAGTGCCCTCATCCTTGTTGTTACAGTCAAGATGTTTCGGTCTGGAGAATATAGAAGATTTCGATAATAACAATCAAGCTTATCGCACAAGTCCGGATGAACGAATATACTAAGACGTTCACTTTGATCACTATCGGATAACCGGTTGATAACATTAGGCAATGGATACAAAAAGTGAAACAATTTATATTCATTTTTTTTTATGAATCCGCATATGTTATTATTAATTCATTGTTATAAATAACTTTACATCATAAACAAATCACATGAAATTTATTTTTGGTTTTTTAAATTTCTTATCCAATCGAAATGGATACTATGTTTGGGACAGACAGTCATTCATAAAAATAAGTGTTCGTTAATATTAGCCATGACTATGTTAGACAACTTTCTCAGTATATTATGTAATCATGCATTAGTTAAGGAACTCTCATATGTACGTAAATCTAAACACCTATTCATGTGTATATATTTTTATTTGCATTCATATCTAAATGTAAGTAAGTGTTTATTTAAACGGTCCCATTGCTATGAGTGTTTCATCTTTGGAAAAGAAAAGAAGAGTTTTTAAACTATTATTTTTATTCTTTTTTTTATCATAATATAACGAATTTTTTTTTTCTCTTTTCAGTTCATCTCCAGTAGGAGCAATTGGTTACCAAATATGGATTACATTTGAACCCCACTGTAAAACTTTTCTTGAGAGAAGTAACTAAATAGAATATTATAGAAATAGATAAATCAAATAATCATTCCTTTCAGTCTTCCTATCATCCCGTCATTTAAAATAAAATTCTTTATTTAATTCACACACACACACACACACACATATATATATATGTATATGTATATATGTATATATATATATATATATATATATATATATATATGGGGCTTGGGAGTTGAAACGGTTATATGGGCCAGTGCATTACCGGAAGCTCAATGGTAAGAGAAACGCCGCGTTGAGGCGGCTACCCTGTCGGTCGCAGATTTGATTCCTGCAGCAGTCCCATTTTCTTAGATTTTTTGTTCAATCAATGTTGTCTAGGACAAATGATTCATCCAACGTGTAATAACGCGAGATCATTTCAAATAGGAGTTTCAATACAATATAACGCAATCTATAATCATTCTGTTGGGTCGTATATCCATTTAAGAAAAAACAACAACTTATGTTCATGTATATATCATACAAATATCCATGCACACACCACGCACGTTCACACAACACACACACACACACACACACACACACACACACACACACACACACACACACACATATATATATATATATATATACACATACATACATACAGAGAGAGGGTGATAATGATAGTGGCTAAGAGTCAGAAAAAGAAAAAGAAAGACAGAAAGGTAGAGAAGTGAAGGTAGAAAGGGAGGTTGAGAGGGAGAGGGGGGAGAGTGAGAGAGATAGAGACAGAGTGCACACGTATTGGATTGGTCAATGAAACGACGTCTGAAGAATCATTAATTGAACAAATGTGTCGGAATGTTAATGTGACCAAGTAAAATTAAATCGTTCGAGGGTGATTTGTCGCGGGAATCGCTGGCGGGAATTTATTGGAGTTACAATTAATTCATCCGAAACTGTAAAAAAACAACCAAAAAAAATAAAACGCAAATCAAGAACAATGAATAAATAATTGAGAAAGAATATGAATAAATAATAAATAAACAAAAAATGATCAAACACACACACATGCATTTACTAACCAAACTTTCAAGACCGAGGAAAAATCTCGCACTGAAGATGAAAATTAAGCGGAAATGTTGCCCGTCTTTTTGAAGACTTTTAGGTTCATGAGTTTTTTCCCTTTTTTTCCATTAATAATACCACCAGAGACTAAAAGCATATTTGGAACATTTCGCATAACTTCTGAAGACGAATATGGAACTTCATATATATATATATATATATATATATATATGGTTTATTTTTACAGATTTGTTTGAGATTTGTGTATTTGTTATAAATCCATATTTTAGAAAAATGGTCATTGAAAGTAAATAATAATA
>OY735213.1:28765300-28767800 GCA_963457665.1 Thysanoteuthis rhombus | reverse complement strand
GAGAGGGATAGAATCAACTCCATATTAGAAATTGGTCTACAACAATGGTCTGAACGGAGCCTGACTTTTTAACCCGTGACTGCTTCCTGTGGGGATGGGCGATGGAAGATGCATACCTCAACAAACCACAAACTCTTGATCAACTGGAAGAGCGCATTTAACATGTTATAGCCATCATACCGTGAGGACTTGCTTCAAAGGTCTATCGAGGCCATACTAAAACGCCTACAGAAATTGGACAACGCTGACACCCTCGTTGAATCTTAACGAAATAGGCAAATTCTATCATTGTATCGTCCAATCCAAAGTAAACCTAGTTTAACTATAGTCGACCAATAAATGATAAAGCCATTATCAATTTCCATTGGACTCAATGGACCGGAGAATGGGGGTAAGAAAATGAGAAAAATATTTTTTGAAGATTTTAGAGTCTTTTTAAAAAATTTTTTTACAATTTAATTGTAATGTCAAAGCGGAACCTACTTTCCACCCAAATACACATCTTTTTTTCCATATTTATTTATAATTCTCCAAGGTCTGAAGTGAATGGAAACCTGCTCTTCCAGGGGTCAAAAGTGAAGGGTGATTTCTTTCCTCCCTGTAAAAAGTCGAAAGGGAGTCCTCTCTTCATTACCCACTCCAAAAAAGAAGAAAATCTCCCATCCTTTTTTGACCCATTGCAGAAAAGAAAACGTCTTTCTCTTTTGATTCCCGAAAGGGTGGGTTTCATTTCACTTTACTTCTAAGCGGTCAAAAGTGAAGGGAAACTTTTCCAACTATTTGAGGGATCGAATTGCTGGGAGACTTTCCCATCTTGTTAATGTTCTAAAGTGACGGTGGATTCCCCCCTTTTAATGTGATAAAGAGAAGGGGGCTTTCTCCCCCTTTGAGATATCCAAAGTGAATCTTTAATTGGTCGACAATGAATTGGGGACTTTTTCCACCTTTTAAGGGGTCTATAGTGATGGGAGACCTCTCCCTCAAGAGGTCAAAAATGAAGGGGGACTTTGTCCTCCTCATCTTTCATCTTCCTCATATATTTAAGGGTTCAAAAGTATAGGTTAACTTATTTTTACTTTCAACGGTTCTTAAGTGAAAGGAAGTTTTGGGGCCAGTCGAGTGACAAGTGAAAATAAACTTTTGTAACATGTCTGGAAGCTTTTATCTATCCTTTGATTTACTCCTATAATATTCAATCTGGCATTGATGGTTGATTTACTAAATCACTTTATAAAATTGTTTCGGAAGATCATCTCAAGGCAGGTTGTAAATAGTTTGGGTGACCTTTTCGCAGAGAACCCACACGACCTCCAACAAATGAACGAAACGAAGAAAGAAAAAAAGGTCGGCCTACACATGAACTTCAGTAAAACAAAAATCATGCGCAACAATCATGTTGAGAATAATAACATAACTGTCAAGATAGAAAATGCAAAACTCGGCAAGGTAGACCACTACATCTACCTAGGACAACGAATCTCCATGAGACCCCCAAAAGGGGGAGAAATCAAGCGGAGAATCACTCTGGGATGGAGAGCCTTAGGCAGAGCAAGCTCAACTTTAAAAAACCAGACGATCCCAATAATCCTAAAAAGAAGAGTACACAACCAATGCATTCTCCCGATAATCCCTTATGGAGCTGAAACATGGAACCTAACCAAGAAATAGACCTACGAACTGAGAAGTATGCAACGTGCACACGAGAGAATCATGCTCAACCTTACATGGAGCGTGCACAAGACAGCACAGTACACAAGGAAGAAAACGGGAGTCCGAGACATGATCGAAACTATCAAAAAACTAAAATAGCAATGAGCAGGCCATGCTGCAAGAATGGCAGACAGCTAATGGACATCACAAATCACAACATGGATCCACAGAGTGATATCACATTCGAAACCGAGGACGACAGAACACAAGATGGAGAGATGAATTAGATAGATTCACTCAATACTGGCTCCGCGACGCCCATGATTGAAGATTGTGGTGAATCCTGGACATAAGACATTCCAAGCAAATTTGGTGGTGACATTGATACGCATGACTACTCGACACATGTCAATGAAGAGCATCAACATTCCGGAAGATCTCTAGAATGCAGGAAGTAAATACTATTGAAATGATCAAAGAATCATTTTACGAAACGTTTATTAGATTAGAAATCAATCTGCAAGAAAGACAAGTAATTGCTTAGGAATATGAAAATTATACATCGATAAGTTCAACTTCAAATGCATCATTTAAAGACGGGCACTTTCACAAATGATTCGGTTGGTGATGATTTTTGTGAGAAGTTTGTATACGCAGTTGAGTAGACTTATAGGCCTGTAGTTGTTGATGTCTTTCGGGTATCTTTTTTAAAAGCATTATGATTGCAGTGTTCCAATCATCTTACAGCACAGTACGTCTGGAAGAAGACAGGAGTCAGGGACATCGTAGAATCCATTAGTGAGCTCAAATGGCAGTGGGCAGGCCATGTTGCAAGAAAGGCGGACAACCG
>OY735213.1:28742800-28760300 GCA_963457665.1 Thysanoteuthis rhombus | reverse complement strand
AAGAAGTACCAAAAGTTTCATTGAAATTCAATGATTAGTTGAATTTTTGTAAACTTCAAAAGCTTTCTAATGAACATTGTTGCGATTATACTTGTTCCCAGATGAATATCATTACTCACTATGTTTTTTCGAGAGTACCTCCGATTCTAGAGAGTTCACGACTTAGCCTATCCAGCCAAGGGCAGCAAATAGCAGTTGCGTGAACAATCAACCTTGATGAAGATCAATATAGATAACAATTTAGCATATTGATATTGGGATTAATATTGCTCTTATATTGTATTAAAACTTATATCAAAGTTTGCGTTTTTTAAATTATCATTATATATCTATTAAGCTCTTAATGGATTATTCCGAGTATATACTTCTGGGCAAGTAAAATGAGCCCAGCTTTCTTCATTCATTTTTTGCAAATACTCTTTTATTCGAACAATTATAGACGAAATATTCGACCATGGTGTACAACAATGCGTGCCATGTGCAAAGTAGGTTTTAGTATGATATAACTGCTTCAATGTTTGACCATTCATCTCTGACAACTTTTCACAACGGCCAGTATTCCCAAATATCCTCCCCATCACTTTAACGTTAATACACACCCATGTGTTCTCTTTGGCGTTCAGACCTTTCATATGATGGAAGGTGCTTGACTCATTCTCTTGGCCCGGAAGTGTAGGCGTTTTTATTTTTTATATCCTATTCTTTTTCTGAAGAACAAGAATAAACTCGTTGATAAACTTTCGATTTTTGACTGAATCAAAAAATATTTGGGCATCCTGTTTCATTTTAGAACAATAACGAGTCTATCCCGAACTTTTTATGCCTTGCTGTATCTATTTCGCGAGATTCTTTGAAGAAACTTCGGTTTAAAGATTTAGATATTCCAAAGATAAATGCCTTGATTTTATGTCAGTTATAAAGTACAAAAATCATTCTCCACTTGCTAGCGAGGATTTTAGTTATATAAACATATACTGTATACATACAAGTGTTTTGCCACATATGAACGAAATCTGGCAAATTATAGAAGCTTGTCGTTATTATTAAGACTTTCGATGTTCATAGTAATAAAGATAGTATAAGAAAAATATTTTCATAGTTTCTATAATTTTAATTTATAAAACAAAAAGTAAGTTCCAAAATGGATACAATTGATCTTTAGCCCTTAAAGACAAAACAAATGGACAATAAGTGCTTATCATGAGGCGTGTTGCTTTCCTATTAACTGACGTCGTTAAAAAAACAATGCCTGTGGGAAAGTAATCCAAACCTTTCCGTCCTTAATATATAATGCATATTAGGAAGTCTATATAATGGATAGACGTGCACTATATTGTAGAAAAAATGTCTGTGTGATATACTTTATACAAATTTACATAAACAATCAAATAATTTGTATAATGATATAGTTCATCCGAGTGCGGGATAATTGGATGAAGACTTCTCTTGCGCGCTATCGTGATGTCACGTCCTGACACCTTTGTTCGACTGAAAGCCAATACGTATAAATAGTCGACCGCTGAGTGAGGACAAGTATGCTCAATCTGAACTGGTAGAAGTGGTGAACGACCTATAGTGGATGACTGGAGTTGCGGTTCAAGTAACCAGAAGTTATTTGCAACAAAATCAATTGGATCGATTGGATACAAGTACATTAACAGCAAACAAGTACACGTTGGAAACAGTTCATTACAATCTTCTCTGCATATATAACATTTGGTGACTAAAAGAACTGAAGGAGTCTCATATACACCTATATTATGTAAATCTGAACATCTCAGTGAAAGGTGTCAGTCGGTGTGGGTAGATATGTCTGTTTGGCTATCACGCTATAGAAACCACCTGACCATATGTGAAGCCCAGCCGAATTAAACTTGCTTACTCAATGGACCTTGGAATGGGTTTAACAGTAAACATTTTTGAGTATTTTCAATAAGGGTTTTAGAGGAGAGTTTTATTTACGGTGTAACTTTTGCTTTCCGTTCTATACATATACATATATCTTATCTCATATTTTTATATATATAATCCTTTAAGGGGTTAAAAATGAAGGGAGACTTTTCCCTACCTTTGAAAGAGTCAAACGTGAAGCGATCGTTTTTCATCTTTAAGGGGTTAAACGTGAAGGGAGACATTTTTATGGGGTCAGAAGTGAAAGGAAACTTTTCCTGGCCAAAAGTGTTGAGAAGCTTTTTCTGCACCTTCGAGGGTCAAGAGTAAAGGGAGACTTTTCCTGTTCAAGGAGGGCAAAAGTGAAGGTAGTCTTTTGCCATATCTAAGTGCTCGATAATCAAGACGGACCCCCTAAACTGGCGACGGGAAGGGATACTTTTTTTTCTCTCCTTCAAGGGGCCAGAAGAGTAAACTTTTGTTCATCTTTAGGGGCAAAATAGGAGAGGGACATCCCTGTTGAGGGATCAAAAGTGATGAACAACTTTTTTCACCTTCAAGGGTCCGGAAGTGAAGGGAAACTTTTTCCCTTTCAAGGGTTCAAAAACGAAAAGACAAGTCTAATAGCTGCAGTCCTTTTTTTCTCCTTAGATATTTTACCCAGTGTAGACAGGTACATCAGCTAGTAATAAATAATCTATAAGTTCATCTGATAATATAGTTTATACAAGTTTATATAAATCATAAATCAACTGTAAGTTTATATGATAAATAAACGTACAAATGGAAACATGTTATTACAAAGGGTAAAAATACAATTGGATGGAATTTTGAACTTTGAATTCAATTCTCAAATAATCAGTTTAGCGCAGATTCAAGAAGTGACACATCTCACTTTGTTAGTATCTACATATCTGCCTCAGTCTGTTTATATCTACCAATTAATCTCTCTTTATTTTATACTTCCTTTCTTTCTATGTTTCGTTGTCCATCTGTTTATTTATCTCAACCCATCTCTCCATCTTTCTTTCTTTCTTTCTTTCTTCCTACGCCAGTCTTTTTATCTAAATGTATCTATCTGTCTATCAATCTTTCTCTCTTTCAATCATCCTTCCTTCCTCCTTCTTTCCTTCCTTTCTATCAATACTTGTCTGATTATTTACATCTTTCAATCTCAATCTATTGGTGGAGCGCGGAAACAAGAAAAAAAAGTATAAATTGTGATACAAGCAACAGATTTGTTATGAAAACCCATAATACCACCATGAATCCAAATCAACTCCTGGCCATCTACAACATGGCGGACACATTTCCAATATGGCGACAAAACTATTCTATATTTGAAATATTTCCATTCTATGTGCCAGCAAACCTTACATACTGTCCACAGAGTTACAAAAATTTGTACATATGTTGTTAATGAATTGTTTAAATCCAGATTCTGTCAATATGTGCGTTCATCTGTTTATAGGAGTCAAAGGTACGTATAACAATCATTAAAAACTTGTTGGCAATAATCTGACATAAATGGACAGTCATTAGTGAATTTGAATCTGATCAAATTCGTAATTTTCTTCACTCTACTGGCAGCCATTTGAAAACATGGTAGCCATCTTGGAAAATGATATAATTTTGCGTGGCTTAATGTCGATTATAAGAAAGAGTACTAAAGAGAATTGTTGTTCCAAATTTCATTCTTGTATCACCATTTGCATTTTTCCCTTGTTTATTTTTATGGGGATTGGGGCTACCTGCTTCACTATATTTATACATAACAGAACCAATTTGTCAACATCTGTTTCGTGTGTATATATATATCTCTTGTGCATATCATTATAGGGCAATGGTTGACGAGATAGTTTCGTAGACCAATGAGAATATTGTGTTCGATTCTCACTAAGTGTCTATATCCTCTGTTATCGTGTCAGATTCAGCTAAGCTTACTAAATGCAGCCTATCAATCTATATGTCCGGCATCTCGTCATGAAGTAATTGGTTAGCAAGCTTATTTCGAAGACCATTGCAACTGTAGGGTGTCCAGTCTTTCCTGGGTGATCTATATTCGTGGTCTTGTTCAAGACTCAGCTTAACTTAGTAAATCTATCTTCCTCTAGCCTTGTAGTCCGTGTCCAGAGAATTCGTTCCTCACTAAGTGCTATACGAATGTGATCTTGTGGCAGAATTGGCTTGATCCAAAAAAAGATTTTTCTTGTTATTTGTCGCTCTATTTCTTCAACGTAGGCGGAACCAAACCAAGTTCTAACTTTCGGACTGACAATAAGACCGTCTTTTACAGCCTGTGCTTCATGCTGATAGTCTATTTACAGGCTTATAAAATCCGCTTAACGCACTGCTGCGCAGATATACGCGATTAGTAGCGTTTAGATGCCAACTGGGTCTCGCTGTTGAAAATAGAAGAAAATCCTGCCTCGCCAATAGGTCTTTCCGTTGACTTGGAGGAGGTGGTTTGGCTATTTTGAGGGTTTTGTAGGTTGCTTTTGCGGTTGGGTGGGATGGAAACAGGGTAGCGGCGTACATTAAAGAGCTTAGGTCGCTAGGCTATAAGTAACAGCTGGGACCTTGGAATCGCGAAATGCACACATGGGACTCGTTGTTGACCTAACGTTGGAAAAATAGCTTCGGGCAAGAACACTTGGACCAAGACTAAGGGGATCGGAATGTTACATGCGCACACAGAGACAGACAGAAAGACATGTATGTGTGCACACACACATGTACATATCTATATCTGTAGATAATATTAATAACCCTCAGTCGGTGCTAACAATAGATATAGCAGCGCCTTTGGTACAACTGCCTTAGCATTACGTAATTAATAATGTGCATATTTGCCAACTGTTTTCTCAGCCTACCACTGAGGCATGTCAGTGTCAAGATTATAGTCATGACGACTGGCAATGGGACAGAGTGCAAGGAGAGCTGGATTCAAGCCCTTGGCATACCATTATCTTTGTAGATAACTTTTACTCCAATTTCCACTTTTTACTTTAATGCGTACATCTACCCGAAATACCCCGTAAAACGATGGTTAGCAAGCTAATCTCGCAAGACATTCTTTGTGAGTTAATTCCCCATTTGGAGCTTCATTTTTGTGTCGTTGATCCCTGGCTAAACTCAGCTAGTAAGTGAAAAACAAGACAGGCTGCTGTTGAGTCAAATTTAATTTCTATTCCAGCTGAAGAAGATTATAACAACTTTTGTATTTTATATATGATAAATAAAAATCAACATTTTTTGTGTGAATGTGTTTATTTATCAAAGAGTGAAATAAGCCCACATGTATCTGTAAGATAAATTTTCTTTAAAATCAAAAACTTATCAATTTAGCTCTGTCAGTATGGAAACCTCTTGATAATCGGTTTGTCGTGAGTTCAAATCACAGTAGTGGAATGTGTATTTTGCATACTAGTTTACATCTTTAATTTGGTTGATAATTGTTCTTGTTTAGGTGTTTGACAGAACTCTAGTTTTTGGAGTTTTGCAATACCTCCGATAAGGTGATGGTTATGAAGCTTGTCTCGCAAGCCATTGATAATGTAGTTTATCTCATCTCATGACTTATTCTGTCCCTGTGCTTGACTAATGTGAACTAAGTAAATTAGAAGATAACACCTCCAAGAGGTGACTGTTAGCAAGCTAGTTTTGCATATGATTGTTAGTGAGCACGTTCTTCATTGTACGCTTGTAGTCTTGTGTCAGGCAAGGCAAAGCCTCGTTTAGCAGCGGGAAGAAAGCTTCCTCCATGTAGATAACTTTCCAGATACTGTTCAATTCAAACAGTCCCAACAACTCTTATTAGCGATTAAGCGGAGTATTTTAAACCACAGATACTTGGCTAGAGTCTTAATCACTGATCCATTACCCGATGCAGGCTATGTACATATATTCTTCTGATTGTACATTAATTTCTTGATTATTCTGAACATAGGGAATAAACAAGCCTGGACGTCTATTTTCGCGTGACTCCTTTAGCAAGACATACAGCCAATAGCACAGAAGAATGTGACCGCCTGTATTTATAGACAGATATTTATGTGCCAGTCAAGTATTTATTTTCAGGGCTAGCTTCAGGCTGTTGAGTGCCTAAAAAACTCATCATCGGCAAGAAGGTAGTTGAATTGTTACATCGAATATATTATTATACACTAATACGTGCTTGAACGCACACACACACACACACACACACACACACACATATATATATATATATATATATATATATATATATATATATATATATATATATATATATATATATATATATATTATCAGTATTTGGATATGATTTATTCGACGGGATGGTGTCAAAAATAGCATTAACATTTATTTCATTAACATGTTTTGCCAGGTTAGCGACTTCGGACACATGCTTGCGCGAAAATAACAGCTGTACCACCAACAAAGCCTTCATCGGATTATGGCCCCGATTTCAGGCTTGGTTTCGGGGATGAAACATCATTACCATTGAACCCAGTTGGAGTAAATAAATAAATGTTCCGAATACCATCTGACGAAAAACATCGAACGAGCTTTCGGGCCAACCTAAAAATTTATAAATAAAACATTTAATCAAAAAGAAACTTTTGCATTAGTTTCATAAATTCCTACGGGAATCATTAAAAATAACAAACTTTGTTTGTGCCGGGGTACGCGTATTACTGTGAGTAATCATATGTTTCACATTCTTGTGAATGTAGAGAAATACTTGAATGCATCTCGGTGGAGGAAGCTGAGAGAAATGATGATTGTTTATTTTCCTACAATATCAAATGTTTGAAAGGGCAAAGGAGTAACGGAATCAGAAGACAGGCTGGCTCTCATGTTCTTTTCAGCGGGGCGCGTATTTTGTGTGACAAATCCCTTAAGACTGGAGCCGGCGATTTCAGAAACCACCTGCAAATAATCCTCGATTGATACCATTCTTAACAACAGCAAGAACAACAAGAACAACAACAACAACAACAACAACATCAATAGTAGTAGTAGTAGTAGTAGTAATAATAATAATAATAATAATAATAATAATAATAATAATAATAATGATAATAATAATAATAACTCACCATCACAATCAATAATACAACCGTAGCGTAAAAATTTGAAGTCATATAAAAAAAATCAACAAAAAACAAAAAAACGAATCCATTGAAGGATAAATATGGCCAGAATAATTCTTCTATTCATCACTGGTGTTTCCCAAATGGAAAACATCTTGAATAGAGTAAAAAATACAAGTCATATTGTAACATCTGGATTTTGGAGAATCTAGATGTCATTCATAAACCCGTCAAAATAAGGCCCCCCAAAACAAACAGATAAACAAGCAAACAAACAAACAAACAAACAAACAAAAAAAAACAGCTTTTCAACCCTTCACCACCTTTGGTGGCTCCGGTCGTTCAATTCTCGATGATAAGTATCAATGATAATTGTCAATCAATGTAATTAGGAATCATGATGTGTTGTTTTGTTGGATTTCCCATTGATTTTACTGAGGGGAGCGTTTTATCATAATCACTGATAATGTCATCAAACAGTTATCAATATCTAAATCAGTTAGCTATAACACTTAAAATGAAATTAAATATTGTATTGGAACATCTTTTATGAAATGTATTATTTTTAAAGATATATGTTTTTTTTTACAAAAAAAATGGTTTAATAACATAATTAATTTACAACAATGAATACAAATTCATCACGATGAATGTTCGATATTCTATATCACTTGCTTAATGTTATCAGTTGGTTATTTCTATCTAAAAGATCATCTCCCTAAGAAATCACAACAAACAGCTTGCTCTATACACACCAGGGATTGGCAGCTTCTTTTTGTAATGGCCCACTTGTTATTAATTTTAAAAATATTTTGCCCATAGTCCATGTGTGCACCATATAATATCTTGCATATATAAATTTGCCCTTGAGGCCCATAAATTTTAAATATTTACTCAGCGAGTAAAGTGTTTTAAAAATCTGCATCAAGTGTTTATATTTATCTATTTATTTATTTTTACAGTCAGTTTAATAGTAGCTAATAAATAGTTCTCAGGCAGAATGTCGAAAGACCGTGGATATACCAATAGTAAACAATTTATAAAATGCAATGCGTATTTAAGCAAAGAATGAACAAATCGTGACACAAAAGATAATCTAAAACCCACCAACTGCTCAGTGACCCAAAATATATAAAAAATTGATTATTTTTTTTTCAGAAAAGTACTGAGACCCACGGAAAACACCGCGATGAGCTGTAGCCAACTTATTGGCGACATCTGATGTATACGAATACGTGGGTTGGGCGCTAAACTTGGTAGTGAGTTAGAGCCAGGAGCTCCACGTTTATAGCCTTGTACCAAATCTAAGCTCCTCTCTGTAAATGATTATACGAGGGTTGAGCACCTCGTCGTGGTGTGTTGGTCAACAAGCTGTTTTTGTAGATCATTGGGTTCTCCATATTTGTGACCTGCATCGAATCAGAGCAACGGTTGGTAATTAACAGTTTCATGGGAGTGGATCAATAGTCCAATAGTTGAATTTTGATCTAATATTTCCATTGTATAATGCTCAGTCTTCGTGATAAATGGTGACACATTGGGCCAGAAGCATTGACATTGAAGGAGATTATCAAAAGTAAATATGTGTTATTTTTCATCATCAGTCTATGGATTAATATACATGTGAGAATATGTGCGTATATATATATATATACTCTCTAAAGTAAACATTATATATATATATATATATATATATATATATATATATATATATATATATATATATATGTGTGTGTGTGTGAATCATGAATTGCGTTATGTTATATAGAAACGCAGTTGAGATGATCTTCCGTCGTTACACGGTTATATATCACTCGTACTAGACAATGCAAATAGAATGAACGATCAAAGAAAATGCTGCATGAATCGATACTGCCACCGTTATGGTAGCTGCGTCAACGTAGCGATGCTCTTACCATTGAGCTAAACAACCACCGGTAATGCAAAGGCATGAATAACTGCTTTCACACCGAATTCTCATCTCGTTAATTCTCAATGGCAGGTTCGATTCCTGCTGCAACCCTATTTTCTTCGGTTGTTTATTCTATTTACGTTGTCTTGAGTGATGCTTTAGTCGTGTAACGACGGATAATCATCTCAAATAAATTTCAATATAACATAATGCAATTTATAATTCCTTCTGTCGGACCAAATATGTCTATTTCGTGATATATATATATATATACACACACACACACATATATATATATATATACACACACACACACACACACATATATATATATATATATATATATATATAACGTACATGAATGAATCTGCAGCCTCATGATGAACAGAAAAAAATAAACATTAATTTTTCAACATAATTTCTTTCCTTGTCATCGAACTTCGTTCAATGATGAATATGAACAGACTGAAATGTAAATAGAATACGTGATAGATAGATAGATAGAAAGATAGATAGATAGATAGATAAATTCAATGACTGAGATATATATATGTTTATATATATATATACATAGAGAGAGAGAGACAGAGAGACAGAGAGAGAGAGAAGGGGAACGAATTGGAATCTTTTATAATCCAATTTGAAAAGAATCATCTTGGTGTGAGCGATATTTTTCACAAATCATAAAAATTAAATTGGTTTAGGCAGGTGATACTTTTCCACCACCCACACTTTCTGTTTATTGAGAATTTGGATTTACCCCCCCCCTCGACAATACCTTAAAAAGCAGATTCAGAAGAAAGTCAGAGAAGTACGATGTATCTGCTAATGCTTATTATTCTTAACAGTCACGGATTTGACACTTGGATACAGGTCATCTGACGGGTAAAAAGCTGGCTGGTCAGTAATTATCTGGAAACACTTGCATGGGACGCTAAGAAAGAAGTTAGGGTTGTAAATAACTCATTTCATCCCCACCCACATAATCGCATATATATATATATATATATATATATATATATATATATATATATATATATATATATATATATATAGTTGATGAAAGTGATAACTGGAGGAAGTTTCTTCTCTTCACCTTCCAATTGTCACATTCATCAATTTATATATTTACATATATATATATATATATATATATATATATATATATATATATATATATATATATATATATATATATATATATATATAAGTGTATGGGGGTGAGAGAGAGAGAGATGGAGGGAAAGAGGTGGGGTCCAGCGTAAAGCTTATATATATATATATATATATACACACACACACACACACACAAACATGTGTGTGTGTGTGTGTGTGTGTGTGTGTGTGTGTGTGTGTGTGTGTGTGTGTGTGTGTGTGTGTGTGTATTGACAGAGAGATAGAGGGATGAAGAGCGCCGGAGGATGGAATCGCTGAACCGATTTCAGATTTTGGCTGAGATGGATCATGTTCATTTTCCACTAACATACATGTAAACATTCACCTCTTTATACGCTCTGTTGCATCACCAGGTACCTTGACAAAACGTCTTGTCATTGGCATACCACAAAGGAGGGAAAAGGACGGGATTTGAAATACGGGAAATGTTTCCTTTCTCAACTGCAAACAGCATTAAAAAATCTTTTTTTCAGCATGAATACTTTTGTTCGTATTCTTAATTCAAATTTCACAAAAACCTTTCTCTTTTTCCCAGCTGTTGCCCTCAGTAGGGGTTGGGGTAGAAGTCACCTAAAATAAAAAATTGAAATTTTAATAAAACGTTCTAATTCAAGATGGTGACGCGAGACTGTTTTGAGGTGTTGATTGATTCTACAACAGAGATTAGGAATTCAGTTTTAAAAAAATCTCTCAAAAAATCGAATTTTTATCGGAGAAATTTATTTCTTAGAAAATCAGTCAATCTAAAGATTAATTGACTGGTTTGTGCCAAAAAGTTGATCACTTATTTGAGGAAATATGGCGAAAAATTATCCACTTTGGTTGGGAGGCTAACGAAACAATCGTTTGGCTTCGTTCTAGCCATGAATTTTATCATCTTATGACTTCGTGAAATGGTGGGATTGTTTGACCTTTAACCACCTTGTCAGTTGATCGGACACAGTTGTTAAAAGTATTTTTCACTATATTTCAAGTAAAAAGTAAGTAATGTCTTTCCTGAAACTGGTTAATCAATCATTAAACTAATTGATTCTCTTCGATCCAAATTTCTCCGTAGTGTATTTTATTTGGAGGAGATTCTTGAAAATATAGGTTCAGTTTTCTGATGATATACCTATCAATCATGGCTGATCGAAGTATTTTGTTGATAGAAACGTTAACACGATAAAAAAAACGTCGTAAGCTCCTTCTAAGTTCGCAAAAGAATATTTTAAAAATTTCTGAAAGTCTGTGGACAAGCCAAATTTACCATAACTCCCTCCAATTGTAGGTTCCCACAAGTCTTGTCTTGTCACTCTGGACTTGAACTTGGGATTCAAATTTCAATCTTTGATTTTAGATGTCCCTCCTGCCCACTCTTAGCGATGGCACCAACTGAAAAGAAGAGAAAGGTGTTTGTTTTTTAAACTGGAAAGTATTTCTTTATTGAGCATAATGATTAAGCTTTGTGTCTTATAGTCTGGCAATGGTTTCTGAAAAAAAGGAGGAATACTAAAGCTGCTTTTTTTCCCGTCACCCCATAAAAACTTTAATGGTTCAAAGGAAAATTATGAGAAGTTTGAAAACATGCAAAACGAATTGCTTCTGCAACAAACTGTTCGGCCAAAATCCTAAAAGTAATTGGAAAATCAAATAATTGCATCTAGTATCATTTCATGGGAAATAGCATGCGAACAGAAACCATTTACTCAATGTGACTTCATAAGGATTCTGTGGTACTGGTTACAAAGAAACTTTTTTCTCAGTAAAGCAGGATGTCTTGCAAGGCTCCAGAAATCTGCAGCTCTCAGCACGCTCAATCCAACGGCAAATTGAGGCTTTAACAGACGATATTCCAAAGCAACTAGATGAAGATATTTCAGAAGTGCACTTTGTCTCCTCCATAGCTACGGATGGTGCACCAGCTACGATTGATCAAAAGAAAGTTACAGTTACACTATTTTGCGCAAAAATTGTTGCTTTTTTTCAAATTTCAAATCATACCAGTAAATTATTCACCATTAATCTATGTGTGCAAAATACGGAAACATAGAAGAAATTATGTTTGCGGTAGTTCAAATTGTGAATTACATCTGCTCTGATGCACTTAAAAAGCGAGCATTTCATACTTCACTGGAACAAGTGCTGACTGAGCAAGTTGGACTCTTACTTCGTACCAGAGTCAGGTGGCTACCGTATGATGGAGCGTTGAGGAAAACTTGGGAGGGTCTTTGAAGTTTTCCCAACTATTTGTTACCTATGCAAACAGTCACCACTTGTACGCCATTTTACAAGCCGAAATTCAGAGGCTTGGAAAATGGTTTCCGCGTCAATTTACTAACTAAATTTACTAACAACACACATGAGCCAGCGTTTAAAAAACTCGTCTTTCTCTTCTCATTCGATACACAAAAATTCCATTTTGGGGAAAAGATGATCATTCGAGTGAAACACGGGTTCCAGTCATACTGCTACACCAGTTGATGATCACGGCAACTTTTGTATTGGGTGCAGAGTAAATAAATTCGGAGATATGTAAGACATGTCAGTTTGGCTAAGTTGGTATGAGAACTGCATACCGATCAGTTGGTCGTGATTTCAAAATCATGTTTGAGAAATTTCATATTTCGGTTTGATTTATGACAGGACAGACGATCACATGACGATTTTTGTCGGGTGACCCCCCCCCCATTTATACCCGGTTACCGAAAAACCATAGACATCAAAGATGGCCGAGGTTCTATTCTTTTTTTTTGAATACGTGCATGCGTTTGTGTATCTGTTAGTTTGTTGTTTCAGCAATCCTGACCATACCGTTATGTCTACAGAGTTGAAAATTGGCATCAGCACTCCACTAGACCCCTCATTTTTTGGCTCTTTGAGGGCCTTTTTTGACGGATTTATTGATAACACTTAGATTCTCCAGAATCTTGATATTTCGAGATGTTTTTTTCTCTGTACACTAAATATCTTCCAACGAAAAAAAAAAAAAAAGAAAAAAAAAGGCCTGTGATGTCATAAAAAGAATTTATTCTGACCATATTTATCCTTCGATGGGATTTATTTTACAAGACTTCAAATTTTGATGCTACAGTCGTTCAATTATTTACAGTGATGAAAAATTCACGTCATTTTTACAGTAAACTCAACTTGAACAGACACTTACTCGTTAGCTACTATTCAATTATATACGCGTTCTAACAGCACGCTTGATTTTTTTTTTTGTTTCATATCCGCAAGACTGTTGTCTATAAGTTTATTGGCAAATGAGTAAGCTGTATGTGTAATTAGATTGTGAAAGGGTTATAAAAAGTCATTTTTCTCTGTAAAATTTGAATTCTCATTACTGAAATACATGGTATCAAATCAACCTGTTGTGAAGGCAAATCTGTCTAATTCGTTGAACGACACTCTCAAATCTCCGAGAGCGCCGTTATAATCTATTGATATTTTTTTCATGCTGGAAGATACACAATACTTCTTGTTTTTTTTTTCTTATTTTATTCTTTTGGCTCTTCTATCGGCCGAATTACAGGTGTCCATGTACTGTTCTAAGTTCAAGCAATTACTAACGTGAACTTCGTTTGACACCCGATCTAAATAACGAAAGAGTCAGTGAAATTTGAACTCAAGTAGTAATGAACAAAACTAATGACCACGCTTCACTTCACCATCGAGAGTTCAATGCATCCCCCCCATCCCATGTCGCCACAGATACTGATAGAGTTGACACCTCCAATCCGGTTATCCGTCCCTCTCAACGGTCACCTTCTGTTTCTTGACCTCAAGACCTTTTCTCTCAGGGGGCCATTTACAAAATAATTATAAGTTTCATTCATCTTTATAAAAGTTTGATATCACATCTGTGATATACTGTCAATTTCAAGTTCAAATGTTTGTATACTAAAGATTTTGTATCATTTTGAAAAGCAGTCCAGCCAGGACTGACGCCTTACTTTATAATAGAGATTAAAAAGTCTTGACCATGGGCGCCAAAACGTTGGCTACTCAAGGGAAAATGTATATATATATATGTATGTATGTATGTATGTATGTATGTGTGTGTATGTGTGTGTGTATATATAAGCAATAGGGTAGTGGAATCTTGAATTCGGTGAGTATTTTTTAAAAATTCTTATTTCAGTTATTAGAATTCGGTAATATATATATATATATATATATATATATATATATATATATATATATATATATATATATATAGAGAGAGAGAGAGAGAGAGAGAGAGAGAGATAGATAGATAGATAGAAAGAGAGATAATGTGCAGATTCTATCTGCTTGGTTGCCAATTTTGTCACTTGCATCAACATTCTGTCGAATCAACTCACATCCATATAACAAACACACATACACATACTGACATATGTACGTATATATATATATATATATATATATATATATATATATATGTGTGTGTGTGTGTGTGTGTGTGTGCGTGTGTGTATAAGGTTTGTCTTCCCTTTTTTTCACTTTTTTTCAAACTTTTCCAGCTATCATAGTGGAATTTATCCACCTACTTTCATATATATATATATATATATATATATATATATATATATATATATATATAGATAGATAGATAGATAGATATAGATATATATATATATAGAGAGAGAGAGATAAAGAGAGAAAGAGAGAGAGAGACAGACAGATAGACAAACAGGTTGACACACTCATAGATTTAACCATTGTAGAGAATGAAAATGGAATGACTAAACGTTCACTTTTTTAGTATATATCTTTTTTAATAATCACTAATTAAAAGAAAGGAAGTAAGAATTAAAGGAAAGGTAGGAGAGAGGGAGGAGAGAAGAAAGGAAGGAGGAAAGAAAGAAAGGAAGGAATAACGAAAGAAAGGAAGAAAGAAAGGAAGAAAAACCGGAAGAAAACAGAACGAAGAAAGAAAGGGAGGAAGGAACGAAGAAATAAAGAAGGGGGGGGGAGAAAAGGAGGAGGATAGAAAGAATAGAAGAGAGAAAGGGACGAGGAAAGAAAGGAGGGGGAGAAGACAGAAAGGAAGGAAGAACGAGGGAAAGAACGAAAGATAAAAAGGAAGGGAGGGAAGGAGGAATGAAAGAAGGAAGGAAAAAGGCAAAGCAAAGGAAAAGATGTAAAAGGTAACGAAAATGACAAATTTCTATTATTCAAACAGTCCGTATGTAATTCGTTACAATAATTCCACAGGGAAGAAACAAACAAAAATATCAGACATTCAAGACAAATTTTGGAATGGAACGTAGAATTTGAGAACAAGAAAATCATCCTTAATCTGGGATTATATAGAATGAAGGAGTAGGATGTTTAATAATAAACTTGGATTCCTTATACAACAAAATTATGAACTATTTTAATTTCATCAACTGATATGCTACATGCGTTTACGTATCTCTCAAAACTTGCTTGTTGATTACGTTGCCACAAAAATAAATTCCAAATCATCACCAAAATAAATTCTGAATCGTCACCAATGTCTACGGAGCATTGGCATCAATGGTTGCGTTACCTCTCCTGTTACACTATCGCCATTTTTCAGTCTTTTTTTTTTTTAGTAGAAGAAATGATACGCAATTTTAAGCTCGTGTGGGCTTCGAATCATGTCATTTCCTGCTCTCTTCCCTCTTTGTTCCAAGTTCTTTATCAATGTTTTGGCGCAGTGATAGGAATTAATGAACTACAACAGAAAGCAATTTTTGACCTTCAAAAACATTTATTTTGATTAGATTACACTTATTTGAATTCGAATTCTAGTATATTCTACAGGTCTGAGAAAAATAATTGTGTTTTTCGATAGCTATGCAATGGATCTTTCTCTGACACAAGATTTGCAATGTCGTGTTTAAAGGAACGCTGCTGTGGAACCCTGAGCACTGCTTGAAGGACCCCAGAGGTTTTGAAACCACTGTTCCAGTGTCTTACTCTGTCATATATTTTTTGTATACTCTTCCTTTGTGTACTTGTTTCTTTCATCTTTTCTTTGTTGTTGTTTTTCTCACCCCCCCCCCTTCCTCGGCTTTCATTCTTTCTTTCTCTCTTTCTTTTGATTAAAAGAATATATGCCAAAATAGCTTATGTTTTGTCCTTCCATTTTACCTCCTAGAAAAGTTAAATCTATCCTGATTTGAAAATTATAATTGACACAGACATGAATCGTCTTGATTGCCTAAAATGTCAATCTCTTTCTTCGTTTATCTATGAATAATAACATGAATGTAAATCAGTGTTAATAGCCGATCGATGCAAAGCCTTTATAGTGTTTTCTAAATGAAGTTCCTCATGTAATAGACTATACAACTATATACGATAGCATATAGGATTTTACGCAATTTGATTTCAATTATATGAGTTTAAGTAAAAAGTCATTTTCAAATAAGATTTACTCTCTATTACTAATAATTGAGCTTAAGTTAGTATAGCATTAAACAGCAAGTGTTAGGCGCCCGTAAGGATTGAACTCATTACACCAGTTTGCTAGACTAGCTTACTGTCCCCGCGGTTATATTCTCAGCTTAAGCAAAATGAACGTAAATCAATATTAGTAGCAAATTTGAAGCAAAGCCTTCATTCACCGGTGTGGGTCACCCAGTGAGGATCAAACCCACTAATTGTAGTAATATGATATTTGTTTTAGTATGATTTGACATCTTGTCTGCACGAGAGTGGAGCAAGAAGTTCATAGCCAGACACGTAGTTTTCAGGTGACCTTTTATCTGAAATTTCTAGTATATGATGTTCAAACAATATTATTAACCGCCTGAATTAAGTGCCTTGACAACGAAGGGGAAAATGTAGAAAATTGTTGTGTAGGATACAAACCTTTTTTTTTGTTTTATTCATTAAGCTACAGTCTTATTGATATACTTACCTATCTGCGCATGTCTATGTAGAGTCGTTCATTACGCTTATGCACGACTGTATGCGTCAGTTTACGCCATTATTAGTCTTTTTGGTTTTGTTTTTTTAGTCCATGGAACAATTGAACTTGTGTCAGGTGTCATTCTTATGATATTACTCACCCGTAAAAGGAATAGATGTGTGTGTGTGTGTGTGTGTGTGTGTGTGTGTTTTAGTAGGGGTAGGGGTTGCATACTTAATAACCTTTCTATTTCCTGCGTATTGCAACATCATTGTGTCTGCATGAAGTAGGGATTCTCAAGCTTCCAGAATACCCGTTCGCCCAGCCCTATAGTGTTGGTATAACCAATGTGAAGAATATCGTTTAAAATGTGTGGATAACATAAAACAGACAATGGTGTATTGTTTGTTAACGATTTGATTTAATTTTATGTTCCATTTTTAATAGAGGGGCTTGGCTCTTAACAACTCGGTTCCAGGGACAGTTTCAGAAAGACACGCCTACAATTCATTCTCAATGGACAATTTTGCACGGAATTTGGTTTATACCAAAAAAAATAAATAAATGAATAAATAAATAATAACGAAACAGGAC
>OY735213.1:28700300-28737800 GCA_963457665.1 Thysanoteuthis rhombus | reverse complement strand
CTAAGCCTGATAAATACCTATACAAGAAGTGCTTCATCGTGGTCTAACGGTGAGGAAATAAGTCCAGTTAGTCGAACCTTATGATGATAGAACTGTCATGACTTCGATTCGCTTTGGGCGGTCTTGTGGTCCTGCGCGAGACTAATTTGAGCTCTCCAAGTAACCATGATTAGTTACTCAACCAGCATCTCAGTTGCTAGGACTATGGATTTGTAAAATATGTTAGACAGATAAAAGTTGACGCCTCATATCCCTCAGAGTTATATTTTCGCAACTTGTCGCACGTGCCGCCCTCGTTCAGGTACTCCAAGAGCGGATGAGAAATCTGGTGTAACATATTATTATAAGAGTGTATGGTAAAGGAAAACCTACTTGAAAACATGGTTGGCGCAGTATGATCATGACTAGAGCAGATGTTCTTCTTAAAGTTATAGGAGTGCTTATTTCGCAAGCTATTGAAAGTGAAGTGAAGCCTCTTTCTTTAACCCCTCCCCCCAATCCACCCCATTGCATTCCTGGCCTCTAAGTGGAATACCAACTTTTTTCAAACTTCGACCCAGTAAAACCAATACCTGCATGTGTTCTCGTGGGGGTACACTTGTAGGTGAGTATCGCAAGAGATCACAAGACAGCACGGTATATAAGGAAGAAAACAAGAGTCAGAGACATCATAGGATCTATTAGAAAACTTCAATGGCAATGGGCAGGCCATGTTGCTAGAATGACAAGCAACCGATGGACATCATTACGACTCACAACATGGATCCCCAGAGACCACATGCGAAACCGAGGCCGAAAGAACACAAGATGAAGAGATGAACTAGACAAATTTAGAAAGTACTGGCTTTGCGACGCTCATGATACAGAATTGTGGTGAATCCTGGGGAAGATCTATGTCCAAAGACAGATGTTTAAAGACTGATGATGATCGCAAGCCGTTGATAGTTCTATTATTCTTGACTACTCGATAAACGTGTCCTCAAGTCAAAGTCCATGGACTATTTAGATTATCTTTTAATAGCATACTAAATGCTATGAATACATCGATGGTATGTGTAAATAAATTTAAATCATACAACATCGGAGAAGAGATAATCTATCCAGCAAGTGACGATAAACGATCTGTTGTCGAAGTGGCACAAAGTAACTCCGGAAGTCCCGCAGGGATCAGTGATTGGACCCCACCCCCTGTTGTTTGTTATATTTAATAACGACATGAGGAATATTGTGGAATGTATCATATACTTATATGCAGACGACACTAAGATAGTCAACCTGATTGAGACCAGGGAGAACATGGACAAACTTCAGAGATGTAAACATGTCAGATCTAGACACATTGGAGTGACACGTGACTTTTGAAATTTCATCTGGATAAATGTAAACATATGTATATTCGACTGCGTAACCCGGATACTGGTTATAAGCTCACGTTTCCTGGAGAAGGAACAAAAAATTGCGAGATAAGAAAAGGATATAGGAATGATTATAGACAATGATGATAGCACTCATCTTTAGTTTAGTTTAATCTGGCATAAGGCCACAATAGCAGGGCTCCCCGGAAAGGATCGAACTCTTTTACACAGATAATAGTCTATGATGTTGGCAGGCTGACCTTCTCTTGATGGTCGATGACTCAAAATTTGAATTTACTTAGCTTATTTTAATCTGGCATTCGGCTACAAATGTAATGAGAATCGAAGTCACTACAGTAGCAATAGTCTGAAAGATAGTATGCTAATCAGATCTCCACAGTGAACACTGGAACAAGGCAGCGAGAGTTAGCCTTCCAGGAAGGATCGAACTCGCTGTAGTAGTAATGGTTTGCAAGAATCGTTTGTTCCTACTTAATCGAACCCCAACAAGAACGGGACGAGACACAAGGGCAGTTTAACGCGGTGAACCTTACACGTGAACGTTCATTGCAGAAACTTCTTCAAAAACTCTCTTTTGCTGTCGCAACTATCCTTGCGAGGACATGAGAGCATTTGATTTGGTCATGGGGCGAACCCTGGTCCCACTGGTCTAGACTAAACAGACCCTGCGTCCGTCTGGTCAGAAATGATCTTCCAAATATAAATTAAGATGATCAACAAGCAAGAATAGTCAGCTAATATCAACGACGTTAGCTTTTTTCGGTAAGGTCAGCCAAACCTGGTAAAACTTTACAATAGTGGACCTTCAAGGATGGATAACACTCATTAGAATAACCATGGTGACCGAAGTTGATTTGCTAATCATCAGCTCTACAGCAGGCACTTTCTTATACATACTAGTTCATCCAAAAATGACGACAGCGTTCGAATAATTCTTCAATTTCCCTGTGCTTAAAAAATATCTAAAATATTGTATTGCTCAGCATTTTGTGATTTATTTTAAACTAAAATGAACCCAGTTTTTTTTTTACGCATTTGCAATAAATTTTTTTTAAAAGTTAAAGAAAGGAGATTAATCAATAATCAGTACTAAATAGTTCTTCCCCTTGACAAATGTTACAGAATGAAAGTATTGGCGATCACGTAGCCAATAACATACGTAGGTTACCAGGTTTAGCCGAGTCTGACGCAGAGCTGCAACTAGGGTGGGGGCATCCAGTAAGCACTCTGGAGCGAACACTCAGCCGATGCCGTTTTATTTTTATCGAGTTCAGTTCTGTCAGTTACCAGGCCACACTAGTCGAGCTGTGAGTTCATATCAGAAATCGTGACATTGCTTATGAGGTTGTCGAGCTACCCATCGCCCTACAGTGGTCGTCTTCTTATTTAGTTTAAGAATAGAGGAGAATAAAGTAGAACGCACACACACACATATATACACACATACATTCTTTCTGGCCTTTTCGGCATGGATTGGGGTGCGGTGTCTGTTCCCCGGCAGAGACCGACGCACCGGTACTGACACTTGCCTGCCGAATGGGTCGAAGAGGGTGTGTACCAAAGACCGAGTGCGCCGGTGCAATGTGTCAGCCAATGAGCTTCTGCTGAGGCTGCGCATTATTAAATGCATTGGGAACCTTCGGGTTCCCTTTCTATTACTCGGCCCAGCTGCGGGGGATACGGCACTCCGGGGCAGCATTGTACCATTGCACTTAACGGAACAGGTCGAGCTCGTGCCTCACGCTTTCGCGGCGGCGGTTACTTTGGTTGCTTAGCAAACCAGAGCCGCGTCAGCTGGAGCTATTTTTCCAGGGTGTCTCCTATTTTACCCACGTAAAGCCTCGACCTGGTGTCACATTTTACTTTGGTGGGAGAGTAAATAAATGGCACACATACACACACACGTATATATATATATATATATATATATATATATAGAGAGAGAGAGAGAGAGAGAGAGAGAGAGAGAGAGAGAAAGAAAGAGAGAGAGAGATTATCGTTTTACGAGAAAGAGGAAGAAAGAGGATGTTCATAGAGAAGGGGGTTCTTTAATGATAAAGAGCAGGGATAGAGAAAGGATGTTCTTTCGTAGCCCCAATGTTTTTCTCTCGAAGCCCCAAAGTTTATTTTCCAGTTGTCTAAAGAAATATCAGTTTCATTTTGACAGCAATTTACAAATACTTGATGGAATCTTATTTTAACTTAAATCCTAATTTTAAACTTGATGTGAAATTCAACAAAACTTTGATGTTTGTAAACACATGTAAAACAGACTCATAGTCTATGCACATATTTTACTTGAGCCCCCCACCCCTTCGACGTTGGTCGTCTCTTTTTCGAACTTCAGGGTTAAATCTCTTTTCAAGAAACGAATTAGATTACACCCTGTGATTCACACCAATTCGTATATATGTGTATTATATCAGTTATTTTAAATAGCTCTTACGGCAGAATGCTCTACACACCATATAGTCCAGCACCTTCGAAACATGCACCTTTTGAATGGGTATGCTCTAGTGGTTAATAATGTTAACTTAATTTCGGTACATTTGGGGCAGGAAGGGAAAATCGAACTTATATCCTTAATCTTAACTTAAGCAGGCACAGGGCCAAATAGGGTAGCTTCCAGGGTGCATCATATATATATATATATATATATATATATATATATATATATATATATATATATAGCACTCTTAGGTAGGGCACTCGTCTACTATTAGCTACTATGTAATGCTCTTGCAACTCCTGAATGGAGCATTCTGGTAGATGGGGAATTATGCGTAAGTAAATATATCGCTTAATTTGGATCCTACTGACCGTCCAGTTCTGCGTAGGATAGGGGTTGAGCATCTGCCTCTGGGTCAGAAGCGAAGGACACGACCCTACCTAGCGGTACTGGATAATCTAGAGCCACACTGAAAAGTTGTAATACAACGAAGCAGCTGTCTGTGGATGACAAAATCATTAATATATATATATATATATATATATATATATATATATATATATATATATATATATATATATATATATATATATGGGAGCGCTCTATGCCTACACAGACAGTGCTCGTAATTCTAAAAAATCATCTCATAGAAAATCAAATACATCCGGGTTTTTTTTATCACGGGTAACAACTAGTATAAATGTATTTATCTGTCTGTGAGCGCACGCATGCGTAGAAGGCTGCTTCAGCACGTAACTGTACACGTAAAAACCTGCACAAAAATGCAAACGATAATGTCGGCTATCCGCTTAAGAAAGTTGAGACAGCCGCAGCAAGCGTTACCTTTTTATACACTCACTTGCCGAGCGGAAGAACGGCGGGGAACGGAGTTGTATTGAAGCGATGGTCGGGCACGTGAGATATCGTAGAGAAGCGAAAAAATTACTCGAGACACGAAAGAGCATCTTGACTAGAAAACAAGAGCACCTGGCTAATGCCCAATGTACTTTTCAAGAAATTTGTCACATTTTTTTCCTTTTTCGTCTTCTCTGCACTCTCTTCGTTTACTTTTTCCCCCTTTTTTGTTCTAGCAATAATATTCTCCTCCTCCTCCTCCTCCTCAAAACTCGCCTGACTATCTGAACGATAAGAATAAGTATTTTTCTTTCTTCAACTCTTCCCCCTTCTTCTCCTCCTCCTCCTCCTTCTTCTCCTTATTCTTCTTCTTCTTCTTCTTCTTCCATTTCTCCACCTCTTTCCTCTTTTTCTCCCACTCTCCCTTCCCTCCTCATCCTCCTTCTTTTTCTTCTTTTTCTTCTTCTTTTTCCACTCCTCCTCCTCCTTCTTTTTCTTCTTCGTCTTCTTCTTCTTCTTCCTCTTCTTCTTCCTCCCCCTCCTTCTTTTCCTTCCACTATCCCTCCCCACCCTTCTTCTTTAACATAAGCATCATAGACAGAATTGTACTATTATCTTCTTTTCCTCTTCTTCTTCTTCTTCTTCTTCTTCTTCTTCTTCTTCTTCTTCTTCTTCTTCTTCTTCTTCTTCTTCTTCTTCTTCTTCCTCCTCCTCCTCCTCCTTTTTCTTCCACTATCCTTCCCCACCCTTCTTCTTTAACATAAGCATCATAGACAGAATTGGACTATTATCTTCTTCTTCTTCTTCTTCTTCTTCTTCTTCTTCTTCTTCTTCTTCTTCTATCTCTCCCCACCCTTCTTCTTCTTCTTCTTTTTCAAAATGCAGTCCATCTTTTCATTTTTCTCCCCACCCCCACCTTTCCCTTCTTTCTCGTCCCGAAAACACGTCTCTTTCTCTCCTCTAGAACACAGCCCCTTCTCCCCTACCCCTTTCGCTCTTCTGCCCGTTCTTTTCTATTTCATCCCCCCCAAACATCCCCTGTCTATCCCACTTCCTCCCCTCCTCTTAACTTCATCTTCTTCTCCGACATGAACGAACTGTTCACGTTACCCACTTCATAAGATAAGATCACATCCCCTGTAATTATAAATTTTACTTCTTATTCAGTCTCATCGTTTCTTATTATTGACACACATTGGCATTGTATCTTTTGAATGTCATAATTCACAACGTGCACAGTCACCTTTCTTTACCATCGTCAGCGATCAATGCCCAATGGTTCGTACCACTACAAGGGAAAGGGCGGCTATACCAACTAGTTGCAAGCAACCTGTTATGTATACTTACTCGACACGGTATACATAGATATACATAGAAATAGACTTTTCACACTAAATTAGCAATGTACTTAACCCTACATAACCCCCAAACAAATACAAGACCCTTAAATAAAAATCAATGTATGTTCCTTTACATATAGAGGCGCCTGCTACCATTTTCCAGAGAGGAAGCTAAAGGGTGTATATTCTAGGGGCTGGGGAGGGAGAAGGTTTTCTCGGAGGTTGGGGGTGTAAAAAGATACATCCGGATGTTGATTGTGAGATAGAGAACTAGAGTGCTTAAGCTGTGACTCGTCCCAGTCTATCCCTGTTCATAGTGATCCGTCGATCCCCAGCCTCTATAAGATCCCGACTTTCGAACCCTTTCGATCTTGGTGAGAATGTCTGACTCAGGGGAAGGCAAATGTTCTATTTTCACCCCCCAGCGGATGTCCATATGTTTAATTCAAAGGTCTATTGGCTAACAGGGACGTGTGGGTAATAGCCAGCTTAGACTATAGTCTTATCCCAAATCATGACCTTCTAGGCATAATAGGTGGAAATGAATTACTCTATAACATTTCATTATTATTTTTACATTAGGAAAGTAATTTATTCTCATTATACATATGGATGTCCTATACATGTAACGGAAGTTCTCACTACGTAAGGTCAAGACAAAGTGTTGATCCTAAAATAGTGTTATTACTTTAAGGGGTTCCTAGAACACTATCACACAGCCCAGTCAGGGGTTGACGTGAAAAGAAATTCTGAACCGATCGTTTCGCTGTCCTTATACTTTCTCTGGGTCCAACCGTCACCATTAAGATAAAGGATACAGAAATTAAAAGAAATCGGTTATACTGGTAACAAATGATGAACACGTATTTCGTTTAGACAACAAAGATTGATAATATAGATGACAGCAAGCATTGCACCTACGCTGACACACCATGATTTCTCTAAAACACCTTCCTACCCACCCGCCATCATCACTAACCCGTCTGCACCTGACAAACCTCCGGAATAATTCTCAACAACCAGTTGTACTGACCTTAGTCAACAACTAATTTATATAGAGGTAATTAAGAAATGTTAATTCAAGGCTATCTTTTACACACTGATGACAACTTATACTCTACCAGAATTGATTACCCCCACCCGCCACAGTATCGGATCTCTCTCTCTCTCTCTCTCTCTCTCTCTCTCTCTGTATATATATATATATATATATATATATGCATATATATATATATATGTATATGCATATATATATATATATGCATATATATATATGCATATATATATATGTATATATATAATATATATGTATATATATATATATATATATATATATATCCTTCACACACACACACACACACACACACACACACACGCGCATACATATATATATATATGAACATATATATGTATACAGATTAGAGTGAAGGGACTGTCTAATACTTTCATGCCCTTCATGCACACACACACACACACACACATAGAGAGAGAGAGAGAGAGTGAGAGAGGGAGGGGTGAAAGAGAGATAGTTTATAATGTAAAATCAACTCGCGAGAATACAAAAAAAAAAAATGATCAGAAAACAGATTCTATCGTTGTTGATTATGTGGGCTTTTTGCTTTCATAATTACAAGAACAAACCATATTTCTGATGAGTGAGGTGAGCACGAATATTGACATCCACCTTGTAATTCTTGTTTATATTCATATTTTATCAAGAAATGCATATATAATCCGACAGGAACAATTTATGAATAAGTTATATGATTTCGAAACTCAATTTGAAATTATCTCCCCTTATGACACGCTAAATGTATCATTTAGACAACATAAATAGGATAAACTATCAGGAATGGAAACACAACGATGCTCAAAGGAGCTCACAATATAAATAAAATCATAATAAAACATACAACGTGGATTTTGGGAATTCCTTAAACACCTCCAGACCAGATATTGATGACAACTTCCGAAAATTGGAGTCCAATGGACAAGAAATGTCGACAGTATTCAATTAAAGTATAGAAGAATAGCTGCTGCCAAAATACGCTATATATATATATATATATATATATATATATATATATATATATATATATATATATATATATATATATATATATATATATATATATATATTGGGGGGTGTTTGTGTGTATTGTTCATCATTTGCCGGAGCTTGAAGACCATTTCTTCAAAACCGAAGCAAATGTGCCTGGATAGATTGATAAAGAGATCCAATCCTCCAAGTTGGAACGAATTGTCTGCTTTTCCAACTTCAGACTTTGGGTTTTGAAAATTGATTTGAACCACTGAAGAGAAATACACAGCATTTTTCGTTACTGGGCAGTCTGTTTCCATAGATATAATCATATATATATGTATGTATATATATATATATGTATATATATACATATATGATACATATGGTACAGATCAGGCTACCAGTGTTGCGTAATATAATAATATATTAATGATATGAAACAACTTCTGATATGTGATGGACTTATTTCATAGAGTGCTCGATAGTTTTTCCATGTTTGTGGTGATTAGGAAATTTTCTGATCCTCACAAACAGGGAAACACAAACACACACACACAAACACACGCACAGACATATATATATATATATATATATATATATATAGAGAGAGAGAGAGAGAGAGAGAGAGAGAGAGAGACAGGGAGACAGAGACAGAGACAGAGACAGAAAGAGAGAGAGAAAGAGAGAGAGAGAAAGAGAGAGAGAGGGAGAGAGAGAAAGTTAGCGTATAGATACAGATGAAGACAGAGGTGGCGTATTGAGAGTGATGGCGTAGAGAGAGAAAGAGAGGGAAAGAGAGAGAAACAGACTGTTGGATAATTAAACACAGGCGAGTATGTGTGGAGAGAGAGAGAGGGAGAGGCAGACAGACAGACAGACAGACAGAGACAGAGAGACAGAGACAGAGAGAGAAAGAGAGAGAGAGAGAGAGGGGGAGCGCAGAGTGATACGGCTCAATCGATGGAGAGAAACTTCCAGCTTGATGAATGGATAGAAAGAAAGAGGAATAAAGACAGACAGGCCGATGGACATGAACCGAATGATATAGACAGGCTGTTTGATTCGATAAAATATATCAGAAACTGTAACAAAAAACCAAACCCTAATATATCTGTTGCATAGCGTCAGAAGCAGAGGATTATGGGAAAGCTTCGTACCCGGCGACTTTCCCACGTTCTAGTTTTTCTTTCTTTTTTTTTCTTTTTCTTTCTTTTCGGTCTACAAATAGAGGAACCTAAACTCAAATCTGAAGAGAAAATTCTTCCCAAAGAAGAAACGTCTTGCAGACAGAAAGGTGACCTTGAACGACGTCCAGAATTCCTCTTGATAGGAACAAGCGTTTCTACTTTTGTATCGCTTGGCTCAAGGTGAAAACATTACAGTCAGAGAGAGAAAAAAAAAAGGAGTAATCATGCAGTCATACGTGTATTCGCTCATTTACTGACGGGCACGTAGCGGGCAATTGGGCTACGTTTATAAACGAACTAACGTGCATATGTACGAGTGTGAATGCGTAGAAATTGCTTCAAAATACGAACACAGGTTAATAACTGCCGGTATACTTGCGTAAGCACGGGAAAAAAATCCGTTTCGTACATATATGAAGGTGTGCATTCACATCTACACACACACACACACACACACACACACATATATATATATATATATATATATATATATATATATATATATATATATATATATATACATATATATATATATATATATATATATATATATATATATATATATATATATATACACAAACACATATACAAACACACATACACATATGTATATGTGTATATATAATACATATGGTACAGATCAGGCTAGCAGTATAACATAATATAATAATATATCAATAATATAAAGCCACTTCCAATACGTAATGGATTTATTTCATAGAGTGCTCGATACATACAACTTTTTACTATTGAAGTTGAGTTGTTTTAGAGTAGAGCTGGAAATAAATAGTAGAATGTGAATTCGCTACACAAACTAGCTCGAATTCGCCTGATGAGGCCCGGAGAGAACAGAAACATGGGCTAGTTTGTGTAGCGAATCCTCATTCTACTATATATATATATATATATATATATATATATATATATATATATATATATATATATATGCGTTTTATTATTTTGAAAGTCCATTTGAAATGATAACTCATCGTTACACGGTTGATATATCACTTAGCCTAGACAACGTTAATAGAATAAAGAATTGATGTAAGTGCGTTATGTTACTTTGAAGCTCTATTCAGAATGACATCCAGTAATCACAGAATATATCATTTAGCCTAGACAGCATAAATAGAATAAGTAATTAGAAAAAAATGGGGCTGCTGCGGGGGTCGAAGTTGGTTTTTAGAGTTGGAAGCAAATATTCGAACCTTTGCATCATCGGAGGTTGTTTAGCTTAATGGTCAGAGAAATGCTAGCTTGAAGTTGCTATCTTATCGGTCGCATGTTCGATTCCTGCAGCTGTCCCATTTTTAAAAATTATATATATATATTCACAGTGTAAAAATGGTATATCATTTCAAATAAAACTTCAAAGTTATACAACGCGTTTATAGTTATTTCTGTCGGATGATATATCCTTTTCTCAATATATATATCATTAAAAATGTCGGACAGGGAGAATCTTGACTCATTAAACTTTTTTCGTTTTTGTACATGTGAATAGATCTCTTTTTTCAGTATATATATATATATATATATATATATATATATATATATATATATATATAGAGAGAGAGAGAGAGAGAGAGAGAGAGAGAGTTTTCATGTTTCCGCCCTCTCTTGACCTCATCAGCTCTATTCTAAAGCAACTTGACTTTTGAAGTATAAAGTTGAATGTATCGAGCACTCTATGAAATAAATCCATCACATATCAGACGCTGATTTATATTATACTACATTGGTCACCTGATCTGTACCATATGTATTATATATATATATATATATATATATATATATATATATAGAGAGAGAGAGAGAGAGAGAGAGAGAGAGAGAGAAAGGAAGAAAGAAAGAAAGAGGGAAAGAGAATGAGGTATATAGGTGCTATGCAAAAATTTGAGAAACGGGAAATGGCATCCCCAAGAAAAAGAGAAAAATAATTCAAAATGATGTTCTTCATTTTCCAAAAGAGTTATTTCGAAAGATGTGTGAAATGTCTGGGTAACTTGATGCAGAGCAGATCAAGGAATCTTTTCAGGATGAGTGCTTTTCAATGAAAGCACCAAAATGATCACTTGAAAAGAACCAAATTAGGCTAGTGAGGTACCAAATGCCATATATATATATATATATATATATATATATATATATATATATATATATATATATATATATATATTCATTGTATATTACCACAACAAAATACTTTATAGATACTTAGATAGGTGAATACACATCAACAAATTTAATTCTTCAATAAATTGGCAAACATAAAGAATACTCTCCACAAATGATAATTTAACTCCTTTGGAGCTAAATCTAACTCCAAAAGAGCTAAATTGGACAGGCTGTTTTATCTTAACCTTGACAGTTCATGCACATGCACATAACATGAAAACGTTTAAGAATAGAACGTTTGTATAAAACTAATTTGAAATTATCATTGTTTTTAGATATTTTTATCATCATTTTGAATCAAATCAGTAAAATTAAAGTCTACATTATAAACCAAAAGAAGAAAATCTCAAGAAAGGAACCGAATTCGGTACGAAAGAACCAAATTTGACAGCCCTCTCGGTCCCAAAAGAAATATTTAGGGAAGGCACCGTTGGTTAATAACTTCTCAGCGAAGAGTTTGAGACTTTTTTGTATGAATGGGTTCATATTTGTGTATGAGTGTGAGAGATTTCATCGTGTGGATATTTCTTGTTTACTTTAGTTTAAATATTTATGTCCTTGTATTTGATTAGGTATTGAACGAGAGTTGATAACACCAGTGCATTAGGATGTCCCACATGAAATGGCCGCTTATGAAAGAAAAAATAAATGCAACTTGAAGACGTAAACAAGTTTGGTTTATTTATCAAAGTAAGTTCTGTTTGTTCGAATAACTTTCTTCTATCGAGCTTCTTTAAAGAAATTAGAGTCTTTAGATGCTAAAAATTGTTCCAACGCTGTCATTATCGCTTCTTTGTCGGCATAATTTTTATTGCAAAGAAAAAAACTCAAGGTACCAAAATAGAAGTAATTATCCGTTGGAGATAAGATTTCATGTATTTGTTTTCAGTATGATTGAACTAAAATTGTTTCCTCATGTAGCAAAATGAATAGTGGACGATTAATTTACAATGCCACCGAACAGTTGGCATGACGGGGGGGGGCTGCTATAATGAAGGTTTTGCGACTTATTTTGGCTTTTTACATCTAGCCAAGATCCCTTGCGATTGTCTTAGAAGAGCTGACAGTTCTTTTCAGACGGGGAAATGATAGTGAAACGATGTCCATATTTTTTTTCACTTTTCCCGTAGATGCTTGGTGATGCTCTATGGTTGTTTTGGGTCTCTGTGAATTTTAAGCCCGAGATTGTACAGTTGTCCTTTCTGTCCAGTTTCCTCGGCAACCCTTAAAATCTTATCATTAACAACTAATTGAGGGTGTATTTGGGGTGTAATTATCAAGGCTTATGTCTCTGGAACGAAATTTGTGGAACAAACGTCGCACTGTTCTTTGAGCTTGAACAGCATTTCCATCGAGATAGAACTCAAACAAATACAATAGTCTGATTTCTTTCGAGGAAAGCATCTGCAAGAATGAGAGATTATGTCATAACAACTGATAAATCATAAGTTGAAAATCCAGAAGAAAGCCAATGTCGTATAATCAATTGAGGATGTATAACAACATTTTCTGCTTTAAAATTTGTTGAAATCGCAAAACAACATTTTCTGCTTCCTAATTCGTCGAAATCGTACAACAACATTTTCTGTATGTATGTGTGTGTCTGTGAGTTAAAACTCGTTTGATGTAAGACTTGACCTAACACTTCTCCGTAGATTACATAAATCAAACATTACACAGTGTAAAATTCAAATTTCAGCTAATACCCATGTAAAGCCAAGGACATCTGATCTACCCATTTTCTCCTCTTTAAAAAAAAATCTTCTCCATACTTCGTAAATGTCTCAAAAACTGTTGAACGATCGACAGCCATTTTCACTGCCAATCCCAACGTTGATTGAATGAGGTCAATATCCGAAAGAGCTCGTCAGCTCTGCCGCTGCATGGTCTGTCCTCAAATTCAAATTCAACTTTCTGGACTTTGTAAACCATTCACAGCCCGTCCATTTTTCAACAAAATCATCTCCATTATCTTCATCAATCATCTTCTTTGCTGATTCCACAGTCTAGCCCAACTTAGAAAAGGAACAACGAGCAGTGTCTTGTACTATCTGCTGCTATCTCAACACAAAATAAATAATCACGGGATACAACATACTGAAGACCGGTTTTCAACTATGTATTCAGTTAGTTGTTTCCAGAAAAAAAAAGGTACTAGTAACTTTTGCACACACCTAATATATGGAAGTTAGGGCCAATGCCTAGCGTGTGATTAACGGGGACGTGTGTAACACCTGGTTACAAAGTAGGACTCGTGTGGTTTATAGTAGCATAAAGTCAACATTCGCCTAAAAATATCAATCGTTCGAAACGGCTTCATAGTCTGGAACATTGTATCCAATAAGGGGCCAAAGATAATGACATTTCAAGGTTCTCTAATATAACGCTGCCCGGGAAGAAGGAGTTTGAAGAGTTTCGAGGAATTTACTCCGAAATGTAAAACATTTAATTAAAGCAACGATCAGCAAACTTGCTTTCTGCTGAGTTATTTCGTAGAAATGTTTTTTTGATATTTATGACAAACGATTTTCATAAAAATTGTATACATATGAATAAGTGTTTATATACATAATATATATATATATATATATATATATATATATATATATATATATATTCACATAAGTATATAATTATAAATTGTGTTATGATGAATATTGAAACTCTTATTTGAAATGATCAAAAGTTGTAACACGGTGAATGGCTAATGGTGTATTCACCGTGTCTTCTGTCGGAGCATATACATTGAACATGAGTATATATATATACGTATATATGTAGAGAGAGACTGGGCGTGCGCGCTGGCTCATATATAATTCACACATACATACACATGCACATGTATATTGGGAGTGTCCTCATTTTTGACAAATTCATTGAATCAAGGATCTCTCTCTCTCTATTTCTGTCTGTCTGTCAGTTTCTCTCTCTCTCTCTCTCTCTCTCTCTCTCTATATATATATATATATATATATATATATATATATATATATATACGATCTTCTATAGGAATAGAGCACTCTGGTAGATGGGGAATTTATGCGTAAATAAATATATATAGCTTAAATTCAGCCTTAATGGTTGTCCAGATTCGTAGCTCAGAGGTAGGATATCGGCCAGTGGGTCTGAAGCGAAGGTTCCAGATGGGATTATGGAAAGTCTATAGCCACACTGAAGAAATGTAATACATCGGAACAGCTGTCCGTGGATGACACAATTTATATATATATATATATATATATATATATATATATATATATATATATATATATAATTTTGAAATGCTGAAAAATAACAATATTTTTTGTCAGTCTATACATATAGCCCCAAAGTATTCATGGTGTGTGTTTTGATCCAATCTGTGTTATTTCGTCTTGTTGTCTTATAACTATCTTATTATACAATTTTAGGCTCTTGGAGCATGGAATCTAGTTTTATTTGTATTTGTAACTTTATATTTTTATTATGGAGTTCGTCAGCTGTTTCAAGATACCCCAACTCACGCACAAAACATCTGGACACATGCATAAATACACACATACGAACATACGCGGACAAAACAATTTTATATTTATCTATACTTTTGTGTTGGTAGATAAAAAGATACGAAGCTACATTTGTTGAAATGGATAAGAATATATATGTAAATAGATATGAACAGATAGATAGATAGATGGATAGATAGGTATGAATAGACATGTTTAGATAGATACATAGAAAACTGAGAGAGGCAATCTAATTGGGACAGAGTTAGCTAGCTAGGCAGATAGATAACACCCAAAATGCATATATATATATATATATATATATATATATATATATATATATATATATATAGATAGATAGATAGATAGATAGATAGATAGATAGAGAGAGAGAGAGAGAGAGACAAAGATAGATAGATAGACAGAGAAAGAGAGAGAGAGAGACAGACAGAGAGAGAGAGACAGAGAGACAGAGAGAGACAGAGACAGAGACAGAGAAACTGAATCATATCAGCCTTCTGAAGACATATAGGAAACCGGTTAAGGCTTGTTAAAAACTATTTTACCTCAAAAGCATTACTAAAAAATTTAGCTTTCCTTTCTTACACTGTTCTTGAATTAGTCCAACCCTTATTGCAGAATTCACGTATTTATTACCCCCTCTCTCTCTCTCTCTCTCTCTCTCTCTATCTATCTATCTATCTATCTATCTATATATATATATATATATATATATATATATATATATATATTAAGAAAACAAAATAGATAAAGGCTAAAATAGTTTGAACTGCATAGATAGATAGATAGATAGATAGATAGATAGATAGGAAACTGAAATCAATAAACGTGATAGGGAATATTTGCAAGTAGGGGACGTGTGCCCGGCGCCATGTGTCAGATGGCCAGACTGTAAACCGAATGTTGTCAATTAAAGGGATGGTAATATGCATAACAACAGAAAAAAAGAGAGAGACATTATCATGTGATAGCCACGTGATCCCCCCCCGTCTTCTTCTCTCTTTCTCTTTCTCTCTCTCTCTCTCTCTCTCGTAGATTTCTTTCCCTCTCATTATTTTTTCTTTATCTCGTCTGCTCTTTTCTTCCTTTCACCTTCTGTCTCTTTTGTCAAACAGCGGCTGCATTGTTCCCATGTACGTATTCACCAAAGCACAATTCGATACATATACACTGAGGTGGAGAGTAACAGAGGGAGAGCTATTCTTGCAGACCATGGCTAGAAATGTTCCCTCCTAATTTTTTAGTTGTCAGGAAAGAGCAAAAATCTGTCGTGCATTTTTTTTTCTCTCCAGTTGTATATAAATAGCAAGCTATCAACAGAACTTGGAATCTTTTGTGCAGTCAATGATTCCCTTCGTGAGCTGGTTTCAAAACGTGTGTGCGCGCAAACAGGTTACTAGGAACTATGATTGCAAGTGAATTCTGTCCCTATTTGATGCCCAACGTGTAGAAAATATCTAAGCATAGAAACAAGGAAAAAAAGACAATGAGTGTCTTTGAACTAATGATGAGAAGGTATCCATCTCAAACAATTTATCCCCAACCTTTTCAACATTACCTCGTTCTTATTTCTATTAATATTCGGACTATCCTCATCCTTGGTTGTTTTTCACACAACGTTTCGGCCATTGCGCTCTACGGCCTTCCTCAGGTATCATCTGGTAGGTTTTGGGGATGTAACGAACCGAACCCTTTATTTATCCGACGGGGGTATATTGACCGTACTCCCCTTTTAGCATTAGTAGTATTGTTATATTGTCTCACACTAGGATTGAACCTAGAACCATCAATCCTAGTGTGAGACAATAATAATAATGCTACTAATGCTAAGAGGGGAGTATGGTCAATATACCCCCGTCGGATAAATAAAGGGTTCGGTTTTTTACTTCCCCACACCTACCAGATGATACCTGATGAAGGCCGTAGAGTGCAACGGCTGAAACGTTGTATGAAAAACAACCAAGATGAGGATGGTCCGAATATTAATAGAAATAATAATAATACCTCATCTCGAAAATTCAGAGGTATATAACCTCCTTCCTTATCTATTCACTTGTGGTGAATATCTGTCAGATCGATCGAACATTATACAGTGAACGTTTCAGATCAAAATTCAGCAAAATAACTACCAGCAGCGAGTCGTGTCTGTTGTTATACTTACTGATCCCTCATCGTTAAAAACACTTTTTGGGTAACCTACGTAAATGAACCGCGTATATGTAGTATAAGATGATATTAATATACAACACACATGAAACCTTATATTAAACGACAAACTACATGTATGACACGAACTATATAAGAAAGGGTAGCGTTGTTTGATCAACACTGCTGGGGTACCATGTTAATAGACCTGTTTTGTTTTTATAATCCCCGAAATAGTTACATGATAAACAACTGATGATCCCAACAAGAGACAATTTATACATTGTACCATAATAACAAAGTGTACGTAAACAGGGAAAAAATCTGAAGAGAATTACAAAAATAGCATTGACAGATATTGGGAAATAAGTGACTTAAGATACGCAAAAAAATCTTTTGAAAAAGTTTTTAAATGTTCAGTATTTAAAGCTGTAATGCTTTCTACACTATATATATAGTTTGAGAAGTTTAAACAGATTGATCAATTTTCTAAACCTTTATGTTATCTCGTGTTTTCTGTGTTCCGCTGAGATTTCCTGAATCTTTTTTTATATATTTATTTCTCCTTATTTTTCATATATTTATTCCTCTTATTTTTGATAAATTCATTTCTCCGCTCTCTCTCTCTCTCTCTCTCTCTCTCTCTCTCTCTCTCTATATATATATATATATATATATATATATATATATATATATATATATATATGTATTGATTCACTTCAGCACGTTCTTATCTTCCTCAGTATCTTCATATCTCCCCAACATCGTCGCTCTTTACCTATCTTCCTCTTTCTTCCTGTAGACAGACCGACAGCCGGCTAGCTATTGGTCTTCCTGTCCATCTCAGTTCATTTGTATCAACTCAGTCCACTCTGAGCCTTCAGTCACTTTTAGCCTTCAAATATTCCTTGCTTTGTTGTTTTCCTTATCAATCTATATATCTATTCATCTATCGCTAACGGTGTATAACCAATGGTCGTAAATCTATCTAGGATACAACGGCATTGATCTGAAAGCTTCCTAGCTTTCATTGCACGACGACTTGCTTTGATTGAATGCCGCACTAGTCGGGCACCCATTTAGAATTGAACTCGCGTCGCTTGAAAATCACTTTGTGGACGAGCTGTCTGACCATCACACTACGATTGGTCCATTCATGTATTTATATCAGTGGTTTTGAAACTAGGGTAGGGGTCCGTCGAATAACCACTCCTCTAAACCTAACATAGCATTTTTTTTTGGTAGAAAAACAACACTATCCATTGCGTAGCTAATAAAAAAACAATAATCGTACACCGAGCTGTATCATAATTTAGAATACGTATCGATGTAATCCACTTTAAATGATTATGATCTTTAAAGGTCAAGAATGCTTTTTTAATGTAGTTCATTAATAAGTCTAAAAACTAAATATTGAAAATAAAGCTCTGTTAGAATATTTCCTTAGTAGAAGGGATCCTCGACTAGCGTAAATGTTGGTGCCCCCAATGAAGATTCGATTCACTACAGACAAGAAAGGATATGCTGAAGTGGCACGCTAACCACTACCCTACATTGAGAATCTCATTCGTACTCAGATTAGTCTAGGACAAGGCCACAGTTTTGGAGTATTCGTTGAGACTAGCCGACTATCACTACTTTGCTGAGATAGCTTCTCACTTGGTGCACCAGACTTTTAACTTCCTACTATTTTAAGTTAAGATTAGGAACCGCCTAAATGTGAAGTAATTGATAGCAAGGTAGTCCCACAGGACATTGGTATTCAATTTAGCAGGGTTCTCTGTGGGCGCCCCATTTTTTAAACTTTGTACTGCGCAAAGCTTAAGGGCTGTGTTACGATGAAGTAACGGTTAACAAGTAAGTATCAGAAATCTTTTGTTCTAAAAAGAGTTTGATCCACATTGTGCGCCCCGGCGACATGTTCTTTTATCCGAAACTAAAGTTGGTTGAGCGATTGCAAAGTTCTCCTGTGAACAGCTATAAATCTCAGTTCCTCAATCAAGTTTTCCATGCTGGTAATATCTTTGACAAGGTTGACAGCATTTTTGACGATTACAACCGATCGAGCTTCAAATAAATTTGGGTCGAAGAAGTACTCGTTCGCCCACTCTTTTCTTTGTTATTTGTTAACCATCGTGACATACCAGCAACGAGGCATTTTATCAAGATATCTGTTGCTGGGTCAGACTGCTAGGAGACCTACTTCTCTAAAATGCCTTGAGACTAAGTTAACATAAGCAGTATCTAAACAGAACAGAGGCTATGAAGATAAAAATGTTCAGTTACATTCGAAATTGAGCTTTTTATTTCTTTGAAAAGATCATTTCGTGGTCATGTCAGAGATTTCAAAGTTGATTACAATTATTCCTTTTCTATCTATCTATCTATCTATCTATCTATCTATCTATCTATCTATCTACTTCAGTCTGTTCATATCTACCGCAATCTTTTCATATCTTCAGCTTCGTCGTTTCCCTCTAACTCCGTATATCAGTTGACAGACCCACTGATAACCAGCTCGCTAGCTAGCTTTCAGTCTGTCAGTCAGTCAGTCACCGTTCATATGTATGTATCTATTCATTTCGCTCACCCTCTCAAAATCTAGCTCAGCCAGTTCATATAGAAACTCTGTCACAACACCAAAGCGCAGAGTTTATGAAAAATGACAAAACATTCAACTTCAGTGACAGAGAATGTCCAGTTCCAAAACCTCGTCCTCAAACGAATCAGGTTGCAGGGGTCATCCCGTGCATATATCACGTGTTACTCTACGAAAGCAAAGCAGCCAGTGTTGTTACAGTGCCAGGCCAAAATTATACTGAAATTGACCCTTTTTCCCTTTTACTTTTTTTACCCGGTCTCCTTTTGCGAAGATCGTTAAAAAAAAATCTCTCCCAGTTGATTTGTTATTAAAGAGCAGAGGTAAACGCGCTGGTTTCACAATCTATTGATGATGAGTTCGTATCTTACTGAAATGTAACGTCATAAATTAGTCCAACGATTAATAACATATTTTTTCGTATTTTGAGCCGAGAATAAAGACGACTGGTTTCAATGGGTAACAGAAACGCCGATGTTATTGAACACGTTTTTTTTTTTTCGAAGTGAGCTGCAGGGTTTTTGTTTGTCAGCATAATGCAAATTAAATCTTATACTCGAGCAAGAGTTGATATCAAGTGAAAGATGTGTCCCCTAACCGCAGAAGAATATTTTCCCAAAATCACCTGTAAAAGCCGATCTGTTTTTTAAGACAATTTTCTAAAAAGAAAAAAACAAATCGATATTATTGATTGTGAGAAAGTTGTGATTCTGGAGAATCTTGATGTTATAAATAAACCCAGCGAAATAAGGACCTCAAAAAAAAGATTTAAAAAAAAGCTTTTTTTCCAAAAATTTCTGATTTTTTTAGAAGGGTTGAGAACTGGAGTACTGATGCAAATTTTCAAGTCTGCAGACAAAAAGGTATAGCCAGGAGCGCTGGAACACAGAAACACACACACGTATAAGAAAAGGATTGAACCCCTTTGCCACCTTTGGTGGCAACGGTTGTTCAGTGGCAAACTTGACAATCTGTTGGGTTTTATCGAATCTAATTCGGAATCATTCTTTGATGTTAAACACACAAATAAATAACTTGCAAAGGGGCGAAAGGTCGTAGAAAGCCATTGAATAATACTTTGAGGACTGAATCATAATGCTGTGAAGATACGTGAAAATATTTTGTCAAAAAATGCTGGTAATTTTTTAATTATGTTATACCTGAAAGCTGGCGTAGGGTCGCAATAAGCCAGGGAAACTAATTTGATGACTGAATATTGATGCCATGAATTAATATGAATAAAAGATTTTGTCAAAATACACTGGAAACTTTTGTATCAACTTGATACTGGATTGGGGCATTAGGTGATACAAAGTCTGGGAAAATAATTTGATGACTGGACAATGGTGCTCATGTCACTCATCCAGTGAAAAGGGGAGGGGGGCAAAAGAACAATTTCTAAAGTGGGGCCTCTAACCAGCGATAATGATATAGAAATTTTCATATGGGAGCGTTAAGTTGGGGGTACATGAAACACTTGTTCTGGGCTAATATCCTTTATTGACTAGAAGGTTCAAAATTTGAAACCCCCTCCCTTTTCCTCGGTGAGAAGGCCTGATCGGTGATGGTGGGGACAAATACTTTCTTTGCTTCCACTCCCCGCAAATGCCCATGATGATGCTATGAATATATAAGAATGAAAAAAGGCTTCGTCAAAATGTGTTTGAAACTTTTGCATCAACCTGATATAAGATGAAAGAATTGAAATTAAGTAAATATACACGGAGTTAGAAATACAAGGCATGAATAACGTAAATGGGTTAATGATTAAAGCAGAAAGGAAACTGTCTCTTGACCTTGTGACCCAATTCGACAAGGTCAGAAACGGTCATTCTTTAGGATTTTTGATGAATTCTCCATCTGGTAATTCCTAAAGATCGACTATAACATCTCAGAATTTTTATCTCATAAAACGACTTCAGGATGTGCGAGGATTTTTCTTAATACTTCTTCCGTCATTTACTGACGCAGACTGAAGGATACAGGTTTGTTTACAGCCCCTATCCAGCTCCGGGAAAGCACAATTAAAAGTTTTTTTGTTTTTTAAAAAAATGTATCTGTAGATAAATTTGGTAAAAAAAATAATAACCCCCAAATAACCATAAATTAACCCTGAAAGCAGCAATTTTTTTCATATCCATTGCCTGATTAGACAGATGTAGTTATAAGCAAGAACCGATATTTCAACGCGGCGTCAGCTTCATGTGACCCAGAACGGAATATCTTTTTAGGTAAGAAGCATCCCATCACGAAACACGTTTCTATCCAAGTTTCAAGTGAATCTGATTCAAAATAGATGCAGAAATCGTTTTTGAAACATGAAATTCAAATGCCGTTATTGTCAGATCACGTGATCCTGAGTGGAAGACTTTTTCTATGTAAGAAGCATCTTATAGAAAATTTGATAAGATTTTCTACCAAGTTCCTTGTAAATCTGACTTAAAACAGCCAAGAAGCTATACGGGGACAAACCGACTGATCGATCGTCTAACAGACGGGTTGAGCTTCCTATAAAGAGGTGAGGACGTCTCAAAGAAAAAAAAGATAATCGGTCCCCCAACAACTCGATATCTGAGATCCATTTTTGGCATTTGAAATACTCTTCTCTCTCACTTTTTTGGGTTTTTTTCTGTGTCTTGTATTTAGTGGTGCAGGTGGACAAGGGGTTAAAAACACTGAGAATTGGATCGTTGAGCTGAGCTGAAAACTCCGACTGAGAAAATTTCCGTTTATTTTGAACTAATACCCTTGAGAAATACATGAATTCATCTCCTCCCTCTGGGTAATGTGCAAGGTAATGCCTATCACCTTCATACCTTACATTGACTCGGAGGGTGGGAAAGCATATATCCATCAACGTACTTTTAAAAAGGCCAAGAAAAATCGATATTTATTAAGTTTAAATAGAATAGCTAGAAAATTGAAATATTTTTATTCTTTTACGTTGAGAGCACCTGCATGTCCCCCCGTCTGCCTTGAAAATCAGCAATTTAAATTTCTGGCTATTACCTGGACCCGATATCTATCTATCTATCTATTTATTTATCTATCTATCTATCTATCTATCTATCTATCTATCTATCTATCTATCTATCTATCAGGTTAGCGTGGTCTGACACGCGGCCAAATGGAAGTAGACACAGTGATACAACTTTCAAGCGAAGAACACCTGCCTGACTATCTTAATATCAGTATTCGAACACCTGACTTGACTGGGTTAAAACATGTGTGCGTGCACGCGTGCATGTGTGTATGTGTGTGTACGCACGTGCATTTGGTTTTAATTTTAGGAGAGTAACCATTTGACAGAGCAGTGGCATTTCCCAGCTAAATCAGATAATTCTACATTATCATTAATGTAAGTCAACCTCCCCTCCCCGATGACATTGAAACAGACAGACTCTGAAACATACTGACAATACTCGTAAAACAACACCTGAGCGAGCGTTTCAAAGTCGGGTTCAGCAGCCAGGCCCCAACATGTATGAAATAGTATATTATCCTCACTGCCTTCTCTCAGATTTACCAAAAAATAAATATATATATATATATATATATATATATATATATATATATATATATATATATATATATATATATATATATATATATATATATATATATATATATATATGAATATATTCACGCATGTAGATACTTGTTACGTCAAAACACATACCTTAAATACCGAATTGCGTAAGAAATCACTACTTTCAGATTTTAAACTACAGACTAAATAACCTACCAAGTAACAAGGCGGGGAAAGGCAGAAGTTATAAAACGGCAGAGATATGCATCAAAAAAGCCTTTCATAATGTAGTGGCTGGAAACTTCGTTGTACACGTCATTGTTAGTTAGTTCAATCGTCACTGAAACGTCATTACAGATTATAATATATCATACTGGCTGACAAAGCTTACTTTGACCAAGGCTTTTCTCATAGAGTGATGGTTAGCAAACTATACCACTAGTGTGATTTTAAATATTCAAGTGAGAGATCTATATGTTTGGACAAAGGCGTACCGACGGGGCGACTCACCCCGGCTGACTCCATTAGAGGGGGGGCACCGTGATGTTCTGCTACTTTTAGCGCTATTTGTCAGCCAATCTTTAGCCGTATGAGACGCAATTAGCCATTTCCAACTTTTAAAAATTGACCATAAAAAGGCTAACAGGTCGATTCGGTGCAAAGAGATCTCTGGATTGGCAACAGTGAGGGTGACATCCTGAGTTACCTTCCGGATGACACCAACTCTTGCCGCACCATTGTGTTGGTGTTTTTGTTCGTCATGCTATAAAAAGAAACTAAATCTGGGTGTAGCCCAACCAAATTTAGAAAGCTTACTCAATGGACCTGGTTGAGGATTTGAAACAAAGAAGTTTTGAGAGAAATATATTCTATACAGTTTTAATAGAACAGCAAAAAAATTGAGATATCTTAATCTTTTACATTGAGAACACCTGCATGTTCCTCTGTCTGCCTTGAAAATCAGCAATTTAAATTTCTGGCTATTACCTGGACCCGAACAGCGATCTCTGCTCTCGGAAGGAGAAACTCAACTATCATATAGAATCTATCACTCTATCAAGAAAAAGTGTTTATTCTGGCACAGGGGCAAATGGGGATAGGGAGATTGTGTTGCGCCAGACCTTCAAGTAGAGAAAGCTTGCCTAAACTAAATGTGGGTGTAGCCCAACCAAATTTAGAAAGCTTACTCAATGGACTTGGTTGAAGATTTGAAACAAAGAAGTTTTGAGAGCAATATATTTTACACAGTTTTAGAGGGGGTTCTATTCACAAGGTAAGTATATTGCCGAAGAGGAACCCACTTTCCGCCCTTATTTCATATGTTTATATACACTCCCTCAAGAAGTGTAAAGTTGAGGCAAACTCACCCTTTAAGAGATCAAAAGTGAAGGGGAACTTTTTCCTCTCTGTAAGGGGGCAAAATGGACGGGAGACGTTTTTTCCCCTCTGAAGTGCCAACATTGAAAGGAAACTTTTATTCATCCTAAGAAGTCAACAATAGAGGACCCCCCTCCCACTAAGCGGTGAAAAGTGGAGGGAAATTTTTCCCACAATTTGAGGGGTCATTCGGTCATCATCATCATCAGTCTTTTAACGTCCGTCGATGGACATAGACCTTCCCCAGCATTTGCCACACAAATGACGGTAGACCTTTCCCTCGTTTATGATTTAAGAATAAAGGCGAGTTTTTCCTAAATTAGAATTAAATTAAAATGTTCCAGATAAAGCCTTTTGGAACGTTTTAAATCGGTGTGGGGGGGCCTCTATTTATTATGTAACTATAATGCAGAACTGGATCCTTACTTCCCATTCATATTATACATATGCATGAATACTAGCCGAATAATCCATCCGAGATTAGGTTAGTATAGATATGGATATATTATGACGGACAGCTAATTCGGCTCGTGTATATATATGTATATATATATATATGACCAGTGTTTCGATGTAGATTATAATTCATCCGATTGTAGAAGAAAGGAAAGACAATTTGCAAAGTCATTTACTTAATTCAATGTTTTGTTTGTTCAAAACTTTTCCGATGATGTTAGATTTGAACTAACGAAACGTCAAATTGAATAAAGAAATCTCATTTGTACTCAATTCTAAGTCTTTTCCTTCTAATAAACACACACATATACACACTTGCACACATGCATATACTTATTTATATGTGTGTGTGTGTATGTGTGTAAGTGTGTGTAACGTATGTTGCATTGGACCTTTCTTAAATCTGACCCTCCAAGTTACTTCGCGTCTTACTCATTCATTTTTCATAACAAATATTCCTTTTCGACGTAATTTCCTTCCTTGGAAATGAAATTAACCCAAATCTCCCCCGTTAACCATTTAGATCAAACATTATACTGTGGAGATTTCAGATCAAAATTCAGCGAATTCCTGTGTCAGGCTACGGACTCATTGTTCCCACCCCATATGCATCTCTCTTCGTTGAAGCGACTACCTTACCGGTCGTAGCTTCTATCCCTGCAGCAGCCCAATTTTCTTAAATTGTTTATTCTATTTATGTTGTTGAAACCGAATGATACATTGACCATGTGATAACGGTAGATCATTTCAAACAGAGTTTCAATGTAACATAATGCAATCTATGAACATTTTATCGGATCATATATCCATTTCTCGATAATATTATTTGTCCACGTTGAAAGACACAAATAGAGCAGATACAGACTGTGAATGATAAATGATCAGAATTGGGAGTTAAAACAGTTATTTGGGTCTTTGCATTACCTTCAGCTGCTCCGCTGAATGGTAAGAATGTATAAATGTTTATATATACATAAATACATACACACACACACACACACACACACACACATATGTACATACATATATATATATATATATATATATATATATATATATATATGTATATATATATATATATATATATATATTTATATATATATTTATATATATATATATATATATATATATATGTGTGTGTGTGTGTGTGTGTGTGTGTGTGTGTTCTAGAAAGCTTTACAGCTTCAAACCACTAAAGAAACTTCTTTAAAACTTTTCAAAAGTTACTTCAGTCACTTATTTTCCAATATTTGTTCATGTAATTTTCTCCGGTATTTATTTAATCATTATAAATACATATATATATATATATATATATATATATATATATATATATATATATATATATATATATATATATATATATATATATATATATATACGTGTGTGTGTATGTGTCTTGAAAGAGAGACAAAAGTGTTTTCCAATCTATTCTTTCTTTATTTAATTCTGCATTGAGTTCACTGGTTAGCGAATGTATGAATCGATTATGATTGTCTAGTCTGAAACATGGTCCCATCTGAGAGGACGCCCTGTGCGAGTTCGAATGAAATATGTCCATTGGTGGTCTTCAGAATGCATGTCATGACCGGCCTCTATGAAATAATTGTCAAAATACCATACACACGTATCAGCGCACAGATAAGCAAGCCTCCGCACACCTGGGCGATCAAATCGACAGCCATGTCTCTTAATAGAGATATTTCATTTCCAGTGACGTTATCACTTGACATTCCGGGTTTGATTTATTTTTTTTTCTAAGCCATAAGCAACAATCACTTGGTATCTATCTTTTTTGTTTTCTTATGTTCAATCTACCTTCACACTACTGCTTTCCAAAAAGGCATGAATCCTCTTGCCCCCTGTGCTCTGACTCATCATTAGATATCTTGACACGATTTCTCGTGACTGGCATGTTTTTGATCATTCTGTCTGAATATATATATATATATATATATATATATATATATATATATATATATATATATATATATATATATAATCTTGATAACATTCATGTATATATATATATATATATATATATGTATATGTATCTATAGTTATTTGCTAAACAGAACTTAGTTTTGACTAACAGCCTGAAGTGTAGTGCATCCAGTGTGGATAGAAGTCACTACTAATACTTAGCTTAATACATTTCAGGGTTGGGTCGTGGACAGGAAGATTGGATTGCGCCAACTCAGCTAACGACTATCTCTGCTACGGGTGTCGCGAGGGGTTTGATAAACTTTTTTCTTTTTTTTTTGACAAATACAGTTACGTATTTTCTATTTGCCAAGGAAGTCAGTAATCGAGCGATGATTTTGCACGCCGATTTTCTTGGTAAAAAAAAATCAGGTGACTTAATCGACCTAAATAGAGAGATTGAGAGAGGGAGGGAGAGAAAGAGAGGGGGGGGCTCTCTCGATTGATGTAAATCAAACTCTGTCTGTCACTCTCTAGTCTAGAAAGCTTTAATGCTTTAACCAATAGTAAGTAAAATGATCTTTCAAAATAGGTGTCATTTCAGTCAACTATTTCCAAATATCTGATTATGCAATTTATGTAAACTTATCACACTCAAACACGTATACATATGTATGGCACTCTATCTTAGCTTGATGTTGAATGAACAGAGCACTTTATTAAATGAATTCATCACTCATCGCATATTGAATTAATATGAATTAATATGAATTATATATATATATATATATATATATATATATATATATATATATATATTGTTACCAATCATTAATTCAATATGCGATGAGTGATATATATATATATATATATATATATATATATATATATATATATATATATATATATATATATATATATAGTAGAATGTGGATTCGCTACACAAACTAGCTTATGTTTCTGCCCTGCTCGGGCCTCATCAGACGAATATATTATCTTATACTGGTAGCCTGATTTATACCAAATATACTGTATATATATATATATATATATATATATATATATATATATATATATATATATATATATATATACATATATATATATATTGGCACCATTACTGTTATTTTTGCTGACTTTTTACTTTGCTTTATTTCTTTTCATGCGATACACGTTGGAATAAAGCATGAGAAAAAATTGCAAAATCATTATGTATGCTGTCAATATTAACTCTGAAGGGTAGTTTTTCTTTTCCCTTACGAGAAGGTGTTTATCTTAAAAAAAAAAACAAAAAAAACGAAAAAAAGAAAAAAAAAAAGAATATATGTCGTTGCAATAGAGGTCGAAGCGGTGCTTAAAAATCGCGCAGGTCTGTACGGGTTCATGTCATTATCTCACCCTGGTACCTCTTCGATGGCCAAGACGAACACATCTCACCCCGATTTGCCCGTACCCTACGTCCTTCCACCGCTTTCAGCTATTATTACTCCAGTCCACCCTTTACCTCGTTGCCTGTTCTCACATTCACTTGCCGTTACGACCAGTGTGTGTGTGTGTGTGTGTGTGTGTGTGTGTGTGTGTGTGTATGGTAGGGATGATTCTGTTGCGAGTAACAGCATGTCTATTCTTAAGTCAGGTTTGTGTCCTACATTGTGGTCGTTAGAGAAAATTACTTGGTGGTTAAGTTTTGTGTATGTGTGTGTGTGTGTGTGTGTGTGTGTGTGTGTGTGTGTGCGAGACCGCGTGCGTTCGTACATAGTTTTCTTTTCTGTTTTTTTTTTTAAATTTTATGAATGTGCTCTGATACTTTCGTACAAACATGCACAGACCCGCATGTCATGAAATTAACATGCAAATGTTGTATATTCTTCTCCCTTTGATCTCTCTCTCTCTCTGTCTCTCTCTCTGTGAAATACGCACCTAACCGGGGCATGGAGGAAGATAGACAATTCATCAGAGAAAGGGAAAAAGTGAGTGAGAGGTGTAACAGGTATGCCCTACTCCTAAACCGACCTTCCTTCTCTCTCTCTGTCTCTCTGTCTGTCTGTCTGTCTCTCTCTCTCTCTCTGTCTGTCTCTCTCTTTCTCTCTCTCTCATATGCACACCTGCATCTGCCACAGGTATGAAGAAAGATTGACAAACCAAGAGAGACAGAGAAGGAAATAAAGAGAGAGGGGGGGAGAAAGGAAGGGAGAGAGAGAGAGAGAGAGAGAGAGAGAGGGTAGGACAGCACGAGAGAGAGAGAGAGGAAGAGAAAGAGAAGTATGGTAGGTTTAGAAAACTGCACAGGACAGACAAACAACCATAAAATTAACATGTGTTGGCCGAGGACATGGGTACGTATGTACGTGTGCGCACACATACACACACATATGCACATGCACACACGTATGCACACACACACACACACACGCACACCTATTCTATATATCTACGTGGGTGAGTACCTTACCAAGGGATAATGGTTAGCAATCTATTCTCACAGATCACTTCGACTGGGTAGTAAGTCCAATCCCGATAGGGTACCCGATTCTCGTGGCCTTGTGCCAAAACTAAGGTAAACTTATGACCGGCTTGTCGCGCAGGTTATCCAGCTCGTCCAGCTGACCATTATTATTGTGTTTTGAGTTCAATCCTACTTGGGTGCCCAAAACATGTGGGCTCGTGTCACACTAAACTAGGGCTTGGCAAATACCAATATGGCCACTTACTTCGTCACAATGATTAGCGGGTTAACCGTAAACACCGATTCGTTACTGGAGTGATTTCGATTATCAGGGCACCCCTCAAATGTGACCATGTTTCAGGCTGTAAATGATTGATGCATTCACTAACCGCCAAACTAAATTCAAAATTAAATAAAGAAGGAACAAATAGGAAAACACTTTTGTCTCTCTTTCTGCCAAACTTCATGATACACATCATCATGACTTGGTTTCGTAAACGAAGATTTGGAAGGGTTCTCAATGACTGTTACAGAGGCCCAGGTGGCCAGCTCACCAATGCAGCGGAGGTGTTTTCAGTACTGAGCAATAAAGTTTCAAGTTGAAGTGTATCGTGTTTGATTATATTTGTGATGTATATATGCGTATATACGTTGATGAAAATGACAATAGTAAGGTTGAAGAGAAACACATTCTATCGGATCACTTCACATTCAGAATACAAGCGTATATATATATATATATATATATATATATATATATATATATATATATATATATATATATATATATATATATATATATATATATATATATAAATATAAATATAAATATAAATATAAAGCTTATCTAAATGAGGCTCATTGTCGAATGGGGCTAGAACATTTTGTTATGACACTACTGCAAGGTCGGCCTGCTAGCTGGACTTAAACACCGTCCATTATGGTTTCAAAAATATAATTGCATACTTTTATTCTGGTGCGTTTGTTCGCAAACTCGTTTCGAAGATCTATCTGCTAGTGTACTAAGTTCGATCCCGGCAGGGTGCTCCAGTTCTATGACTCTGAGCCAATTAGTATAAAGTAAATAGCAACCTGCATACATTTTCTGTGTGTTTGTCCGTAGTCAAATCCGTACGAACACTCGAGTAAATACTAAACATAGCTTAGTCAGGCACAGCACATTATCTGATATTGTGTTGCGCTAATCTTCAAAGTCGACGCAGGTCTGGCAGCCTTGAAAATCAGCATCCGAAATCTTTGCGCTCGAACACCAACCACAGGCGCCGTTAGGGAATGAATAATGATAGGTGGTAGTCTCAGTGTTACGACGTGTGCAAATAGCGACGACCTGCACATACGACTTCCATGAGATGACCAAGTATACGTATTGTGAGGATGTTTGATTGTCTGGGGAGACTGTATTTTGATGGATGCGCAATCGCCTGGCATTCATACCGAGATTTTTATCTCGGCTTACCTTAGTGCAACAATCACTTAATAGCGATATTCAGTAGATGAGCCTGTGGTCAACCAACTTTCATATTTGTGCGACAGCTTTAAAAGCATAATGAGAATCAGAAGGTGCCTTGGAGCACTTGTGACAACAAGGCGACATGTGTCGATGAAAATGCTCGAAACTCATAACATCTCATATATATATATATATATATATATATATATATATATATATATATATATATATATATATATATATATATATAAACAAAGAAAGTATTGATTTTTAAAAACAATCCTAAATTACACTATCGCTAATACGACCACTAACTACGAGCGGTATTCGACTTACGTCAGAACTGACTTACGACGTTGTAGTCAGAATGGAACCATTTCGTAACTCAGGCACTACCTGTCGAATCGAATTATTCTATGTATGCAACTCGAATGTCCCTCTGACGAAGTCCCATGTGAGTTTTTTTTTCTAGCAAGGGTATACGGGAAGACAGACAGAGACCACACACTTTTCCCCCAAACTTGCGTTGGATTGTGTTAGGGGGAACATTCGATTTGCATCTATAGAATAATTTTCAAACAATTATCTCTGGTTCCCATATGTCGTCCAATATTTCAGAACTTTCCCCAGAATTCTACCCGTATTTTAGTCAAGCTGTCATCTAAATAGCTTAACTTCTTACTCAGATGTTCAATACTTCCAATCTTTTTGCAATATCTTTCGGGACTGTCCCATGTGTGCCGATGATGATGGGTAAAACTCTCACCTTTATATTCCTCATCTTTTTAGTTTCCTGGTTAGGTCTATATATTTCTCAAGTTCTTCATTCTCTTTTAGCTCCGTTTTGTGAAAATCTGGAACTGTTGCATCAAATAACATCTTATTTTCTTTGTTTACGTTATTACCATTATAATTATCTGATTCATTAATAATTTCCCAAACGGTGTTTAACACTTGAGATTGAGTGACGAGTCTCCCCAAATCACCAGCATTATTATCGCAGACCTCACTACAGTCCTGATCGCAAATTCTAATTCATCCAAACTCGATTATAGTGTTTTTGGCACGGTTCCAAAATACACCAACTATCATCAGTAAGCCAGAACCAGATTTGGGCGTGGGCTTAGAGATCTGTGGCCCAGGGACCCTACCTGCTGTAGAGTTTCTTGAGAATAAGTCTAAGTTATTCAATTTGTAAATGTTGAATCAAAGTATGAATTCTCCAAATTCTCCAAATCTATTTAAAGCAAGGTCCATTATACACACACACACACACACACACACACACACATATTTATATATATATATATGTATATATATATATATATATATATATATATATATATATATATATATATATACATATATACGTATATAAATGAAGATTTTAATGGTTCTTTACTGATTGTTCATTCTGTTTCACATAAAAAGATTTTCAAATGAACTGTTTTTAAGTGAAACAAAATGTACAATCTATAATGAAATGCCAAGAAAAAATCTTTACTCATTTTATAACTGCTCTGTTGATGGCATCGAACCCCTTTTTTACAACTAAGATATAATTGATACATTGATACATTTACACACGCTTGTTGTATATTTTAATATTGTTCTCTCTCATATATATATATATATATATATATATATATATATATATCGTATGACAGTTTGCGACGTCTATAACTTGATCTCCTCTTCACAGAAAATGATTTTCTCAAGAAACTTCCAACTTATCGATGCTTAGGAGAAATTTGTTCTCATGAAATTGTGCAAAGCGAATGTTTACATTTCAATTGTTTTTTTAGCTTTATAGAAATAGATTTAATTCTTCTCTAACTTAACTTTCCTCTTTGAACATATTACAGAGGGCCTACGAAATTTAAATCCAACCTAGAGTACAGTCATAAACTCCCACTGGTCTGGACGAAGTCCTGGTATTTTTCCAGTAATTGTTTGGTTTCTTTCACCTTCGTCTTGTGGTCCTCCTTTGACATAGACACGAATACGATCTGGTGGTTCCTCTTTCCTTTGAATTCCAGATCTGGTCTTCTTGATTGAGTTGGGCAGCCATTTCTGGATTTCAAAGTCTAAGGTATTAGAAACAAAAACTGTCACAAAAGCTTAAGGTTTCTCCAGTTTTCTAGTTGGTCTGTCTGTCCGTCTGGATATTCATGTATGCATCACGCGTCTCTAAAAGAATCTAAAAGGCTGCATTTTTCCGACTTTTACCCCTTATTGTCTGTAGAAAAATTACATAATTTTTTTTCTATTTTTGACCATATCTCCAAATAGGTTTTTAAAGGAGAGTTCAATTTGCAATGCAAGTTAATGCTAAATTGAACACTAGTTTGTATCCAGCAGCATTCATGCTCACTTTGTTTCTAATTCAAACTTTTTTTTTAACGATTATTGCCCAACAAAATGCGACTTTTTGGTTGATCACCATTTTTCCCCAATTTTTTAAAAATTGATCCCTCCCAACACAGCATGCTAAAAGACGTTGGTCACGTGACGGTTTCTATTGAGTGACTAACAAAACCAGTCTTATGTTTTGATTTTCTGGGACTATTTCTGGCTCGTGCTGATACATGGTTATTTACGTGATCTAACACAAGTCGTTTGCACGATTCCTAGTGTTTCTATTCTGTCGTGTCCGTTTATATATTTCTTTTGAGTCAACTCGCTGTGGTCATTCATGATGTGGTTTGCGATAGGATCTTCAAATAAGAAGTTTCGAGTGGATATCTTTGGGGAACAGCAACATCGATCTTTTATCGTTCGTCGTTGGGGATATTTCTTCCACAGGATCCTCCACACCTCTCTATCATGGGCGTCAAAGAGCCAATATTTTCTGAGTTTGTCTAGCTACGTCTCTCCATCTTGTATATGTCGGCCTCGGTTGCGCATGTGATCTTTGATTATCTATGTTGTGAGTCGTGATGGTCATCAGTTGTCTGCAATCCTTGTCATATGACCTGCCCATCACTATTTAAATTTTTCTAATGGATTTTATGATGTCCCTGACTCATGTTTTCTCCCTGATATATTGTTCTGTCTTGTGAACTCTCCATGTGAGGTTGAGCATGATACTCTCGTGTATAAGTTGAATGCTTCTTATTCTGCAAGTCAGTCTCTTAGTTAAGTTCAATGTTTCAGCTCCATAGGTGACTGTCGGAGGGATGCATTGCTTGTATACCCTTCTTTTTAGGATCGATGGGATCTTCTTGTTTTTGATGGTTGAGCTTGCTCTGACGAAGGCTTGCCATCCTAGGGTGATTTTCCCCTTGATTTCTTCTTTTTAGGGTTCTGTAGAGATTCGCTGTTCTAAGTAAATGTAGTGGTCTACTTTCTCCAGTTCTGCATCTTCGATCTTGATCGTTCTTTGCTTATTTCCGACGTGATTGATGGACATGACCTTTGTTTTAAGTGACAACAAATCAATTCGAATCTCCGGCTATCATTGAATTTAGTATCCTAAACACAATGATACCCCAAATATTGTCTAATTCGCATTACGGAAGCACATACAGAATATTCATTTTGATTGTACGTAATTCGTACTGATTTTTTGTTGAATCTTGGTGTTCAAGCATCTATATTCCTTGGATGCATTAATAACCTAGGGTGTTAAAAAATAAAAATCGTTTTTCAAAAAAGTTTTTCTTTCAATTGATAAATGAATGAAACAAAAATTGATTTTAAATGGGAAGTTCGACGTTCACAGCACAGTTTTAATACATGTTTGTACTCATTATCAATATTTATAAAAGTGGTCTTAATCTTCGAAAATAATTTATCAGAGTTGAGTTGTGTGACTTCATTATATAAAATTGGGGAAATACTTCTGTATTTTCCGTTTCTATGAAAATACATCCGTATGGACTCCAGATATTTGCTTTCTCAAACAAAATAATTTTTAAACAGACGAATACCTTGGAAAGGCACAATGACAGTTTTTTTTCAATCTTCATGTGCTCTTATTTCTATTGATATTCGTTTCGGCTGTTGCACTCTACGGCCTTCGTCAGGTATCATCTGGGAGAAACGTTGTATGAAAAACAACAAAGATGAGGATGGTCCGAATATCAATAGAAATAATAATAATACCTCATCTCAAAAATTCCGAGATATTCATGTGCTCTGTACAGTACACCCCAAGTAAATACCCTGTATGTGTTTCCATAATACAAAATGGAGAATATTTGGGGTATCATTCAGGCTTGTTCTATTTTCTTTCTCCCTTTTTCTTGATTCTTTTTCTTCCTATTTCCACCTAACCTCCCTATTTTATTTTCCTTTAATGTACCTAGTCCAAGATCAACAGTGTTCAAACTTGAATTCGTATGCTATAACCATTCTGATATGCCCAAAGTGTAAATATGAAACAGTTGTAAGATAAAACAACATTATATAAGTAAACAGACATTTGTTAACCGAAGATTTGCATCAAATGAATTGCTTATAGGCTTTCTCAGTCGATTAGTGAGGTTCCGTGACGAGCCAGCCTTTGACAACGAGTAAAATGAACTTGCCGTAGATGAGAGAGTATTTTAAAGGCGATAACGGCAATAATAATTGACTCCTCTGCGCAAGTCTATTTAGCGCCGACATCTGAACGATGACTTTTTCGCGTACGATTGTTGAGCGCAACGATAACTGTGCATATCTCAGCGCAAGACGGAACAACAAAAACAATCTGTGGAATTTAGTACAATTTATTGAGTTACAAAAAAGAATATAATCTGAGATTAATTATTCTAGTGAATTAATTTGCTTCTGTAGTTCAGTTTGATAATCCAGAGTTCGCAAGAACAAAATATACGGAGTTGATACAATTGATTACAGAAATCGAAATTTTGGAATTGCGTTCGTAAAGAAACTATAAAACAATTTATCAAAGTTATTCTTTTTCTTATTTCGCAGTTGTACATTTTATTGCTGGATAAGTCTGTAAACAAACTATAAAACTATTAATTAAAACATCATCTTAACTTCGCAGTACGTTCTTATTTTATGGCAGAATGACTCTGCAAACGAAGTATATTAACAATGCTGTACGAAAGACAACAAAGACGAAAAGATATGTAGTATAATGTCAGTAGTGCAATCGCACGTCTTTAAATTGGGTCATTCAAATAACGGTGTTGAGAAGGAAAAATAGCATAAGAAGCGTATTTGAGATGTTAATGAACTAATTTTCGTACCTTTGTCAAGTGGTATATTTCACTAGAAAGTGTGTTAAGTTTTTTCTCCTCTCTGCTAGACATCTCTACAAGTTGATCGATGCACTCAGCAAAAGTGTCCTTCACTCTACAAGGTATTTCTGGATTAGCATCGGCCTCAAAGTCAATATATGAACATACCTATATATCAGCGTAAACACATACGCATATATTTATATAAGTGTATGTTTTATGAATGTGTTAACCCTTCCCTTTATATATATATATATATATATATGTGTGTGTGTGTGTGTGTGTGAGTGTATGTTTTCACACCTAAAGTCTCATCTCGTTCATTCTCGGTTCATTCGTTTCTTTCAGTGCGTCAGTTATATATTAAGAAATGTAAATATACATGTGATCCGAAAGAATAATTATGAATTGCGTTGTATTATATACAAATATTTTTGAAATGATATCCCGTCATTACACGATTAATCACTCGCCCTAGACAATCTAAAGTGAATAAACAATTCGAGAAAATGAGGCTGCTGCAGGAATCGAACTTGCGAATACAAAGATGATTGAGTAGTTTTTTTTCTGAAAAACAGAGGTAGCTCTAGGTATGACGTTAGTAAACACATAAACAAAAAAAGATGATATTTAATTTTGAATAATTGTAAACACAAGAACAAATAAATGTGTGTCTAAAATCAATGGCACGAAAATTGAACGGTCAATTGTACATCTTTTTTAAGCTATAACCTTTTCTAATATTTTACGGTAACCTTCCACTAAATTAGCACCAAATCTCCAGAGATATTTTGCCGCACTACATGTGCATAATCTTCAAGTTGTTGTAGATTCCTTGGTTTTCTTGCTCTTTCACGTCTTTTCAATTCATTCCATAAGTTTTCAATTGGATTCAGGTCGGGATTCAGTGGAGGCTAAGGCAAAACTTTAGTACTCTCATTCTAAAGATATTTCTTGACTAATTTAGAAGTATGATTAGAATCTTTGTCATGCATAAAGATTCAACCGCACTTCAGGTACAAACGCTTACAAGTTGACATCCAATATTTCTCAATAATCTTCCTTTTCTTTCATTATATCTCTGACTCCTACCAAGCTTCCTGTTCGTTTTGCCGAGAATCACACACATTGCATGATACTCCCTCCATCCTGTTTTGTTGTGGGGATGGTGATCTTTGGATTGACAGCCTCGCTTTTATGTCTCCAAACAACTGCCTTGTCGTTATGCCCTCAAAGTTCTAGTTTTATATCATCTGACCATAGAATATTAAACCCAGGATGACTCAGGCTTATCGATGACTTCATTTGCTAAAACTAAACGAGATGTCAAATGACTAGCCTTTAAGAAAGGAAGTTTCACGAGGTCGGCATTCTCGTGGGCAGGGATCATGGAATAGTATTTCATCTTAGTCTCACTTCAG
>OY735213.1:28630300-28697800 GCA_963457665.1 Thysanoteuthis rhombus | reverse complement strand
GAAAGAAAAATGCATACCTATACAATGTGTTGATATGACTGTAAAAACCTTGAAAAATACCAAACAAGAAAACAAAATATTAATGCTGTGGCCTTTTTGTGCAGCATCTATGTTGTGTTTTTATTAATTCTAAATTGATAGAAAAGCATACAACTATCCGGTATCTTCAGACTGGTATAATCAGAAAAGAGAGAGAAATTTTATTAAAATAATCATGGTTCGGTTCCCCGTGTTCTGACATGCTGTTTTAGGTCTCAAGGTTTTTTTATAAGTATTTTCTCACAAGGTTTGATCGAGATGCCCACATTGAGAGCAGTAGGAGAATCTCGTTGAGGGACAGAATGTACAAATATGCCTGTCCACAATTACCCGCTTATCTCAAAATTGTCAGATAATGGCCTGCTTTGCCAGTTTCTATATCACCAACCGCAATAGAGATAACCTTAACCTTCGAAGAGGGGATCCACCTACCGTACATTTAAGTATATTGGATTGTTACACATCAAATGTCGAATTTTTTTACACTATGAAGAATATTGTGAAAAGTGGAAGATTTGCCAATATGATTATAATCTTTTGCAATTTCAGTGTAAATAGAGATATAATTCATCATTGGAAGATTTTCAGCCTTTAGCACACTTGTGCTCAGGAAGTTAGACTAATTTCCAAGTGCAATTTCAAATTAAGACATAAGGCTATTCAAGTTGCTGATAACGTCAACGAAGCATTTGGAGTGAAAACTAATGGAGGGCCAACTGTTCAGCGTTGGTTCAATAGGTTTAGGTCTAGGGATATAGATATCAATAATAAACCGGGGTGGGGGGTAAATTTGTTCTTAATCATGAAGAATTATCAACGACAGTAGGCGAAAGCCCACGGGCATCGGTTTGAGCACTTTCTGGGTGTTATTTCGATGTCAACAGCGACCATATGACAACGCTTCAATGCCGTAGAAAAGGTTAAAAAGTTGAGTCCTAAATGAATGAATTAAATATTACATGACAGTGCAAAAACCAACAACTTTCAAGTTACAGTTTCTAAGCTTGGAGAAGTATTGTAGCGTCCTCTATATTCACGTGACATTCTTCCGACGGATTATAATCTTTTCGACCATTTTGAACTTCACAGCTGTTCCAAAAGTTGCAATATAACATGGAAGCCTTAGTTCGCGTTTTTACTGAATTTGTGGCCACTAAACCTAAAGAATTTTCTCTGAGATGGTGCATTATCATCGGAGAATCGTTGGAAAAGGGTTATTGCTTCAAATGGCTCATATCTTGATCAAATATTTACTTTTTTGTATCATATAATCTTTGCTCTATATCAATCTTATTATTCAAAAATCAACAATTCACACTTAACAACCTAATGAATATATTATTCTACTTGAGGTCACCAGTTTGTTAAGAAATGGGTTAAGTTGGGTTTTAAAAGGATACTTGAGGTGACAACAATAATGATGTTGTCGTGTTTATTGCAGAATAGAAGAAAACATATTTAAAGGGTTGTTTCATTGAGAAATATATACGGAGAAACTGAAAAAAGAATTAAGACTGAAGTTGCAACATAACTTATTTTAAGAAAAGGCTGTACGAGATTAAACAATACAAATTAGTTATTGGTAAAGTTCAAAAGTTGATAGTAAGTAACTTGTAGTAACAGAAGAAAGTGTAATAAAGACAAGATTGGGCAATGAACAGCAATAAACAGTAACCAATAAATATGTTTATGTAACCGAGGTAGTATATTGTGTGAGTGTCAGGATTAGCTTGCGTTTCAGATTACAGTCGGAAATTTCATCATTCAACTAAACCGTCCATATTATAGAAAAGACCATATTTTGCAAACTCATCGCCGGAAATCGCCGCAAAGTGATAATACACTGGAGCATCGTTTCCCAACCTTTTCAACCTTGGAATAAATTCCATGTCTCAGTCAACCCCTATATAAAAATTATCATATATCTTTATCAATCTTTCTCTCTCACTTTCATGAAGTTGAATTTCTTAGAGTAAGCATATCATATTTTTCTGCCAATCGGTTCGAGCAAAAAATCTTTTTTTAATAAGTTTTTCTCAAGTTTATTGACAATGCAAAAAAACATTTTCATAAAATTTCATAAAAGAAAAAAAAAATCAAACATATCTGTATTTATGAAAATTAAACATAAATAACCAATATCCTGTATAACACACATAAACGGAACGAAAATTGATAAGTACTCCAAAAACTGAATTTTTTATTCACAATGTTGAAGTGACATGAGATGAAGCAAGGATATATGTCAGACGGGTCAAGGCAATGTTATTTTTTTTCGAGCCAATTTGGATAATAAAATTTGCTCTTCTAATTTGAAACCTGCGCTTTTCTTTTGGTGTACAGCTACTTCCTTGTAATACACCCTGTCCTGGCATTTTACCCTCAATAATTTTACACGCTGACATTATTTGGCTTTCAAATGTGTGACTTTCCTTCTTTTGTGCAATTATCTCTGCAAGCAAACAACTGAAGCGGTGCGCGCACGTGCGCACGCGCGTGTATGAAAATCGTTGGTATATATACATTCATAATGTACATTTAAAGACGAGTTAACATGAACATACAAAATCAATCAGGAGATTTGTTGAATCATGGATAAAATCACCCCCAGCAACGTATCAGGGGTGAGATTCAAACTCTGGGATGGTGTTGGGTGATAGGCAATTTCTTAGAAAAGAAAAATATGAGAAAAGAAACAAAGAAATAATTTGGAAATAATTTCTTTATAGATTGAGAGCCAATTCAGAAAGATTGAATTTCTCTTGCCACTTGTCATAAAAGTAAGAACATGAAATAAACCCCCTAAACTTCAAGATATTTTATTGGGTGTACTAGAAGAAAGAGAGACTGATATTTTTATATATTTATTTTATATATTTTTAATATTTCTTTTAATAAACAAAGCGTCATTTTCATGAAATTGAATATAGAGTTTAACGTGGTAGCAAAAACTGCAAAATGATGATGCAAAATCTTTTTTTCAATTTTTTTTAAACATTTTTTCAGGGAATGACATGCATTGCTTCTGAAATAAAAAAAAAAAAAGATAGTTTTATTAGGAATAAAAAATGTAATTAATAACTTTTTTGTGCAATGCACATATTTTTTATAATTAGAAAAGACACTCACGTTTACACCGACAAAAAGGCAAATATGCTTCCTTTTTAAAAATTTTTACCCATTGATTTTAATTACCTTTAATCTTCATCTTAATTTCCTCGGTAATTGTTTTTATATCAAAAAAGAAAAATTTAAAAAAAAAAACTTAAAAAATTACAGCAGGTCCCAATACTTGATAAATAATAAAATAATGTTTTTTTATTTCCTCTATCCAGGTCCTAATTGTCTTCTGGAAATTTTACGTTCCCATTGCAATTTCATAAAACTGATAAGAAATAAAAAAAAAACTCGATGTTTTCATTCTATCCAATTATTGCGTAATTATCAATAGGCGCTTCTGATTCGTTTTGGCTCATTTTATTCTGTTTTTTTTTTTTTTTTAACTTGGTATTGAATTACATTTATTCAAAAAAAAAAAAAATTTCTCAAACCGTCTGTAGTTATTAAATCCACAAATAAGTAAGTTTTATTGTTATAGTTTTGGAACGAATTTCATTGATAAGTTAGTGTGAGTATAATAAAATTACGAACATAAGATTAAACACAAAAATGCATTTGCATATAATTTGCCCATTTATCGCCTTTTCTCGCAGAACTCCTCGCGACCTCTCGCGGAACTCGGCGGTTCCGCAGCACCACGGTTGGGGAAACGCCTCTGGAATATTGGCTGCGAGAGCATAGACTTGGAAACAAGTTAGACTTACACACTGATGTGGTAAGGTCGATCCCCACAGAGATCCGACTCCCAATCGTATCCTTCTATCATACTGAACTAAACTTGAAAATACTGATATTAAAACTCATCCATTCCTTCTTTAAAAAAAAAAGAAAGAAAAAGACACAACCCAATATATCCACTTAATAGGATTACAACCCGATCTTTTCATTAATTTATTAGTTCAACTGCCGTCTGAGGAAACCCTCTGTCAGATTATCTCCAGAAATATCGCCAACCTCTACTATATCATTTGGTAATCTTTATCTTGTTCTGGCTGCTTATAACATCGCTGTGGGGGTTAGGCTACTCTCTTTCTCCGAGGAAACGTTGTACATCAAAAAAAAAGAAAAAGAAAAAGGAGAAAAACAGGCGAGGTCACCGAGAGTTTCTTTATCGTAGACTGATACCATCGCGATTGATACATGAAATAAATTGAAATCGATAGACATTTTTTTTTAAAAGAGAAAATCAGGATGACGGTCATTCCGAAATTTGATAATTACATTTTACTTACTTAGTACAGTATACTTATAAGTATATTTGTTGAACAACTCTCTCTCTCCCTCTTCTCTCCTTCTCCATCTGTCTCTCACCCTAAAAAGATAAAGGCAACGAGTTAGCTTAATTTGTTAGGTCCAGCAGTTGAGCAGAAATGTCTACTGCTGCTGCTATATAAATGTCTGTGTGTGTATGTGATCGTGTGTGTGTGTGTGTGTGTGGCATGGGTCTATGCTAACTGATTGAGCCACTGGAACACACACACACACACACACACACACACACACACATATATATATATATATATATATATATATATATATATATATATATATATATATATATATATATGTTTCCTGATCTTATTACTGGAATGCTAATTTGCCACATTTTCCTTGTTTCCTTGTATTACTTTATTTTCTCAGATGTTCCTGTTTAACATAGTATTAAATACATCCAATAGGTACAGTTAAGACTGTCATCCGTCAAGATTTTGAAAATAATTGGGTATGTGTACTTTGGGATTATCGAAATTGATACCAACAAGCTTGGCTACGCTAGGGTCAAACTCCTTTGCTTCATTAAAATCTAAAAAGTAAACAAAACAGTATTCTTTTCTCCAAACAATATCATTTTAAAACAACGTGTCTCATTTCAACTCCTTTATTGATACTTTCCGTGAAAGCGATTTGCAAACTTCAGCACAACGAGTCAACCTGAGTTGGGCATTAGAAATTGGAGTGAATTCGTCATCAGTTTTTGCGTACGTCGCTGTGACTGCTATTCATGCGTGATGTCACTGGTTTTTGGTCTGTTCATAGTCACCCGTCATTGTTTTTAAACACGAAAATGAAGTCAAAACTCAAATCAGCCAAATGGTCACCCTGACACTAGCCCCGAAAGAAAAGGCTTGCTCAGCCCAACGGTTAATCCGCCCGGTGTCTCGAAAACCAGCAAGCTAAATGCCCTAGACCAATGAGCCACGGAAACACTATCAAAAATTGAAACTTATAAGTGATTATAGATATGTTGGTCGGACGAATAGCTCACGGGTGAATCATGGACGAATATCTGCTGCCTCTTTTGAATTCTCATGTGTTTATATTGTTTAAATGTTCTGTTATTATATTAACTGTTTCAATGGTATCCCTAGTAGCACAGTAGTAATAAATGATATTTTTCATAACATAAATCGACACAACAGACTTGACACGACATGACACCATGACATTAATCTTTCTTTATCCCCCTCACTCTCTTATTCATATCGTAAATTCGGAAATCTTAAATTCCAATGTCTGACGAATTCACGGTAATATAATAAAGTCAACTTTAGAAATTTGACAAAACTTTTGGAGTTTGATAATTAACATTAAAAAAAAATACATTCATGAATGAACATCATTGTATATTTGTGTTTGCTGGTATTTATATAATCTTTTTATAACAAAATGGATGTGTGAAACGATGAAAGTGTGTATGTAAATTTTGTTGATGTCGTGTGGCTTTCAAACATCTGTCACCGTTTGTGGCTCTTGCATTAAGCAAGTTTGGCCACCGCAGATGGTAAGAGCGACGCTACGTTAAAAGCGGCTACCTATCGACTTTCAGGTTCGATTCCTGCAGCAGCACATTTTCCAATATTGTTTATCCTATTTACGCTGTTTAGGCCAGATGATACATTCTTTGTGTAATAACGGGACGTGATTTAAAACAGAGTTTCAAATTATATAACGCATATATATATAGTAAAAGAAGTATTTAAGCACTTTCAAAATGTCCTTTTATAATACCTCCGATGTTTACATCTACCTAGAATTTACATTGGCGATGTATTGTGATATAAAATTAACAATTACAAAGAAAAATGCATATTTTCGAAGACACGACGTAGAATTGAATTTTGAGAACGGGATCGGCCCTGGGTAAGTCGCCCTTCACCTTAAAACTTTACTGCCCAGTTTCCTTTTACTTTTGACCCCTCAAAGGGGGATTCTCTGTCCACTTTTGATCCATCAAGACGAAAGAGATTTCCTTCCATTTTTGACCACACCAAAAAGGGGGATTCTCTTCATATCTGATTCATTAAAGGACGGAAAAAATTCCCTTCACTTTTGACCCTTTATAGAATTATATACAAATATCTAAAATAAGATATGTACATGTATGTATGTATGTATGTAAGTATGTATGTATGTATGTATGTATGTATATTTAACGAAAAGTAAGGGTCCAGTTTAGCATTATAGTTTCATTGTCAATAGAACCCCTCCCTCTTAAAAAGATTTCTCGGGGCTTTTTAGCTCAAAAACTTCCCCGAGTTCTATTGAGTATGCACGTCGAATTTGGTTAAACTGTGACCATGTTTACGTGGTTACTATCGCGTGACAGACAAGCATACAGACAGACAGACAGTGTGGCACCTCTCTCGTATACACGGATATATCTGTATGTACATAAATTGATAAATATATAGATATAAATGTTAAAAGTATGATTGTGTGTAAAAGCATGTATATGTGTTGGGTTAGTATAAAAGTAGGTCTATGATTTTGCTTTTGTGTGTGTGCGTATAAATGAAATTATGTATACGTATGTGTGGTGCGCATGTGTGTGTGTGAGAGAGAGAGTAAGAATGTGTGTAATTCGGGTAAATATTCATGTAGATAAACAAGAATTGATGGATAAACTCGAAATATGATATTCACGGCGATTACAGAATATTATATTTCATTAACTGTAAACAAATTACCTATACTTGATACATAGATGTGTATGCTCCTGTGTTTATGAAGAAAAAACTGGCGTATACGTATATATGCATAAACATATGTATATATGAATATATAGCAAGAAAAACACACACACGGATGCACACATGCGCGCACACACACACACACACACACACACAAACGCATATGCACATCTATATAAGTGAAAGAGGTCACATAGTTTGTTTGTCTTTGTCTGTCACGCTATAGAAAACACCTAAATATAGACGCAGCCCAACCAAACTTGACAGGCGTACTCAATGGAGATATGGGAAAGTTCTATAGTAAAAGGTTTTGAGAAATTTTTTTCAAAGGTTTTAGACTAAAAGGGGAGAGGCATGTCCAATAACTAAGATACTAAATTGAACCCTTACATTCTGTTCAACATACACGACCACATATACATATCTTCTTAATTCATATTGTATGATTTTAGAGGGGTCAAAAATGGAAGGGAGAATTTTCAGCTCTAAGGTATCAAAAGTGAAGGCAAACTTTTCCTCCTAAGGGATTCAAAAGTGGAGGAAAATTGTCAAAAGGGATGGGATGACTTTCTTTCTTTTTAAGGGGTCAAATGTGTTTGAAATCTTCTGTCCCTCCAAGGGTAAAAAATGAAGGGGAACATTTTTCTCTTTTAAGGATCAAAAGTAAAGGGAATCTTTTCTTCACAAGTCTAAAAGTTTTAGTATTATTTTTACTCCTTAAATATATAACCCATTGTAGACTCCAGCAAGTATATATATATATATATATATATATATATATATATATATATATATATAGGAAGAATCCAGCCATTTTGAATATCTCGAGCTCGAGAACCGGATGCACAGCTTTGATGTAATCTGGTAAATCATAGAGGATGTTACTGTGTATGCATGAGCAGACTCTCTTGTCCGATTACAAGTCGGCAGGAAGATATCATTGTGAGAGCTTGTGTACTGTGTGGCCGTCACATTCACAAGGGACCAGTGATTAATTTCCCTCTTCTTCTACATGTTTTGGGGGTAAAAAAAAATCGCATTCCCCAGGTTTTGAAAAGTTGAAAGGACACAGGGATCTGCGAAGTCCGGAAGGAAGTTCTTCGAAGAGGATCAAGACGTCACTGAACTCTTCTATCTTTTTTTTTTTTTCTATGAATCTGTATGAATGATAGGTTTTGTAAGAAATGATGGAAACTTTTGTATCAACCAAATGTCTGAAGAGGGGCACAAGGTTATGGTAATCCAGGGAAATACTTTGATGACTGAATGATGATGAGAAGGTTCTATATAAATTAGGAATCGAGTCAAAAAATTCTCGAAATCTTTGCAACAAAGTGCATTTCTGTCCGTCCTTTTTTTATGCGTCTGTCCAATTGATATCTCCAAAAATTCGCAATGAATTTCGATGAAATTGATTGGAAAGGTGTACCAAGGGCTAAGAAAGAAGTGATAAAATTTTGCAGCGAATGCAAGAATATTTTCCCAATCAGAGATATTTCTTCTCCAATTGTTTTCATACATTTATATATTTTCTTAGGTCTGTCTCCACGATAAAAGTTCTCATTGAATTTTAATGAAATTTGGTGCAAAGGGAGGCCATTGGCTGTGGCAAATTGATTGAATTTTGGAGCGGATCCAGCAATTTACTTTTTTTTTTTGTAGTTTTTAGTTAGTGTATGGCGCTCTCCGGATACTTTTTAGGTTGTTGATAATAAATGGCTAAATACTTCGCAGACAAACTTCCTATGTTGAGTGCAATAATAGTGTGTTATTTCTATAGACTTTAAATGTAATGAGACTCTTTATTTGGGTACCTAATTCAATTATGCCATACCTAGATTCAAACGAATTAAAAAAAAAAAGCAGCAGCTTTTTTAAACGGGAAATCACAGCCTTAACTTGCGAAAGTTTTCGTTAACCTTCTTCAGCGATATCTTTTGCTGGTAAGCATTAAAAGATAAAACTAGTCTTACTTTCTTTTTTTATCACTTACTCCATAGAAATGTTATAAAACAGAAACCCAAGTATTCGGGACAGATAGACAGGCCTATCTGGAAGCAGTCACATGTCCCAGACCACGTGGTCTTTTTTTTTACCGCCAATTCTTATCAGGCAGACACAACACCTTCCGTGTTAACTGAGAACAAGCGCCTGCTCTCAACTATGCCACAAAGAAAAGGAAATGCCTCGTTGAATGCTTGACGTGTTTTTTTTTTCGAATTATTTAATACAATTTTTTGTTTTGTTTTGCTTTTGGCCGAAAAAATCTTGTGAATGGGGCTTAACCTGTGTTTAATTTATATGAGAGAAAGAATTAGACAAGAGAGAGAGACAGACAGACAGAGAGAGAGAGAGAGAGAGAGAGAGAGAGAGAGAGAGAGAGAGAGAGAGAGAGAAGGGATTAGATGCAATATATCTTACTTCGTAGGAGTGTACGATTATGATGCAAGATGTGAGAAAAGGCTTATATTTATAGGTATTTAATTGACAAGGAATGCATGAGTACTGAGGTAAGATTTTGGAATCATTACTTTAAGGTTGAAAAAATCTCGAGAACTCTTCCATTAAATCCTTCATCTACATTGATTAATCGCTTCATTATTCAGTCATTAAAGTATTTTTCTTCACTTTTCTATAACCTTGTGCCCTTTCCAGGCTTTAGGTTGATACAAAAGTTTCCATCATATCTTGCCAGATCCGTTATTCATGGAGATTCATAGTCGTTTTATTCAAGCATCAAATTAGACAACATTATTCATCTTAGCTAATGCAACGCTGTCGCCCAGTTTGAATACGGAACATAATTTGAATATGAAACATAGAACAAGTAACTCAAAATTCTCTTATTCATGAGTTCTGTAGCTATGGAGTCATCACACGAAAAAAGTGCCTTTGCACTCAAAGACATACGCACTGACAGCTATTTAAAGATTGTTTGGGGAAAAGTGAAATAAATTCACACATGAAATGAAAATGTATTCAATCGCAGGCACAAGTGAAACTGTTCATACCAAGCATTTGACACAGGCTCCTTTGTTTGAGACAGAGAAAAAAAGTTCAATACTGTCTCTGGTTCCGCAAAGAAGATTCACTTATCTCTGGGCCCGTAAAGAAGATTTTACTTGAATTTAGGCTATGCCAGGATTTTGTGGAAAATTAACCGACTTTCGGTTACGGATCAATTCTTTTTCTTTTGCTGCTCTAAGCTAACCTTTGTAAGTATCAATATGTCTATCTCGTAATCCACCAATAAAAATCATGTGTGTATCCAGTAATCATGGAATAATCGTAATCAAGTTAACTTTGCTGACCATTATACAGCTGAGAGTTCAATCTTCTCTGGGTGTTCAATATATGGTATTTTCTGTCTCACTAAGGTAAGATTGGTATGTATTAATTCACATATCTCGTAATTCATCAATAAGAACCATGCTTGGTACTTTCCTGAGGAGTAATGGTTCTTGGGTTAGTCTCGCTAACTATTAATTCTGTTGTGAGTTCTAACCAGGGGTATCCTATACTTGTGGCCTTGTGCCAGACAAATCCAAGCTCAGTAAATACCGATTTGACATCAGTGGGGGATTTTTGTAAACTTATGTTACATCTTTACGTGGCGTAATGGTTAGCAAGCCAACTTGGCAGACTATGACGATTGAAGTGAGTTCGGTTCTCATTGAATGCTGCACGATTGTGGTTCTGTGACAGACTAAGCCTAACTTCGTAAATACCTTCCTGGGACGGTCTGCATTTGAGCAATTGACAGCGAGCAGATCGTGTTGCTCATTACTACTGTAGTGAACTCTATACTCACTGAGTACTCCATAATTAATGACTTGCGCTAATTGGGCGCCCCTGCAGTAGAACAGAAGTTTGCAATGTTTTCTCACAGAAATGAGTTCAACGGTTATAATCACGGTCGAAGCATGAATCCATACACACACACGCACAAGGGTGGGCGTGTGTGCATGTGAGTGTTTTGATGAAAATGACAATTGGAAGGTGGAGAGAACAAAATCAAGAGGAAAGCAGGTGTTACGCCTCGGATTCTTTTATTATCACGTGGGCATGTTTCAATGCATATCAATGGTTCTTCAATCTCGAACATGCCCACGTGATAATAACAATTTTTCGAGATGTGACATCTGCTTCTCTCTTATATTTTTTCTTTTCACCAACCAATTGTCATTTTCATCAACATCCTGTCAGATCAACACTCATCTACATAACAAACACATACACACACACACATATATATATACATATAATGGAATATAATCTCTACTCTAAACCAACTTAAAGTTTAATGTTGAATGTATCGAGCACTCTATGAAATAAGCCCATCATACATCGGATATTGCATTATTATATTATATCATATTATATTATATTAAATTGCATCCCTGATTTGTATTGTATATAAGATCACCCACCACGATAAAACTTTCAAGTAAAAATTCTTACCATGTCACTTTCATTAACTTAAAATTTGTGGATTATAGAAGATTGTCAACTTTAGAGATACTGATAATGACAGTAAGATAAGTCGAAAATGCACTCGATTGGAAATGAAGTTTGGTCAATTCACCCATATGAGTTTGATGCTGAAATTCGTTCTCTTGCGGGAAAACAAGAAAAACTACTAAAAAAAATGAACTCCATTCCTTGTTCGTCCTGTTTATTCAAACTCACTTAAATGAAGGATAGCTTCCCAATTATACTATATATATATATATATATATATATATATATATATATATATATATATATATATATATATATATATATATATATATATATATATGTTTGTATTGTGAATGTGAAGCGATACGACGGAATAGGTGAAAATGAAAATTGAAAGGTGAAGAAAAAAAAAAAAAAAAAAATATATATATATATATATATATATATGTGTGTGTGTGTGTGTGTGTGTGTGTGTGTAGTTATTAGTATTGGGGGGTGAGTTAGCTCTTCGTGAAAAGTGCTCGATATTGATGATAGAGCGTATGTAAATTGGTATACAAAGGATATTCAGTTCTTCGTGGTGACTGCGAGTTTCATGTCAGTAGTGCGATCATCAGACCGTTAAAAAGTGAAGAAACCTATGCTGAGAATATATATATATATATATATATATATATATATATATATGTATATATATATATATATATATATATATATATATATATATATATATATGTGTGTGTGTGTGTGTGTGTGTGTGAAGGAGAGAGAGAGAGAGAGAGAGACTAATTTAGGAGAACGTACGTAGGGATGTGCCCTTGGCCATACCCCTCTTGGTGCAATGAAGATGTTCTCTCTTGGGGACGGATAAGTTTCGATTAATTATTGTTTATCCTGCCAGGAAAGACCGAGAAATCTCAAGCTAAGCTTGCTTGGCAACTAACTAAATAGTCAGATAGTTGAGTACAGACTGGAGTAGTTGAAGAAAATACGCACGAACAAAGATATGGACGCCTTGATATGAGAAGATAGACAAATGGATCAAATTGAAATCGGATAAATAGATAAGACGAGGAAGAGAGAAAGGTTGTAAAGCGTGTAAAGAAAGACAAGCGAGTGGGAACTGCTAATTCACGTTCGTTACTCGAGTTTTCATGTAGAGGTTTCTGCTTACGCAACGAGTGTTTCATGTCCCCCTGTTTCGTCCGTTCTTGTTATCGCTTACCTCAAATATATAACCCCACTTTACCTGCTCGGCCTACCCGCTAGACAGCCTACTACAGCTCAGAGATTTTTCTTTTCCCCGACCAAAACCCACACGTAACATTCAGGCCAGTGTTTTTCACTAGCGTTCTCGAAAGAGTGACGGCAATTGCATCATTGGTTGAAATACGCGATCACGCGGTCGATTTTCATGAATTACTCAATTTCTAGGTTTGCCCAAGAGAAACCTGAGTAGGGATGGTACGAAAACGAGTGATGCAAATTTGATCATCGTTGCGTTTCCAACTCGGCCCACAAAAGATGGTGTGTCATTGAAAATGAATGGTGCAGAAAGAAGAGAACTTGAAAATTACTGTCAAATAATCCAGAATAAAAACAAACGATTTTCATTTTCTTTCCAATTTATCAAAATTCAATTTTATTTGATCTTGTAACAGAAATCTGATCTCCGGTTCATCAGTGCTGGAATCCGCTTTGTTTTTTATCCTTCAGACCAGACAAGATACCAAAATTGAAGAAGATGTGTCTGGTTCGTAGAGATTTCAATTTCGGAACAGCACCTCTCCATTGCACCAAAAGGGAAATTCGTGGATCGCTCTGATGCAACCCTAAATTTATGAACCTGTCACATTTGCCCTTTTGAAATACCAAACCAGGAAAAAGCCCAGTCCCCCAAAAGTCATGGATTGGTGACAGTACATTTTTTTTACTTGTCCTCATATTCTGAAGAAATGTACTTTTAAAGCTGTTTACTTTGAGGCATTCAAAAAAATTCAAAAGTTATACCAACTCTGTCTGCGAAACGGATCAAGTAATTTTCTTTTGATTGAGAGATATTTTTCCGTCGTTTTTCCTTCCTTATATATCCATATATACGCTCATGTTTGTCCACACAATATTTCCAAAAGTTCTCAATGATTTTCTATGAAATTTAGTGATAGAGTGGATAATAAAGTACGAAAGAAATTATCCAATTTTGTAACAGATCCATCAATAATTGCCCCCCATGTGTCGTAGCTACGTGCCCAAACCCCAAGTTATCGTCGGAATATCATGTCTGTCCACGCGATAACTCGGAAAGTTCCAGAAGAATTTCAATTGCATTGCGTGGAAGGGTAGACCATACACTATGGAAGAACCGATTAAAAGTTAGGGTGGATCCATAACCACCGACCTCTCTAGACAATGGCGTTGGCTGGGGTATGCGTGTTTCCAGTGCTTTTTTTACGAGGAGGGGGGGGTCTATTTATAATTTAACTAAGATGATAAATTGGGCACGTATCAAAGAAGAAGTCGTTAAAAAATGAAGCAGAAAAGTGCTTCGATGTTAACCAGAACGAATTGTATGCAATATCGCTTTTTAAATTTTGGGTAGCGTCAGAATAAAAAGCTTTGAAAGCATAATGAGAGCAGATAGAAAATAGGCAGAAGACTAAATTTTTTGGTTTTGCCCGGCTTCACACTTCAAGTATGGCGTTTTATCCATGGCGCATTGTTCTTGAGAGTTTCGTCTTTGTGGTACTATTGGGACAAATGAATTATCTTGTGAAGCTATTGATAATCATTTCGAATCTCATTTGTTGCTCCTTCAAGTTAATGGTGTGCACATCTACTTCAGTACTTTATTTCTCGTAACTTACCGTGGAGCAACTGTCAGGATTCTTATTTCACAAACCATTACTACGCACTGTGCGGTGAATTTGATCCTTACTGAGTAACTAACGCTTCGGAACTTGTGCTAAGCCATGTTAAGCTTAGTCAAGATCAAGATATGTGCATGCCCGAGGGACAATGCTTGTATGCAGGTGTGCCAGACTGAACTAAGCTTAGTAAAATAAAAGAACACACTCAAAAAAGTTTGGGGAAATTTTTCCTTTATTAGGAAAAATGCTAATTATAAGATCTCCCCTTATTTATTTAATAATAAATAATCAAATGCAAAAGAAATGACTTGACATCGAGCTCAATAGCAGACGAAGACAGCCTTTAAGCGAATATCAACACAGAAAAGCAGTATGCACGTAATCAGATCAATCAAATTCCTACACACACACTCAAACACATTCACACACGCACGTATACACACATTCTCTGCAAAGCTCCTGATTGTGGACTCGGGTTCCACATCAAACCTTTAACCCCTAAAAGCACATACTCACACAGCACACACTACTGAAGATGGGGATACATCCAGAAACATGTCTGCCCCCCACCCCCCAAAAAAACATATACGGATAAATAAACCCAACTTCAAAACACTTTACTCCCGAGTCTGTCTCACTCTTTACAGTTCATATTATATATATATATATATATATATATATATATATATATATATATATATATATATATATATATACATATATATATATATATATATATATATACATATATATATATATGTATATATATACATATATATATATATATATATATATATATATATATATACGTATATATATATATATATATATATATATATATATATATATATATATATATATATATAATTATATATATATATATATATATATATATATATAGTCTAGAAGGCTTTACAGATTCAAACACTGACCACATCGAAAAAAACAAAACTTTTGAATCATTTTTCTTTCACTTCAGTCATTTATTTACCAATATCTGTTGATGATAAAAGTCATGTATACGTATGGACACACACACACACACACACACACACACAGATATATATATATATATATATATATATATATATATATATATATATAGAGAGAGAGAGAGAGATAGAGAGAGAGAGACTTGAATGAGAAGGTGGTAACCTCAGATTGAATAGGCAGAAGTCAAATATATTTGCAGATAATGACTAGAACTTCACTGTTTGATAAGATAATCAATAAATGAAAGTTATACCACACACGCACACAAGCACATACACAACGTCAAGTCAAGTCAAGATTTAAAAAATCACTGCTTATTGAAGTCACTTTTAAAGAAATTAACTGATAGACAGATGCAACGGGAACGGGACATCTGTTCAATCAAGTTTAATATCAAAACTGATTGAAGTACTGAAAAAGGCTCCGTTTTCCTGGATATCTTTCTGTGACTGCTATCTGTCGATTTCAATCAGAGGATATGTAAAAATCCTGATGGTAGATTTATCCCCCTCCCCTCACTCCAGCCGTGTCCCTGACGTGGGGGTCATATTTGTAAGTATTTTTTCATTACTGAAAACAACAGTCAACGTATTTTTATTATGCATAGTTCCGGTTGTCAAATATTTTTTTCAATTTATTCATTTCAGGTGATCATCGCTATTAAAAAGGTCTACTACTACTTCTCAACAAGCCCACGGACCCCAGGGGATCTCTGGCCCCAAGATTAGGAGCAGCAGATCTAATGAGGTCCACGACTCCCAGATTGGGAACTGCTGGCATGGAATATGAGGGGAGGGGCAATATCGAGGTTCTTCTGTACCCCCTATACGAGAGGCGAGAGGATTTGGACTCCTCCACCCTTTGCGAAAATTCTTAGATCCGCCCCAGTATTTTGTGGCTGAGATAATTGCATATTTTCCACCGGTGCTTGACCTCGGCTTTCGAGCCCCGGATTTCAAAATTTTGAATGCTGATTTTCAAGTCAGGTCTGTCTTTTCCTCTCGAAAATTCCACATAGTGCAATTATCCTACCAAGCATTCACCTAATATTGTCCTGTGTCGCACTAAACTAGACTGATTGGATTTTAATATGTATGTATTTCCTAAAGGGCTACAGACGTCAGTATTCGAACCCAGTTAGGAGCCAGGGTTTCGAATGCTGATTTTCCAAGACAGGTACCGACTTGAAAGATTGGTGTGAGACAATCTTTTCCGAACTTTGATTGGTCTTGTGTCATACTATGAAGCTAAGTAAGCATCAAGGATATGGAAAAATGTTTCATGTGCGGCACAAGACCTAATGGAGAGAAAAGCTTGAGGGGAGATTGTGTTCTGCCAATCTTCCAAAAGTCGTATATCAACATTTGAAATTTTGGCTTTAAAAAGCAAATTCTTAGCCTATGTACTTTTTCCTTAATCAAGTTTTCACAGATAGTTATGTCTTCTGATCTTTTAATAATGTTGTGCCCCGTATTGGCTACGACGTTGGCCATCCTTGCCAGGGCTTCGCATGTCTCTTGTCTCGGATAGCATTTCGAGGTTTGCAATATGCGAAATAGACGTACAGGCGACAACCTCCCGAGGCGGCGTCACTCACCTCGCCATACGTCTTCTGATCTGCATTACAATATAAAAGGTTTCTTCAATTTGATTTTTATCTCCTCATCTGTATTGTGGCACAAACAAGGCCGAAAAATCAACAGAGCGTCCCTTTTTCCCACTTTCCGCCCCCCTCCCTTTTTGGGTCTTACATCTTCTGGGAAGACCTTGAGGATAAAAAGAGAATGACCAATGGAAAGGGGAAGGGAGTCCTTTAGGAAACTTTGTACCCCAGGGTAAAATTCATTTCAGGAGCTCTGTTCAGACTTGTTCGGTACCCGTTTTTTTTTTGTTTTTTTTTTGTTCTTCCTCCCTCAAATGAAATTACTGTGTTGAAGCTGTTTTATTTACCGGGGTAGATCAATAGACCCTGTCTTGACACGTTGTTATCAGGTGTATCTGATCTAAAGTTTTCTCTATACAATAGCCGATCTTTGTCATTAATGATCACCACTGAATTAAGTGCATTGACATGGAAGGAGATCATGATGAAAAATAAATGTTTGTCGTGTGAAATAAATGCTTTTTTTTTTCATTATAAGCCTATGGACTTACTTTTGTACGTACGTGGGCACTCTCTTTACATCGGAGAAGGCAGCCATCGGTGGTAATCGAGTGGCAACAAGTTTCCACAGCACCTGTATCTTTCTAGTTTTCAACAACCCCAGAATCTGGATGCTGAGTCGTATTAACAATGAGTCACTTGAGGCAGAGGCTTCAACCACACCCGACTAAGCGGCCCCAGCACGGATTTGAATGACCATGGCCTAAATTTATATATATTGACATATAAGGATAAATAAACCTTACCACCAAAAACTTCACTCCCGAGTCTGTCTCACTCTCTAAAGTACACATTATATATATATATATATATATATATATATATATATATATATATATATATATATATATATATTGTGTCATCCACAGACAGCTGTTTAGTTGTATTACAACTCTTCAGTGTGGCTATAGACTATTATCCATTATACCATTCAGTACCACGAGGTAGGATTGAAACCTTCGTAAGGTCCACTGGACGATAAGTAATGTCGTATTTAAGCGATCACTTTAAGAAATCACACATCATATATTGTATTACTGATTTGTACTTTAATATATATATATATATATGTGGTGTGGAAGGAGGACCTGTGTCTCAGGCCTCTAATATATAGAGTTTATATACGTACATACATTTTTGCTTCACTTCAATATCTTATTCTCCTTCGTAATTCCAATTTTATTTATTTTGATTATTGAGCAACTATAGCCATAATTTATCTTCTATATGTGCGTGGGTTTGTTTATTTATGTATTCCAGCACTCCTGTCATCAGTACTCCTAAAGATCCCTTCTAAAATATTCATTTCGATTTTTTTTTTTTTGGTAGGGGAAGCTTTTTTTCAAAACCTTTTTGAGGCTTTATTCTGACAAGTTTATCTATAAATTCAATTCATGATATCACTGGTATTTTCTACTGGAAAACATCTAAAATAGTATTTTAAAAACATCTAAATAGTCCAGAATGTAGATGTTTCTAGATGTTTTTTTCTTTTTAACTTCTGTATGTTTCTTTTTAGTGGAAAACTCCAGTGATGTCATAATCATATTTATCATTCAATGGAATATTTTTTACATGACATCAGATTTTGACGCTACGGTTGTTCAGTTATTGATGTGATGTCGAATTGATGTCACCTTTGTTATATCTGTCCACATGCTGAATGTTCTAGAGTTGTGAATTAATCTCATGTTTTTAGTATTTACTGCGTCATCATATATGTAATGACCCGAGTGATGGAAATTTTTAATGCATTTATCCAATAAATCTTACCCGTGATATCAGAGGTCTTATAAACAGCTAGTATGTGTCATAATTTCCCCTGCTTATTCCGGCCACCAAGCTGTGTAGTTGAGCCAACAAGAAAATCCCCCTAGTCCTAAAAAGAAGAGTACACTATTGTATCCTACTGATAGTTGCCTATGGAGCTGGAACATAGAACCGAACCAAAAGATTGACCGTCGAACTAAGGATCATGCAACGTGCACATGAGAGAATCATGTTCAACCTTACATGGAGAGATCATAAGATAGCGCAGTAGTCAGAGACATCGTAGAGACTGCTAGATAACTCAAATCGGAATGGGCTGGACAACCCTAGGGCATCATGACTTTCAACGTGGATCCCCAGAGATCATATGCGAAACTGTGGATGACAGAAAGTATGATGGCATGACGAGCTTGACATGTTCATACAGTACTGGCTCCGCGATGCCCATTATAGTGAGGTCAGGCGAATCTTGGGGAAGCTCTATGTCTAACGACGGACGTGAACAGGATGATGATGATGATGATGATGATGATGATGATACCAACACAGTTAATGTTTGCCTGCGCATTTCTGTCTCACTCAGCCCTTAATCAATGGGCTGCGAGAAAAGTTGAAATCTTGCCTATATATATCACGTCCGGCGCTAAAATAAATCATCATGATCGTTTCGCTATTTTCCCACCACCGCCAGAATTTGCTGTGTCACTATGTAATCATCAGAATGATTGAAAATGTCAATGTATTTATTTATTAAATCCAACCCGTAGTATCACAGGTTACACACAACAAAAACAAAAAAACACCTAGTAAAACTAATAATATATTGAACGGTGTCACAAAAAAACAAAACAAAAACAAAAAAAATTACAATACAACGATCTTTCGCTGCGTCCGAGACAAGTATTTATTTGTTGATATTCGTAAAGCTCGGCGGCTACCAAGTAAGTGTACCATTATAGCGAGATGCCCCGATAAATAGAGGGGTCTTGACTTGTTGTGGCTAGCAGCGTCAAAATCGTGTGTCGATGGGTCCAAAACGCTGACTAACGCCGAAGAAGGCCGTGCTGGTTGTGTGTTTAAAAGCCAAAATTAGGGCGGAAGTGAATGGAGACTACGATAGAAGAAGACGGGTAAGTTGAAAGGAAGAGGAGAGTTGAGGTTACCAGGTTCGTTGGGAAGAAGTAATAATTGTCGACTTGCTGTGTGGTAGAGGGGGGGGTAGGGGAAGGGATGTGAAGTCATGTAGGCCTATTCAATTAGATACACGCACCAACAGAATGACATATGTATAGAGACCACCCGACGAATAACGTCGGGCGCCTAACCACATACGTACGGGAGGAGCACACGCGAAATTAATTAATGCGAACTAAGAGAGATTTGTAAACGGACTTCACTAATAGACACGTGAGAGGGCTGACCTGTTCCGGTATTTCGGGAGTATAAAAACCGGTGAATAATAGACTGAAGCCTTGTGACTAGGGATCCGTCTGCAAGACTATACCTCCTCATTGCACCGAGAGAAATAGCGACAATGGCTGTGACAATATCTGGATGGACCCACCACAAAAAGCAAGATGTCGGCTTAAGTGGGTGTTGGGTTCCTCATCTAAAAAAAATAAATGGTAAGGCGTTACATTTTGCATTCGAGGAGTAACGGATAGATCTTCGCAAGCTAGTCGAGAAGACTATTACTACTGTAGTGAGTTTGATCCTCTCTGGGATGCACTAAATTTGATGTCCAGTGTCGCACTACGCTTTGTATATATCGCTATTAATAACCCTTTATTCTGGTTGATTACTAGTTGGGTGCTCAGTTGTTGAGATATTGTTAGCCAGGTGCTCTCGTTAGCCGTTACTACTGAAGAAATTTTGATTCCCACTGGGTGTCCCAAATTTATGGCTTGTGCCACTAAGCTTAGTAAATAAAAAAATTTTGGTAGCAAGTTACATTTATAGACTCACCATCATCATCAGTCTTTTAACGTCCATCGTTGGACATAGACCTTCCCAAGGATTCGCAACAATTCTCAATCACGGGCGTCTCAGAGCCCGTATTTCCTGAATTTGTCTAGTTCATCTCTCTATCTTGTGTTCTGTCGGCTTAGGTTTCTTATGTGATCTCTGGGGATCCATGTTGTGAGACGTGATGTCCATCGGTTGTCTTTCATTCTTGCAACATGGCCTGCCCATTGCCATTTGAGATTTTCAATAGTTTTTATGATGTCACGGACACCCGTTTTCTTCCTTATATACTTTGCTGTCTTTGCGATCTTTTGACCATGATTCTCTCATGCGTACGTTGCATACTTCTCAGTTTATAGGTCTGTCTCTTGGTTAGGTTCCATGTTTCAGCTCCATAAGTGACTATCGGGAGAATGCATTGGTTGTATACTTTTCTTTTTAGGATTATTGGGATCATATGGTTTTTAGGGGTTCCTTATCTTTTCATTACCAAGGAGGTCTTTTACTTCAATGATTTTCCCACGTTACCCAGGCCTTTAAAAGGTCTGTACTCAACAAGCTCACGGACCCCTAATTATTGGGCCTTTGTGGACCCCCAGATGCCCACCAACCCCAATTTAGGAACCGCTGTTGTAAACCATTACTGGGTGTACTGAGTCAAGTATCCGCTCGGTGCTCAACACTTATGGCCGTGTGTCAGACTATGCAAAACTTAGCAAATAACAAACATAGAATCACCTCACCGTAGAGCAATTATTAACGAACTAGTCTCGCACACTATAACTATTGAGTGGTGAGTTCTATCCTCACCGAGTGTGTGACACTTTGTGTAACTTTGCTAAGCTTAGCAAACAGTTGTATAATGAAAATTGATGCTTGAATATCGGTACAAGTACCACATTTCACAGCCATAACTGCAGCAACTGCCCTCCACACCCTCATTTATTTTTGGGTGGAGAGGGGGGCAAAAGACTGAGTGACCCCAACGGACGAAGAACACAACTGATCTTTCCGTAAAAATATTCCAGGCAAACTATGGTTTAAATTGGAAATGATTGAAACAATCTGTCTTAAACTATCTATGAAGAGGTATTAGAGCTCGTGGATGAAAAGGTATCATCCGTTATTGTTGATGAAATGAAAAGTACTTCCCGAAATCTGTAGACTTCATGTCGATTGTCTTGCATGTGGACTAGTTTACAGTGATTGTTTTCTAGGTTCTTCAATCTGGCCTTGTATAATGATTCATAAAGATCATATCAATGTTTCCCTCATTGAATCGGCAATCACGAAAGTTGTAATTAATTTCTTGGAAGAAAATGTACGAACATTCAAAATCACCATGGCCGATCAAACGACAACGCTACAGAAATGAGCCGGAAGTACAATGGTATCCTGACCAGCATTCGTGAGGAGTTCACTGCGCATTTCCTTGATCTGGTTAAAAGAACACCAACAGAAAATTATCCTGTTACAACTGGATTTTATTCTACCAATCCTTCATGCCAGGCTTGTTGAGTCAACCCATCGTTGGCTGGTACATCAAAAACACCTGTTATGGTAATCTGATTACAAAGCCTTGTCTAACACAAGATGGTCAATTCTACACGATGCTGTAAGGGCTGTAAATGAGTGATACTATAGGAATGTTTTAACACTAGATGAACTGACATCTGATGTAAATCAGCTACGAGACAGCAAACAAAGGAAAAAAATCCAACGCCTGGAAGTCGCCATTTTACTTGAAATATGGAATACATTTTAGATAGATTGCAGAAAACTAGTTTATATCGACAATAGAGTAGGCTTATTCCAGCAGTTCATTTGTTGAAATTTCTTCTCGACTTTGTCAAAAGTCTGCATTCTGAATTTGAATGCTACGAACGGAAAAATTAAGTCTATAGCTAGAAGGTACAAAGAAAATATTCGAAACGACCAAAGAAGATTTAAAAAATATTAGTTTAATGAGGAGGGTTCATCAACCGAAATGGAATTTTCATTTCAGGGTTGACGTATTTGTGGTAATAATTGTCAAATTATCTTCAGCGCTCTATTGTTTAGACGTGTGCAAGGACGCCCAGGGCAAGTTTAGTTTTCTTCTCAACCAAACTGAACTCGGCAATGATGATATCCAAAGAGCAGCAAATTCAATGGAGGAATTTCCAAATGATTTCAAAGATTGCTTTCCTTCTGGATTAGACCAATTTTCAGAGCTCTTCAAGGGTGTCAGTAGACAGGAACAGAAAGAAGCCCGACGCATAGAGTTGAAAATACTGTTTCTGTTGAGTGAGTTCAAGGGCATTCAAAGTTTTCTAAATGTCCATTTTCTAAGTTGAAAATGATTTTTGAAAAATGGAGTTAGAAGTCTAATGTGACTATAGAGACCTAGTCGGCTCCCTCTTGGTTTGTTTTTATGCTTTGATAAAATAAAATTGAACCTACGGGTCTGGGGCACGCATGTATTTTATTGTGTTTAAAGTGAGATACTTTTCTTGTGACCCAATGCAAAGCATTAACACATATGTCCATAGAGGTTTGCTATACCCTTTATAACTAACACGAAGTCATTTTTGCAAATAAAGAAGACATTAAAAGAGTCGAATACAAAATGTTCTTTTATACAATCCATGTACGTTTCATAAAAAATAAATGTACGATCTTTATTAATAATTTGTTAGGGGGTCTTAGTATATAGGTATTTTATTTGATAATCCGGCTCTGAAATAAGTATGATATATTCAGCCATTAAGTTAGCCAAAAGTGGGAAATATTTAGCCGATTTTGGCCATTTGTGAAGTAGTTTCAGTCTAGAAGAAAAAAAAGGAAGGAAAAACAAACTGTACAAAATAATCAGCGAAAATATACTTCCAACGTATTATATGCAGGATATTTGATTCTTTTTTTTCCAACATTGAATTTGTATTTGAGAGAAACTGCGCGTTAAACAACAGGAAATTAAATGTTGCTATCAGACGTGGTGTGTTATGCAGTGATGAAAATGAGGTTTGGAAACTACGTATACAATAAAGTCAGTATCAAGGATTTATGCTCGGGGGGGGGGGATGTTACGGGAGTGAGCGAAGTAAACCCACTCAGCAAAGATTTTACAAGCCTTTGTAGAGAATTCGTCAAAGGATTACTAATACTAAATTGCTCCATTAGATGCTCAAATAAACATACAAAAAACCCTGGAAATTAAGAAGTTGGTATACACCGTGACCCTGCGTAAGCACCCCCTGTTTCCACACCACTGTGAGCTCAAGTTTGGCCGGAAGCTACTTCTTTATCCCCGATTTCACACTGTTTGCTCTTGCGATCTAAGAGTATATCGACCCAATGTGTTGTGATAAAGAGTGAATTGATCAGGGTGTTGCGATTAAAAGCAACAATGATAAGATGGAGTAAAACTAGTGGTAAAATGATAGTAATGATGAAGAGTGTATCGACCTAGAGTGTTCAAATTAAAAGCAACAATAACTAGATGGAGTTAAAACTAGTAATGATACAGCAACGGTAAAGATGCTTGAGGCTACAGTGAAATGGATGTAAAACAAAAGATGGCGGAGATGAGGTAAGGGTAGCAGAATGACGCCAGATTCGAACCACCAACAAATCATCGAAGTGTTTAAGACTTTTCTCGAGTTCAAATCACCGGTTGCAACTTATTTATTTCCGATTTCGCACTGTTTTGCTCTTGTGGTATAGAGATTATCAGCCCGTACTGCTGTGAGAAGAAGCGACGAAAGATGAGGTAAAATTAATAGTCATAGTGGAAATTCGCCATCACAGTCAATAACTGATCAACCGTAGCGTCAAAATTTGAGTTCATGTGAAAGAAATTCCATCGAATGATTAATATGGTTAGAATAAAATCTATTTATGATACCACTAGCGTTTCCCATTGGAAAACTTCTAAATCTCAATAAAAGATCTTGATTAAAGAAAAAGAAAGAAAAAAAACAACTATGTTTTAGATTTTTTCCTATGAAAAATGTAAGAGCTGTCATAAATAGAATTTATGAGCAAACCCCCCAAAATAAAGCCTCAAAAAGGTAAGAAAAAAAAGAAGAAAAAAAAAGGGAGCTTTTTACCCCTTAATCGGAATAAACATTTTTAGAGGGGATCTAATGGGTTGCTGATGCCGGTAACGCTGGAACACACGAAAACATGCGCATAAAAAAGGATAGAACCTTCCACCACCTTTGGTGGCAACGATTGTTCAATTCTTAAGCGAAAAATAATCGGGAAATTGTATTTTGCTAGACGACGAATTAGTCGGTACATTCAGTTCAATCAGCATCTTCGGAGCTTAATCTCTCAAATATTGACTGTTTTTCTTACGTCAGAAAAATCGTGATGAACGATTCAGGGCGAAACAGGACATCACCTGTTTCCAGCATTTGTATTTGAAACCGATTGATACAGTAACAAAAAAAAAAGTCCTGGTGGCTCGTTATAACTCATCTCCTGACTTCCAGTAAGTGTCACTCACAACGACTTCGGCTTCGACGACCCCCCGACGTAACTTAACTGACAACCAATTATACACCTTGGCCACCAACCGAATAGAAATGGCAGGAATAGTCACTTATGGAGCTGAAACATGGAACTTAACCAAGAGACAGACCCGTAAATTGAGAGCCATGCAACGTGCACATGAAAGAATAATGATGGGCCTCACATGGAGAGACTACAAAACAGCACAGTACATCTGAGAAAAGACAAGGGTTAGAGACATCATAGAATCCATAAAAAATCTCAAATGGCGGTGGGCTGGCCATGTTGCAAGAATGGCAGACAATCAATGGACATCACGACTCACAACATGGATTCCCCGAGACCACATGCGCAACCGAGGCCGGCAAAATGTTAGATGGAGAGACGAGCTAGACAAGTTCAGGAAGTACTGGCTCCGTGACGCCCATGATAGAGAAGTGTGGCAAATCCTGGGGAAGGTCTGTGTCCAACGACGGACGCTAAAAGACTGATGATGATGATGATGATACACGTTGGATAGTAGAATATAGATTACTTTCACTGAACACAGAAATGGCTCGAACTTTTTGTCTAATCTCCAAAGTGTTAAATCTTTCAAATTCACCTACAACCTGAGTACGTTAAGGTGTAAAAATCTGTTTAAATTCGTAAAAATATGTGTTATCAATAAGAAGTTAAGCAGTGAAACCATGAATATCGATTTTATAAAAAGCTTGTTGGATAGGGCAGTGTACCCCACGAATCAGGTCAGATTCGAATGAAATGGATTAGTTAACAAGGATTTCGAGTACAACCAGCACACAGCTGTTGATAAATGCTCTGGTACGACAATATGGGTTTCAATAAAGCAGAGTTATGGGGATCTGTCACAGTCGAGTCAACTAAAAAAAAAGTGATGGACACTGGAACAATATTAACAGCAGCCGGTAGGTGTTTTGCGTGGCAACAGGGATCTTAATAAAATCTATCAATTAAAAAAAAAATAATAATAAAATAACATTGAAGGGAAACCGTAAATTATGAGCTGAACGTTTGTGACATCTTGCGTAAATACTACTGGTTCGAAGAAACAAAGAAATTACTTGATGAAAAAATTGAGAAAAAAAATGTCCGTAAAGTCAGTGCTATTCTAAGATGGCGGGAGTGTTTATGAAGACAATGAATATTTATTAGTATCGTTAATACATTTATGTTTTTTTTTTCTTCTTTTTGTATCCGACTCCTTCTTCGTTATCCTCATTTTTTTTTGTCCCCTCTGTCTTTCTTTCTTTCTTTCTTTCTTTTAATCTCACGTATTCCATTTTTCTCGATTTCTTTTTTCGTCCCTTCTCTCTCCTCTCTCTTCAATCCTTCGTTTCTATGTTTCTGTTTCTTTCTCACTTTTCTCTCAAACTGCAGTATTCCTTTTTTACAATTTCTTTCTCAGCTCCTTCTCTCTCAGCCTTTCTTTCTTTCCTTTCGTTCTTGCTTTCTTTCTTCCTGTCAAACTCCCATACTGCCTTTTTCTTTCTGCCTGTCTTTCTTCCTGTCTTAGTTCAGTCTCTCTAAATCCTTCGTTCTTTCTTTTCTTCATTTTCTCTAACTCCTTTATTCTCCTTTTCTTTTTTCTTTCTTTCTTTCTTTCTTTCTTTCTTTCTTTCTTTCTTTACTTTTTTATTTCTTTCTTTCCCAGTTCTCTCTGTCTCAACATTTCGTTCCTGTCTCTCTTTCGCCATGAATAAATTGTTAACAAGCTAACCTCATGGCCTATTTCTGTTGAAGTGAGTTGGGTTTTCATTTAGTGACTCACACTTGTGCCAGACTATATTAACTTATTGTTCTAGGCAATGTTTAGTACACATATATTATATCATTTTACTCGTATCGTTAAAAGTTCTCTCTTTCTTTCTTTCTTTCTTTCTTTCTTTCTTTCTTTCATTCTTTCTTTCTTTCTTTCTCTCTTTCTTTCTTTCTCCCGTTTTTTTTTTGTTTGTTGGTTTGTTTTTGTTTTGTTTTGTTTTCCGGTATGACTTGTAAAAATTTAAACGATTCTTCACGGTCAGTCGGAATGAAATTTATCTTTTCATTTTCATTTTTTACAGGAGGGTGTGAAGAGTTTCAAGCACGCTGTCAGGACTACAATAGAGATTGGCCAACCCTTCAACGAGACCCAGAAAACAGTTAGAGCTCATTATGTATCGATTTTTGTCCTCTTTTCAACCCAGCATTTCTGCTGGTGTGCCCTACGACTTCCTTCATTTGAGTGTCGTGGAAAGGTAGGTTTCTGAATGCTCGGACATGAAGCCCCTATCGAAGTGTGAGGAAGGGAAATACTCAAGTATAAATACATTTTGTCCAACATTTCGGGGTATCACAGATAAACTGAGGGAGACCACAAAACTCAGAAGTACTCGGCAAAGTTCGATGACACTTAACTATTGACAAAGCTTGAAATGATTTGACCTGCCTGGCCGCCAGTCATTTGTAGCCAGTACTCATATTGTGACGAGATATGCCAAAATTAACCATATTCTAGTGGCTTTGTGTTACAGTTTGACATCGCAGTTGGTTATTAAAAATTGAAATCTGAGTTGGGACAGCCTGCATTGAAAATCATTCGAAATCATCGACCACGGACAACTGTGGTAAATATGGAAGTACCTCAATCGGTGGTTATGCAACTTACCTCAGCCACCAGGTAACCATCAAGTTCGATGACATATCAACAAAACGAACTGAAAACCAGCTTGGAATTGCATAGAGAACCATGAAAAGCTCAATGCATGGAATATTTCTAAGAGATCGAAAAGGATCAACACAGATCCAAGGGATTAGGGTGAATCATATCATACAGTTAAATAGACATCAGAAATGGAGATGGGTTGGACAACAGATAGAACCAAAGACAGTAAAGGTTGTATGAAAAGACACAAGATGGGGGGATGAGATAGAAAGGTTTGCCGGTGATACATGGCAGAGGTTAGCACCATTGCAGTCATCATGGAGGGAGATGGAAAAGGCCTTCGTCTACCAGTGATAATGGCGGTGCAGCCAGAGCATTTAACCCAACGATTCTCCATCAATCACAGGTCGAAAATTCCACAAATAACGATCAGGCTAGGTACCTAACGATCCAATCTCACGTATACATAATGGCTAATTTTGCTTGTTGATTCCGCTAGAGATGAGGGTCTGTTTTAGGAAATCTTTGGATCACTTCCTAGGCGCCCCTCTTCGTCGTTTTGGAGTCTATAGTCTTCCATTCTTGAAAAGAGGCTTACCCAACGCAACTGCATTTCTCGTAGCACAGCCTCGACGCTGGGAATGCAAGATCCTTCGGTAGACTTCATTGTTTGTAATGGTCATACCAGTTTGGAGCTAATGTGGAGAAAGCACTTGGTGGGGGGAGGGGCGTCCGATCCAAGAGGCGTAAGTGGCGTCTTTAGATGACCCATGGTTTACCACCGTATAGTAGGGTGGGCAGAACGACAGCTTTGTCCATCTTCAGTTAGGTGTCTTTCCCCGGGTTCTTGCACGTCCAGACACGCTTTTGTAGACTGCTGAAGGCTTTGTTCGCTCAAGGTGACCTGATTTCGATCTCTTTGCCCATCTTGGCGTCTGCTGATACTAAACATCCTAAGTGACATGCTTGACTTCACACAGTTTGGTTCCTTGAAGAAAACTATCCTCTATCAACCTGTATTCCGTGTAGTCAGTGTCTGTATAAGCTATAACTTGTGATATATTTGTATATACACACATATGCATATATATATATATATATATATATATATATCAGATTACGGAGTATATATACATATATGAATGCATGCATGTGTGTGTATACCGTACGTGTATTACGGTGTATACACACACATTTAGCATCTCTGTGTAATTTGCAGGATATATATATATATATATATATATATATATATATATATATATATATATATATATATATATATATATATATATATATATGTATAGCCAATCACGACTCACGAAATGGATCCCCAGAGATCACATGCGCAACCAAGGCCGGCAGAGTATTAGATGGAAAGAGGAGCTGGATAAATTCGGAAAGTACTGACTGGCTCTGCGATAGAGAAATGTGGCGAATCCAGTGGACGGTGTATGTCCAACAATGGACATCAAGAGTCTACTGATGATGATGATAGTATATATATATATATATATATATATATATATATATATATATATATATATATATATATATATATATATATATACTGTAAATTACGGAGTGAACACACCCATGGACATATATGAACGCATGCATACGTACATGTGTGTACATACCGTACATACACATGCGTGGCATATTCATACATATATATAAAGATTTGTATATTCATATAATTTGCTGTATATATATATATATATATATATATATATATATATATATATATATATATATATATATATATATATATATATATGAATTGTGTTATATTATAAAGAAACTTGTTTGAAATGATCTACCGTCGTTACACGGTAAACATATAACTCAATTTAGACAACATAAATAGAATAAACAATTAAAGAAAATGGGGCTGCAGCAGGAATCGAACCTGCCACCGATAAAGTTCTCTAAAGCATCATCTGACATGTAGATGACATCGTCCATTTTGCTGAGAACCGTCATGACCTCCATATAATGCTAGACGAACTGAATGAAAAATGGAAGAAAGTTGGTTTCCACATGAACTTCAGTAAAATCAATGCCATGGACAACGAACTTGTTGAGGACTATCGGGAATGCAGAACTGGGATAAGTAGACCAGTCCATCTACCAAAGACAACGAATCTCTGTGAAATACTAAAAAGAAGAAGAAATCAGGAGAAGAATCACTTTTGGGTGGCAAGCTTTCAGTAGAGCAAGCTCAACCTTCAAGAAATTGAAAGGTATACAACTAGCCAAAAAAGTGGAACCAAACAAAAATTGACCCACAACCAGGGAACCATGTAACGTACACACGAGAGAATCATACTCAACATAACGTGGAAAGATAAGACAGCACAATATATTAGAGGAAAACCAGGTATCTGAGGTATAGAATCCATTAGAAAAATCAAATGCCAACGGGCTAGTCATATTGTGAGAATAGTAAACAACCTCTGGGTATCAAGACTCACAATGTGGGTCCCCAGGGACAAGATATAGATGGAGTGACCAACTAGAAGTTCAAAAGTATTGGCTCTTTTGGAATGGTCTATGTCCAACGACGGGTGCTAAAAGTCTGATAATAACCATTAACAGAGACTGTAAAAGATACACGAAGACAATTAGAACATTGATTGAAACACTTAATCCATCGACACAAATTCAAATCTTAAGGAATATCAGCAACTAACGAAAACATGTGAGCCCCCGACCAAGATATTAGGAAGTGAACGTACAAGATCTCCTAACCACCACAGTACGAAAGAATTTCGAAAGACTCATAGAGTTAAAAATGACCAACATGGACCAGTAATTAATCTAAGCAAAACAAAATCATTGTAGATGTAAATAAATCATTAAACAATTGCCTTAACCTCTGCACCCGGCCACCACACTTTGATAGAGACAAAAATAAACAAAAACATTTCAAAACAACTTGAAATCATTGTTAGAAGGATAAGATCAATAGTCCATCTCGGAATATCGTACCATGAACAAACCATTTCAGAATCGTTCAAAGGGAGAAAACAGTTTATCAACTCCCCTGTGAACAAGTCAATCCATCTGTTATTACAATGTTCTCCCCTGTGACCAATCAGTTTTTTTGACCACTTGTTTTGAAACTACTTATTTAACGTCAGATATATTAATAGAAATTATGAACTCCGTCGGATTAAAAAAAAAAATGTTACTCATTCTCTTGATGATGACCACGTGGTCAAAACTAGCTGGGAATTAAGAAAGTAATTTGAATATACATATTCCTGTTCGTCTTCCTTTTTGTTAATGTTCACACACACACATACGCGTGCGTGTGCACACACACTCACGCACACACGTTTTAACCCAGTTAAATCAGGTTTTCGAATACTAATTTCTAAGGTTGGCAGGTTGGCTTGAAAGTTGCAGCATTCTTTCTTCTCCTATTTGGCCACGTGTCAGATCACGCTGACCTTATGGTAGATAGATGGTTAGTCACTCAATGGAAACCATCACGTGATTAATGTCTATTGACAGTAGGCTATTGGGCGTGATCAACTAAAATAATTGAAAAAGCGTTGATCGGTGGTTAAATTACTTATCTCGCCTTTTGTTCGGCTGTGATCTCTAAAAAAATTCGAATTTTTCAAAGGCAATCCTAAAACCTACCGGACACAGAGTAAGGGGCAAATTAAGCATAACTTTATATTGTAAATTGATCCACCGAACTGAAACTTATTTTTTGATCGGGGTTGGGTTAGAAAATTTAAAGCAGACGTTTTTCTAAACGTAAGTTGAGTGGAGGGTTCAAATTTTCATCCCTATAGCTCCATTGGTGTGGCATGTTGACAATTTTCATGATTGTTTCCGTTGATAGTTTATGATAGATAGACAGATAGATATGTAAACCTTGATACTGGGTGTGGCAGTTGTATTTTTCCAAACGGTGTTCGAGTTCTAGCAAAAGCCTGGATTTCAGTCGCTGGTTTACCAAGTAGACAAGCCTTCTCTCCTTGGAAGTTTGGCGCAACACAATCTTCTCATTCCTGTTTGGCCCAGTACCAGAATAAACTCGTTTTCTCCTGATAGTTGTATATTGTCTGAGCTCCGACCAACGAAACATGTCAAATTGAATAAAAAGATTTCATTCGTAACATCATCTTGGGGTTTCCAAACTGTCTTTATAATACACACTCATACACACACGTGTGTGCGAGAGTCCTGGGCTAAATTATCGAGGGGCCCTGCTTGACTCCAAAATTAGCAGGGTTTTCACCTAAGTTGGTACATGAATCCATTGTTAGCAACTCATGAAAAAGAAGTAATAAGCTACGGGAAAAGGGATTTAAAGTTCATAGAAAAACTAACAACAATTTTTTTCTTAAATTGGATATTTTTCTAGATATCATTCAGCCTGGATTTCAAGATTCTACCTTCAAAAGGTTATAGCTGGAAAAATATGGCAGGAACTGATCAGTGCTTCCGAGAGATTCACTTCTAGATTGACTTGTTCGTCGACAATAATATATAGCTATACACACTCTGTGTATCTTATCTTATCTTATCTAATAATTTGCTCATTTACTATGGAAGAACAAAAACACATTGTAAAATAAGAACAATACTATCTTTTTCAATTATGCAGTGCACCCAAACAATTGAGAGGTTTTAGCCATTTCATAACCAACCGAAAGGGCTGTTTGAATTATCTACCATAGAATTGAGTATCATCTCAAATTCTTTGCCCACTCATAGCTTCGTGGCCGATCATTCTGTATTCAGAATGTCAATACAGTTTTGAAATCCTCTATTTTTCACTTCTGTGCTGTTGAAAATTTTTCTACAAAAGTTCATGCCTTGATTTCTCTGTTATTATACATAAAATTGCGTTTCGTTTGGTACCAAATTTTCTTATGGTTTTTCCACTTCTGGGCTGCACCATTTTTTGTGGGGGGGGGGTGAAATTCGACTGGGCTATTACAGTACTTCGAGTATTTGACTATCATTAGAAACTGTCAACCAAAACTATCAACATGAGTATCTTCCGTTTTAAGCTGATCTGGCTGGATATGTATGTATCCCGCGCGCAGGTAGCACCAAACACTTACTCCTTATCATGTCCTGGAAAAAAACGTGGTTTTATGGTTTATATAGTGGGGGTTGAATTTTCAATGTAAGTTTATGCTGAATTGATCCCTTAGTCTGTGTCACCTTTTCTATCTAGTGCCAGAGAGAGAGAGAGAGAGAGAGAGAGAGAGAGAGAGAGAGAGAGAGAGAGAGAGAGAGAGAGAGAGAATGTATGAATGTGCGGGAGGAGAGAGAAATAGAGAGAGATAGAGAGATTTTTTGTGATCAACGCCCAACAAAAAGCATGTGGAGTAACTCATTCATTGATAACCCCCCTCCTCTAATTTTTTTAATTGATCACCCTGACAGGGCATGCTGCCAAAATACATTGTTCAGGTGACGTTTTCTATTGAGTGACTCACCAGATCTGTTTTATCATTATTCATTTACACGTATGCTTGTTTACATCACCACTGGAAACGATAGGGCTCATCATTGTATACAACGCATATCAACAACTAGTCGTTTAAAATTTTATTATAGGCAGTCGATGAAACCTGTTAACTTATTAATTAGTCTTACACCGTTTTGCTTCGTGTAGCGTAGCCCTAATCGCCACTACACGATGTCTCTTATCTATCTATCTATCTATCTATCTATCTATCTATCTATCTATCTATCTATCTATCTATCTATGAATATATGTATGTATGTATGTATGTATGTATGTATGTATGTATGTATGTATGTATGTATCTATCTATCTATCTATCTATATATATATATATGTATGTATCTATCTGTGTATGAATCTATGAATGTATGTATGTATAAATGTGTGTATGTATGTATCTATCTATCTGTCTATGTATGTATGTATGTATGTATGTATGTATGTATGTATGTATCTATCTATCTATCTATCTATCTATCTATGCGCATACACAGACTATTGAGTCATATTTGAAAAGGCTCAAGTCCAAAATTAACGAGATGTGCGGTTGAGAGCGCGGTCAATATGGCGTCTCAACGGTCCAATAAAGCCATGGGACAACTTGATTTTGAAATAATGCACACCACATATTTCATCAGTAGGTGGCGAGATGGTTAGCGGTAAGTTTGACCCTACCGGGTGCTAAATACTTGTCTTGTACCGAGAAAAGCTGAGCAAATAGTGGTACAACTTCAGAGGTTTTGTATACAATTTTATTAAGCATCAAATTTGATAGCATCTAAGACTCATCTTTCTACCCGAATGGCTTAAAAAATATCCCTGGGTCATATGCAAAATTGAGCTGCTTCTGTTTCACGTCTTATCTTCATCGTTTTTCTCACCGACACAAATTCAGAACGATATGCTTTTTTTTTAATTGTCGTAATTAATAGACACATGGTATATCATAAAAGATTAACTAAGTTGGGGATTTGCTCATAAAATGAATCTTTGAAAGCTACTTTTGACTGATAGTCATATTTTCTTCCTCCTCTTTCATGTTTCACAATGCATCTGCTAATTGCAACAATCAAATATTTTTATATTACTGATATATATATATATATATATATATATATATATATATATATATATGTGTGTGTGTATATATATATATGTATATATATATATATATATATATATGTATATATATATATATATATATATATGTATATATATATATATATATATATATATATATATATATATATATATATATAGGGAATGAGATAAATTCAGGTGTTAAAGTGCACGGAGACTTCATCTGTTGATTGATTCATTATTTCACATATTAATCAATTAGTATGCTATACATGTTTCGGGAAGGGTTCCCATCTTCAGAAGCAAGTGTGTACCTTCTAGTGATTAAAAGGTTTAGTTTCGATAGAAAACAAATTTAGCATCACACGCTCTGCTTTGAAAGCAAAGATTGAGATAAAAAAAATGAGGATTCGTAGAAGAGGCAATAATAATGAGACCGGAACCCCCACCTCTCTCTCTCTCTCTCTCTCTCTCTCTCTCTCTCTCTCTCACACACACACACACACACACACACACGTATTCTGATAATTATGATATGAATCTATGTTTATAATAAAAGTGCACAATATTTCCAATAGAATAGAGCTAGTATAATAAATAATCTTTTTATAAGCGTGTATTGTGAGTTTTTTTGTTTGTTTGTTCCAGCGCACTTGACCATACTGTTTTGTCCACAGACTTGAGAATTGGCATCAGTACTCCACTAAACCCCTTGGTAACCCATTCTGAATATGTTTTTTTTTTTTTTTCGTTGGGTGAAAAAAAAAAGAAGGTTTTTGAGGCTTTATTCTGACGGGTTTATTTGTTTGTGTATTCCACAATTCCTGGCCATACCGTTCTGTCTAAAGACTTGAAAATTGGCACCAGTACTCCACTTTCTGAAAATGTTTCACTATCTTATTTATGGAAAATAATATATTTTTTTTGGCATTTTTGCGGCCTTATTCTGACAGGTTTATCAATAACATTCTCCAGATATCGAGATGTTTTTCTACTCTACTTTAAATGTTTTCTTCCGGTGGAAAACACTAGTAATTTATCCTGACCATATATATTCTGCGATTGAATTTTTTTTCAATGGTGTCAAATTTCGACCCTACAGTTGTTCAATTATTGACTGTGATGGCGAGTTCTGTATCCGCTGATTACGGGGCTTTTGTTTGTTGCTGTAAATTTCTGCAGTATCATAAATATTTCTCCTTCTGTCCTAGTTGCATATTTCACCCTAGTTTCTCTATCGTACTGTAGATACATATTTTTATAGCATTAATTGTTCACCCGTAAACGCACTAGGGTGGCCAATTCCAAAAAGAAGGACACTCTTGCCCCGAGGTTCCCTGGCTGGGTGCCCACAAAGATATCACTGGGGGTTCATGAGCAAATTCATTTGAATAAAAAGGGTCCTTGGCAATAAAAAGTTTTGGACCATTGTTCTCTCGGGCGTATTGACAAGGAAAATGACTCATATTCAACAGGGACAAAGTATTGAAATCTACGCCTAACCAAAGAAAGAAAAAGATATTACTCAAGTCCAACATAATTACTTTGCTACCATTCTAAAAAAAATCCGTTGAAGACCATTACATTCGGATAGTACACATGAAGAATAAATTGACCAAAACGTTGTTAACATCACAAACAACAAGAAAGAATTCTATCGTCTGAAAAAAACTCTTGGAAGGTTAATGACCCCTCTCAAAACTTTTGACAGTAACGTTAACAGTTGTTATATCTTTAGGTTCCCAATATTCGGAGTATGTGTGAGGTAATTTTTTAGTCGGACCCCAGAAAGGTGGCGCCGAATCAAGTGCTCAAAAACTGGACTGTCCAGTGTAAAGCCGTACGTCTGGCCTCCCTCGACTGAAGTAATTAAAATGCGCTTTGGGGTCAGACCCCAGAGCAGAGGACAAAGTAAGGTCCATCTGGAGGTGGCGCCGGATGGAGAACTGAGCGCTCAAAAGACTGTCCGGCGTTAAGCTGAGCGTCTAGCCAACCCCCAAAAGCACCCCTCCCAAATTCCAACATTCCCTACTGAAAAGGGGGGATATCTGAGGGTCTTGTGTGCCACCAAATATGGTGAATTCACGCAGTCCCCCTATGAAGTTGATTACAGTGCCAGGCCAGATGGCCCCATTATGAACTACTCACAATTATGATCAATTCTAAATACATATGATTTAGTATGATGGGTATATTCAGGTGCGAGCAATTTTATTCCAAATGCATATAAGACAAAAGAATGTTGCGTATACGATAAGGGTAAAAAAAAAAATAGTTTTTCATTAACAATTAACGAATAACAAAAACGAAAGTGCATAAAAAAGCAAAAGACATCACTTATTAACAAAGCTGATTGATGAATAATCAATTGGAAACATAATAATGAATCTTTGATGAACAAGCTTTGAAACTACCAAAAGATGTTCTGTACATTTATCAGCTGAGTGAGTAAATCAAGCGCCCAAAATTTAATAAAGAGATATGTATGATAGACTTATGTAACATAGGTTAGTTTCAGTTATTGGCATTCACTTATCAATATCATTCATGTATCAATCATTTCTGAATCAATATTCTTTAAGGAAGGTTCTCCCTTAACTCCAATCAAGGGGAGTAGGTTCTCTCAAAATGGTAGGCCCCACTTTGCTCTTTTTAGGCCTAATTGCATGTTAGCGTGTTTTTATTCGCATTCTTTCTTTAGATGCCCGTTCTTTGCTTGTTTTTACACAGCTTTAACGATATTACTCTTTTAGATTCATGTTATCGTCTTCTCACCATCAGAACCATCCTCTTTGGGTATCATTTCGTAATAACTCTAACTCTCATCCAGTCATACGCTTTCTTTCTCCAATCACTTCTCACTACTCTTTCTTCCTTGTTCTTTCTTTTTCTCACAGCTCTAATGAAATTATTTTGTTAGATTCTTCACCTTATCGTCTCCTCTCGCTATCCGACTGCAACATTATCGCTACTCTCTCCATTTCGTAATAACACACTCTTTCATTCAGTCTTAGTCTTTCTTTCTTTCCTATCACTTTCCCCGCTTTTAGTTTTCCGTAGACCAACTTATTTTCTTTCTCCCACTCTCGCTATCATCACTCTGTCTCTCTTTCTCCCTTTCTCTCTGACTCTCTCTCTCTCTCTCTCCTGTTCTTTCTCTCTCCCTCTCTTTCTCAGTGGACCTTTTGATTATTCTCGTTCTATGCTTCCAGATCTGTAGCTCTTCTTTTTTCTCCTTGTGTCTTCTAAGCCTGTTCAAATGAGACTTCAGGCGACTAGATCTTCTACGCCTTAGCGACAACAGAAACCACAGGTGACATCTCCGGCTTCTTATCTCGTCTTCCCCATATGGCTGGCTGGTTTTAATTACTTATCTTTTTTTCTCTATCTCTTCTCTCTCTCTCCCTCTGCCTCATACCCTCCGTATTTCTTTTTCTCTGTCTCTCCCCTCCTTCGGCTTGGCGTCGGCTTTTCTCCATTCAATGATACGATGCAAATCTACCAGCTAATGAATTCCCACCGCCACCTCTTTCTTTCTTTCTTTCTTTATTCATTCAAGTATTTTTCATCCGCGTCGTGGTCAGTTATTTTTACCCACTCTCTCATTATATGTGTCTTTCATTCACTCACTCTCTACCCTTCTCCCTCAAAAGGTCTGGATCTCGTGCATTCGTTACTCTATTACTCAGTCTCGACCTTACACTCTATCTAAACCCCCCTCACACACATTGTAATTTCTGTCGTACATTTTAATACTTAATCACCCAGTCTATGCATTAGTCTCTCTCTCCTAGAGTCTTTTTAATCGGCCTTTCGATCTTTCCTTCTTTTCTCACGGCTCTAACGACATTACTATGTTAGATTCTACATATCGTCGTCTTCTGTAGCTTTTCTGGTCCAACAACAGAGCCACCCTCTCTGGGTACTATTTCCTTTTAACTCACTCCTTCATTCGGTTTCACTCTTTCTTTTCCCGATCACTTCCCGTTTCTAGTAGCTATCTACTGGTCAACCTCTCTGTCTCTCTCTCCCTTCCTTTCTTTTTCTTTCTTCCTTTCGTCCGATTATTCGCAGTCTTCCTTTTTTCCCCTTTACTCGCCTCACGTTCATCTTCGCTTCATTTCTTTCCTTCTTTCTTTATTACAGCTCGTTTGTTATTTTCTCATTGACGTCTTATGAAAATTTCAAGAATTGTCAAGGCTTGTCAAACAGACGTATTGTTGCCGTTAGTGTGTGTTTGAAAGATAACCGTCACTCACACATTGATTTAACCAGCTGGGCTAAACAATTCAAAGTCAGAGTTTTCTCTTATTGTGCTGTAAAGAAGAAATAAATAATGAAATAAAAAAGATTAATGCTCTCATGCTAGATTTCTTTTACAAGCAACATGTAAATCTATTTTAAGCCAGTGGTAGCCAGTGAAACTCTTTTGGCAAAAATGTATGTATGTGTGTGAGAGTGTATTTGACCGTAGTAAATCATAGAAACAAATAAGAATAATTGAAAAACACTCATTTGACACTACATGCCTTTCAAAATTGGATTATTGTAAGAATTCCATGCAATATTTTGAAAAATCTTCGAGACATTATGTTTTAAAAACGTAATGGCGCTATCTGGGAAAGCTGATACTGTTCGTAAAGTTTCGCATCCTCGCAAAATCGTTATTGAAAACGGCAAAAAGAAATGAAAGAATTCATGAAAAGAAAACAGTGAAAAATGCAGAAATTACATCGTTATCAATTCGAATGAATTAGATTGTTAAATTCTTTCTTTTAGTGTACTGTTTTTAACACCGAGTGTGCTGAAGTGTAAAAGTTTACAATCGGGACCACTTTACACACTTCATACCAACAAAATTGAAAATTTAAGAAATTGGAACGTAACAACTTTTTTTTCATTTTTGCTGGAAAGGGAAAAGTGAAAATTTTTATCTAAAAAAATAGAAAATAAAATTTCATCAATCGTATCGTAAAATCGAGTTGAAAATGTTTACTTTTATTGGTAAAATACATGAATTTTTTAAACAAACCAACGATGTATCTTTTAGAAATTGAAAAACTAAAATGAAAATTAAATACACCTAATATTCTATTCTATTTATCTATATATCCATTGATTTGGCCACTTTCCAGGAAAATTCTGGCAATTTCGATCTCAACGTGACCCGTAATAAGATATTAGTTCATACTGTAATTCGAATATATTTCTATCTTTCAACTTTGAGACGAAACACAAATTAATAAGTATAATTGATGAACCAAACTTATAGCTTTCTGAAAAGTTGTTAGTACAAAGATTCTGGTTTCCGAAATATCAATCTGAATTTATGCAGGGCCTTAAATCAAACAATCAGATTGGTTAAAATTTCAATCGGTCATACAGGGATAAAAACGGATATTCATGCACACACAAGCAAGAGAGACAAAAAGGAGAGATCTTTATCTTGAAAGCTTTCTTAGAAAGAAGTATCCAGTCCTATATTGAAAGAGGTAAAAAAAAACTTGAAAATTGCGATTCAAGAATGACTGAGCACTTCGATAAAAAAAAAAGAAATCCCTTGATATTTCGAGGAGTGGTCTCATGAGCTCAAGGTCTTTCATTCTATCTATCATAAAGTGTCAAGTAGCGAAGTTTGACAACTATTCGTTATTGTTGCGGATAAAGAAAAAACACGTGTTCGACTTGGACGATTAGAGTTTTTTGAAACACAGTGAAGAGGTCATCTGGATGACCCAGCACATTTTGGGGGGTTGTAGAAACAAGGTTCATTTCATTAGCAATCAGTACCAGAAAAAGAGTTTGTAGCCACCTGGGCTACAAGCAGCGCTAGACTCAACTAATAAGAATTGGAAAGGGAGAAGAATGAAGAAATAACTAAATCATTCTTTCAAGTTTAACGACGATTAAAATTCAAGCGTTTGCTGTGCGCAATATCGTGGAAACAATTTCATCTAGACCACCAATAAGTTTTAAGCAGGGCTGGCTTTAAGCCAATTGGACCAGTTGCTCCATATAGGGCCCACGCCAAAGGGGCCCCGCACTTGGGTATATTCTAGTCTTGTCAAATACACATTACAATACATTACAACTTATACCTAATACCACATTGCACGTTTCACAGAGAACATTGACGATTTCAATTTTTTCTTAATTCTTAGATAGTCAGTTGTGTTTGTTTATAGATTTTAAGTCATTTTTTTTATTGTACTTGAATTAGATTATGTTAATCAATTACTGAAGTGCGTAAAAATTCATTTCTCTGAAATTTTCAAGCACACATTTTGATTGCTTTCCATTGTCTCATTGAGATATTATGTTCATTCATATATTCTATGTTTCTACAGAACTTGGCTGTTAACCAGGGAACCTGCAAAAAAGGTTTCCAATTGGGCCCAGCATTTCCTAAGCCCGACCCTGATTGTAAGTTCTTGAAAATACATGTTTTAGTCGTTCTTTACCACGAATGTATATCATTTGAACTATTTTTAGAGGGACAATTAAAAGTACTTTGATTCAGCTTTCAAAAATGAAATAACTTTTCACCAATCCCTGGGGTCTATACCTTACCCAGACACTGGTAGCGATGGGAAATCATCAGCTTGAGAACGTACCGAATGTTTCCAAATTCCATTAGATATTTTGGGATTTAGGGTCCATATCGCATATTATTAAAATATGCAACTATCACTTCACTCTCTGTCTCTCGTTCTCTGTCTCTAGCCCTCTCCCTCTCCCTCTCTCTCTCTCTCTCTCTCTCTATATATATATATATATATATATGTGTGTGTGTGTGTGTCTGCCACGAGTTTTGTATCAGTATTAACCATGCTTCGTTTCTCTCTCTCTCTCTCTCTCTCTTTCTTTCTCTCTAGGTGCGTATATGTACATATATATATATATATATATATATATATATATATATATATATATATATATATATATAAATTGAAATGGAGAAATGTGGATAGATTGTTATAGATGGATCAGTCGAGAGATGTGAGGTAGTTACCAAAAAACTAGATTATGTTGAAAAAAAAAACGCTCTATGTTGAATTAAATGAACATTTATTTTATATTTTACACACGAAAATTATCCAAACCTTGTCATATTTAGATTTCACTGGGTTTTTATCATCAAATTATTCCGAATCAATAAAGTTCGAAAAGAAAATCTGTCTAGTAGAAAATTTGCATTATAGAGTGGTGTACAGCAGAAATGATTGAGTAAACGAAGTTGAAGTCCTTTAAAGCTAATTTTTTTTGTATGAGCAGCATGTAAATCTCTTCGAAGCCAGTGGTTCCTGGTGAAAGAAACTAATTCCCCTTGGCTTCGAAATCACATTTCGAGGTGCTATGGTGTAGTGGTTCCGAGTAAGAGGACTTTTCCGGGGTAGAGACAGCGACAAGAGAGAAAATGAGGGAAAGATCTTTATCTTAAAAGCTCCTATAGAAAAAAACAACAAAAAGCTGTATCCAGTCCTTGAAGCTAACAATGCAATAATGACCGACCTTTTTGATCACCAACAAATCTTTTTGTATTATTTATTTCGGGGAGCGGTCCTTCGAAGGTAGGTGTGCGGGCATGGTTATGGACTTGACGTCTTTCATCCCGATTGAAATCAAGTGATAAGTAGTAAAACCGAGTTTTTCGTTGTTGTTGTAGTGGTGGTGGGTAAAGAATAAACAACAGTTTAACTTTGATGATTTCAACTTTTTGAAATACAATGGAGAGGTCATTTACAGTTAGGTATGTGAGGTCAACTCTGGTAGTAATCGGCACCAGAAAAGATTTTGTAGCCACCTGGGCAACAAGTACCTAGAGACTCCACTAATGAATATAGTAAAAAGGAAAAAAAATATGCAAAAATTAAATCCATCTTTACAAGTTGAATTAAAATTCTTACATTTACAGAGCACCTCGAAATGTGATTTCGAAGCCACGGGGAATTAGTTTCTTTCACCAGAAACCACTGGCTTCGAAGAGATTTACATGCTGCTCATACAAAAAAAATTAGCTTTAAAGGACTTCAACTTCATTTACTCAATCATTTCTGCTGTACACCACTCTATAATGCAAATTTTCTACGAGACAGATTTTCTTTCTGAACTTTATTGATTCGGAATGATTTGATGATAAAAACCCAGTGAAATCTAAATATCACAAGGTTTGGATAATTTTCGCGTGTAAAAAATGAAATAAATGTAACGTAGCGTAATATTTTAGAAACCATTTTTTCTCAAAACATCTGTGAAAAGTGAGTTCTCAGGAAAATCGTTCCAATCGCAATGAGAGCAAATCTCTTTTAGTTGTTCTTAGACGTCAAATGATACATACGTATTCAGTACATGGTTTCTTTTCGTCGTTGTATGTTCATTACGAATTACAGTATATCATTTGACCCCTTTTTTAAAAATAGATAATTGAGAGTACTCATAATTTGATTCCGCATTCCCAAATGATATAACTTACCAACTGATCCCTGGAGGCCCTCCTGGTTGCGGAAGCCTTGGGCTACAGATCCTAAAGACCATGTCTTTATCTGACACTGGTAACTATGGAAAATTATTTGATTGTAAACCTTACGTCCACAATCGATATCAGGAGATATTCCGAGATTCAAGAACAATTTGAGATATATATCACATACTATTGAACTATCTATGTAACTATCTTTGTTCATCCTTCTTCTCCCTCTCTCTCTCTCTGTCTATCTCTCTCTCTGTACATATATACATGTATGTTTATATATATATATATATATATATATATATATATATATATATATATATATATATATATATATATGTGTGTATGTGTGTATGTGTGTGTAACATATATATGTGTGTGTGTGTGTGTAAAAACACAAAAAAGTAGAAAGCTGGATTGATCGATAGATGAATCGGCTGTATCTATCTATCTATCTATCTATATCTATATATATATGTGTGTGTATTTATATATATATATATATTTATCTATTTATTTATTTATTTACTTATCTATCTTTATCTCTCCCTCTCTCTCTCTTTATATATATATATATATATATATATATATATATATATATATATATATATATATATATATATATATATATATAGAGAGAGAGAGAGAGAGAGAGAGAGAGAGAGAGAGAGAAATGTGCGGGATAGGGTCAGAGAATATGATAAAAAGACTCGAACTCATGTTCAAAAATGCTTGGTACTGAATTAAAATCTCAAGTGATCTATGAACATTTATTTTGCACTTTTCACGCGAATGGATATTAAAACCTTTCTCGTGTTTAGATTTTATTGATTTTTTTTCTTTCTAAATTAATCCTGACTCATTAAAGTATTGGAGAAAAATGTACCTAGTAAAAAATACGCATTTTTTCATAGCATAATTCAGACAATATGTTAAAAATGCATATTTTTCTTCTATAAATTGAAAAATAATGACCAAAATAGTGAAAGGTACAGAGACAATTTAATTTTATTCAAAAGATTCCGGAAGATCGGGACTCAACCGGAATAGAGGAATTTGGCAAGGTTCGGTGGCTGCCAAAAATCAAAAGTGCACGCCTTTTCGTTTTTACTATAGAGTTCGTGTAGCATGGAGATTAAGTTGAATCATTTTCCTGGTTCAATCAGTTAAAAGAACAGAATTTTCGTAAGTTGAAAAAAAATAAAGAAATAAAAATAAATTTAGTAATTTTTTTCGGCAAAAATATTCTAAAATACGCCCGGCTGCCGCAGGGTCAAACTCCGCCCCAACTTTTGTTCCGACTGAGGATGATTAATGTAACTTGTGTATCACATATATAATAAATGAAAAAAAAAAAAAAAATATATATATATATATATATATATATACTTATATATATATATATATATATATATATATATATATATATATATATATATATACATATATATATATATATATACATATATATATATATACATACATATATATATATATATATATATATATATATATATATATATATATATATATATATATGTGTGTGTGTGTGTATATAAATATGTATCTTTCATTAGAATTAAATGTGCTCTTGCCTATCTGCAAGAAAAATTTCCGTTGATATCCCAAACTTGTCATTTTAGCTCAGTCAGTAAGACAGCTTCCATAAAATCATTTAGTCGTAAATTCAAAACATAATAGGGTATGTGAATTTTACACATCGTTTTACAACCCTGATTTTGGTGAGGATTGCTATCGTTATTAATGTTGTTCTTGTTGTAACTTCCGTTTCGGAGATGGACAAAAATCCAGTTTTGGAGTTTGGCCACGTTTTTCCATATTGTGAATATAGTAACCAACAAAACCACTGTTATCCTCAATGTTCATTGACATTTGAAGAATTGCTACTACTGTATACTTGTTTGACTCAGTAGATTTCTCTTCGGGGCCCCTTACGGTATTCTGCTTTTAGATTGTATTTTTACTCACAATTAAACAATTGAAAAAGTACGCCGTACTTAGTTGAATTGTATAATCGTTAATTTTGCTTAAATCATCCCTGAACTGGAAGCTGTAATAATTTAATTCTTTTATTGCAGAACTGATCTCTGTTAAGATCTAAAACTGATCTTCTCGAATCTATGGTGCCCTAGTTAATGACACAGCAAATGCTAAAAACATATAAAGGGAGGAAGCAAATGCCAATATTCATTGAAGAAATTTTCTTTCATTCACTCTAATGATTCCGTAAATAGTGACACAGTGTCGTACTTTATGCAGCAAACCTTCTGCTTTCTCGCCTTGTGGTCCAGATTCATGAGTTCTCCTCTTGTCCAGTTTAAGAAAGGTCCTGAATATTCCACAATAGAAACTGCTAAGTAACTTACTCCTTTGACTAAATTTTTGCTGCAGATTTTGTTTTCTTATTTGTTTCCTGTTGGTCTGAGATATCCGTTGCCGACTTTTCCTTTGGTTTTGTTCTGCCGTAAGTTTCTCTCCTGCTGATCGTTTCGATAATTTCCTGATTGTAGCAAGTTTGGGTTCACAATCCGTGTGTTGTCGCACGATGAAAATCAGGAAGAAATAGATTGTCAGTTGGTAAGAATCAACATAAGCATCATAGACAGAATTGGACTATTATCTTCTTCTTCTTCTTCTTCTTCTTCTTCTTCTTCTTCTTCTTCTTCTTCTTCTTCTTCTTCTTCTTCTTCTTCTTCTTCTCCCTGTATTGCTGTTAACTTAATTCTTCATCAAAAATCAAAAGTGTCTCAAATCGTCTTAAGCAATAGAAAACCTTATCCTCCTTGACCATTTTGTAACTTACTAAGTTACTACGTGATCGTACACGTTCTTTGCCTTGTTTACTAAGCCTCATGCAGATGCACTTTTCCAACTGACACCTGTGATCGATGTTCGAGCCGAGTTAAGGTCAAGATTCAGAATGCTGATTTTCAATGCTGCCAGGCATGCTCACTGCACTTGGAAGATTACTGCAACACGAACTTCTACGCCTTTATTCGACTCCGTGTTTGGTCAACACTATGCGTTGTAAATATTTGTTTATTTGCTTCCCATTTGTGTTTATATACAGTTCCGTTGTAATGCTTTCAGGGAAAAAAAATGAAGAATAAAGAAAGACGTTCGGGAATACATGTCCCTTTGTTAAACTCCTAGAGAGATGACTTTATCATTGTAATTGGTCAGACATGGAAGACATACAGAGAAAGAGAGAGGGTGAGAAAGGGGAAAAAGAAAGAGTGATTCCGGGATAGATCATGTCAGCTCACGTTTTACTTTTACTTCCTTTTTTTTTTTAAATCTTAGATTTTTTCTTTCTTTTCTACTCTTCTCATCCCTGACCGTCCGTGGTAGAATCTTGAATCTTGACGCACACACACCGTCCTCATTAAGTGAGAACATTTTTATTTTGAAAATTTTAGTGGTTGACGTAGTCCCGTTTAGTGTGGAATTTGACCTTGAAGCAGTCAGGCTTGTCACTCTCTTTTCTCGATTGGAGACATTCAGTGATCACGTGAGCTCGAGTCCGAAATTACTCGTCGTACGAGCAGATGTCAAATTAAACGGTGTCTGGTGTATAAGATTAAAGCAAAAATATTAGAATAAAAACGTAAGGCAAACAGAAAGGAATACATGAAAATATATAAAAAAACGTAGAAATGACTTTTGTGCCGGTCAGTATTTACTTGCTTGCACCCAAAGCACTGAAGTAGTCCACCAGCAGTCTCAAGTGCCTCCGTCGAAACCTGCCTTGTTTAAACAGACCCGGGGAAGCCTCGTATGTACACGGACTAACACTCCTTGGTCGAAACAAAGTCGAACCTTTTCTACATACATCTCATGATATTACCTCTCCTTTTTTTAATTCATAACGAAGGTACGTTAAACGAATGAATATGCACCCTTAACGTCATGAGACATAATGCTTTACTCAATTGCGTCACTCGGGAAGTACAGAGAGTGCAGACTACACCGATATGTGTCTATGGCTTCTTAGGAGAGGAGCTTTTTTCAAAGCTGAAACTAATGAACAATCATTGTGATCCGCTGTGGTGAAGACACGGCCTTTAGATCTTGTGATACCATCAATTGATATTGAGTTGGTGAAAGGTAATTGATCTCGACGAAGTAATTCACAGATTTGTAACTTTGAAAGGCAAGATTGGAAAGTCGAAGCTGAGTTATCTCATCCATGGAACTGAACTGACGAGTCGCAAACACGAATTATATTGTCAATGAATTGGAAAGAATTGGAGAGAAAAAAAAGAGGGGGAATGTATCCAAAATCCAGACTGGGCAAATAAAGGAATCAGAATTGGCGGCGAATACCTTGGTAGCCTAAGATTTGCTGACAACATCATCCCTTTTGCTGGGAACCTTCATGGTCCCTTAATAATGAACTGGATGACGAAAGCAAGAAAGTTGGTATTCAGATGAACTTCAAAAAAAGAAGATATCAAGTACAATAAACATGTTGAGGACAAAAACACAACGATCAAAAGAGAAAACGCAGAGCTGAAGAAAGTAGACCACTACATCTACCTAGGACAACGAATCTCCATGCAATCCTCAATATCGGTAGAGCAAGCTCAACTTGCAAGAACTAAAAAAATCCTATTTGTCCTAAAAAGAAGGCTACACAACCAATGCATTACCGCGATAGTCACCTATGAAATTGAAAAAATCACTGATATCATATAATCCATTAGAAAACTCCAATACCTGGTCATATTCAAAGAATGTCAGACAATCGCTGGACATCGCGACCCGTGGATCCCAAGAGATCATAGGAGAAACTGTGACCGGCAAAAATAAAATGGCGTGACGAAGTAGAGAAGTTTAAAAAGTATTGACTGTGCAACACCCGTGATAGAGAAGTCGGGTGATTCTTAGGGAAGGTCAGCGTCCAACGATGAACGCTGAAAGGCTGCTGCTGCTAATGATGATGATGATTGCCCTCACACTGTCGATGGTTAGCGAGGACGAAGAGTTGGATTCATGCCTTTCGGAAAGGGTATTTGTACGAAAGTGACACAGGCTGTTTTAACGGGGATTGGAACTCGGTTTGTCGATTCCGTCTTCCGAGACGAATTCTGAAGAGGAAGCTTCGAGTTGTTACTGTTAGTTAGAAGAGGAAGCTGCCAATTGTTATCATTTTGGGAAAGGGTCTTTAAGATAACTTTACCAAGCTGATAACTTTAAACAAAGGATGTAAAAATTAGTATAATTCACGTTCATTGTTATAAATTCATTATCGTGTTATCAAATTCATAGCTATAAACAACTTCATTTTATAAAAAATCAACATTGAGTTTATTGACTTTCTTAATGGATTTTTAATTAATTTTGAATAAAGGTTTTGTAATCTACTGATTTTGATAACAAGAACCGTTTGATAACATTATCCTTACTTATAATAAACGGCTTCTTTCGAAGATTATTAGATAATCAAACGATTTACGTTTTGTAGCTTTTGAGAATAAACTATATTCATTTTTTAAATATTTTTTTCAGCTTCGTTCCAACTGATGAGACTTTTCAGGCGTGAGGCCGAAGATTTTCATCCCAGGAAGCAGGGTGATGTGGCACAAAACTACATGTCCATCTCAGAAACCAGAAAGTACTGCCCTCTGTTTTTGACAATGGGATCATATCCCGACCGATCGGGATTATTCTTGTAAAATCAACACCTTGTACGTGATGAATCGACAAAGATAGCAGCTATCAATGTAATCTTTTATGAAACAGCTTCAAAAGCAGCTTTGTCTGAGACCTGAAACTTTGGTCTGTTCAGATGATAAAAACTAAACAATGGGCGCCCAGACTTCCGGTCCCACGAACGCCCACGTACCTGTCGGCTCGGATATCGGTATGCATTATTGTATTAACCAATCGCTGAAAGTGACAAATGTATAGACACATACCTAAACAATATGCATGTCTATTCCGATGCGCATAACGTGTAGTTATCAACGAAAATTGCGCAAGAAAAGAACTACATTGATAGATTTGAATGATTATCACCGGCTGGCTTTAGCAGCCTCATCGGCAGGCTCCCAAGTAAAAGAGATAAGAGTTCGAATCTCAGGCCTTTATTTCCGATTCATGCTGGCTATTGATATTCTTGCAACAAGAGGCAGCTGAAAGTATGATGAAAGAAGTCATCATCATCATCATCATCATCATCAGTCTTTTAACGTCCGTCGTTAAACATAGACCTTCCCCTGAATTCGCCACACTTCTCTATCGTGGGCGTCGTGGAGCCAGTATGAATGAATGAATGAAAAAAATGATTGTCCAGAATTACTAATAAATAAGTAAATGTTGTTCAGAAGGTTAATATCGAATGGAGGGCAGGGGTTAGCAAAAACGCCACGTGAATCGGTTCTCGAAGATGCCCCACTATTTGGGCCTTATACCAGACCAACCTGCGCTTAGTAAATAACATTGAGCTTCTCAATCTTGCTATTTTCTTGTCGGTCAAAGCAGAATTTAGAAAACTTTCACTTGCTTGGTCGGTTAGATGGTTGTATACATCCAACCAGTGCAGGTGGTCGGTGTTCAAGCCCAGAAAAAATACCAGAATTTTGAATGCTCATTTTCCAAGCAGTCGGATCTCTACATGAAAAGTTGGCATTCTTTGTTCCTCACAGTTTGACCTTGTGAGACACCAAGTCAAGCTTGAAAAATTTCGCGAGATAGTTGAGCTAGCATCAAGTTGCAAATCTTTGTTAAACTAGTGCAATACTATCTTTCTGATTTGATTTTGGGTCGTACTCAGCTAAGCTTAGTAAATAAATGGTGAATACTAAATTTCTCATCGTACATAATCAAAATACGTGAAACATTTCAATAGAAAATATCTGCTTTGATTATCTTACCTTTTGTTAGATAATCACAGCAGATATTTATTAGGAACGGCGTGAACGAGTGAAAAGCCGTAGATTTGACCAACGGATTTTTCACAAATGTCATATTGTTCCTCAGCTGTTTCATGTCAGATTTTCTTGAAAACAGATAGAAAGGTGTTCCTCGATAACCAGCATATATTTTGCCTCGGGAAGCCTATTTCACCTTATTAGTTGCTCTTAATGATTGAGCCTCAAAATACACTTATAAAATATACTTACTCCTTATTTTCCCCGGTCTCTCGGTGCCATATTTGATGCCATTTCTTTACGTACATTAGTAGTATTAGCAGTTGTAGAATTATCTTGAATTTTATTGGACGATGCATTGTTGATCTTTTATAATTTTTTGACTTGTATTTCTTTCAACTTCATTGTAATGTGAAGGAAGACGATTCAAGCCCAGTCTATGCAAGTCAAAGAAGTCAGAAGATCAAATCGTTAGGTTAGGATATTATTTCATCCTCCGACTTCGAGTGACTTAATCGTTTTGGATTTCCATTTAATCATATCCCAGAAAAGTCATCAAGAATAGGAAAATATATCAATTCAGAATTATCAGAATACTTTTGGTAGAGAATTCCAGATTCTTTCAAATAAGAATGAAAGAATTAGTTTCTCAATTGGCTTTCGCCTTGTCTAATAATAATCATTAAATTCTATCTCCTTCTTTGTTAAGTTTGACCAGGTTTTTAATCCCCCGCCCAAGAAATGCAACAATACTTTTGCACACATCCTAATATGTGTGTGTGTGTGTTTTAAGCTTTGGCTTAGCCTTACGGTCACAAGTATAGTGCGTCCCACGAGGTTCAAACCCGCTCTAGCAAGACTATCTCAGTTTGCTTGTGTCCTCACATTGTCAATTATCTCTTCTCTCCTTCAACGCTCTTTAAAACATTTTTTCTTTCTCTCTTCGTCTTTTCGTATCTGCGCCTCCCATCACCTCTCTTTTCTCTCTTTCACACACTCTCTAACATTTCTTCCTCACTTTCTTTCTTTCTTTCTTTCGTCGTCTTTTCTCTCTTTCTCCCACTCTTTCATATTTACTTACTCTCTTATTTTCCCCACCTTACTTCCCACTCCCTTTTATTGTCTTTTCTGCATTCTTCTCTTTCTATGCATTGCAAGACTTTCTCTTCTCTCTTATCATCTTTTTTTTTTCTTCCGTATCAAAGGACATGGGCCGGAAATTCAAGTCGAGCAAATGTCATGAAGACGAAATAGGACTTGTAAACACTGGTTCACACTGCTGACTCCTCTGAGATATTACAACCGTGAAACGATGTTGTTGTTTGACAATGAGGACATAATGGCTGCTCGACCTTAAATAACAGCTGCAAACGTCAAAACATTTGCCAATTCAAGACACCGACACAAGATGTCTGATTTGCAAAGGGCATACGATGTCCGTGGATTGTTTCCTCTTCCTAAGTGAGGGTGTCATGGCTCATTCGTCAAGGATATTAAGACTCTGAATATCATTGTTGGTATAAATATGGTCAATGAGAAACATCATTTACACCCTGGGCGAGTATTTTTGAGACCAGAACCAAACGTAGCCAGGTCTGTTGCTTAACTAACGGCACTGAGTCCAAAGGAACTTGTCAAGGAAATAATTCTTTGCCAAGGATAAATAGAAGGAGAAAACCCCTTGCTTGGCATAGTCAGACACAAGGCCACGGTGTGGACAACGTAGTTGAGATCAAACATACGACTGCTGTAATGAGTCAAGATATTAACTTGTGAACAACTACTTAATGGTGAGGCACTCAAATCTCTATAACATGAATACCAGGAGAAATATTAAAGCCATATTCCATTGCCGCCGTAGATAATTAGTAATAATGAATGGAAAAAAGTTGATCATGAAATAATTATCCTTATCATATTACTCCGATGTTTTGCTTTGAGATTAGACTGGCCTTCTCACTTACTGATGAATTTAGTGACTACGGGTGTTCGGACAAGAGAGTGGAGGACATTAACTATCAAATTCAACTACTTTTTTTTTTTTAAGTTAGAGAGTTTTCATAAGATCTTATTACAATTAGTTATTTATGTAACCCCCTGATATCACGGTTCAGATTCATTGGACAAACGCGCCAAAACTTTCTTTCACCCTGAGAAGTAAATTTACAATGACACAGTAATGAAATACTAAAAGCGTGAATAGGAAAAAGCACGTGCCGAAATTCCCATAGCGCATTTAACATGCGAACAGATACACAGCGAATATAGTATTTATAGTTCATAAAATTGGATATTTTTGCTTTAATCATAGCCTCTTGAAATGTTTGAGTTCGGTTTTTAAATTATATTTTCAATATGCCACAGTAAAACTGGTCAGAGTCGGGGAAAAACATAATAACAAAAAGGCTGAATAAGTTATTGGTGGGAAGCAAAAAAAAAAAAAATATTGGTGTGTATAAAAACTCGGCGGATTCTGAGTGTTGGTGGTGGGGGAAAAAACAATAATCACGGTTTTATTCTAACACCGCCGCCGCCTGCATTTGAACCCGGTATAGGTAAAAAAAAAGCTTTCGATTTTTTTTTTATCTTCCCACTGACTTTACTTCTACTACACAACACATCCCTTTCCTTTATTCATTCTCTACACTCACTAACCAAACATATGTAGTAGTAAGGAAACGAATTTATTGTTTGATTACACTGATTATATGCAATTAAAAAAAAAATTTTAGTAAGTATTGACACACAATTTGAAAATCAGGTGGGAAAGGGATCGTCAGTGGTCAGGAACCAACGCAAACATGACCAACAGAACAGGGCTATCACAAGAATAAGGTTAATGACATGCTGATGATTTTACTATAGAAATTCACCGCAAATATGGAAAAGGGGGACCGTCAACAATCTGGAATCAATATGGGCGCTAAAGATTTTACTGCAGAAATGCATTGAAAATCAAGAGAGAACGGATTTTTAGTGGTCAGGAATCAATGAAAGCGTTACTGACGAAATAAGGCCATTTATATATATAATCTAACTACATCGTAAATGATTTTTTCCATTAGAAATGCTTTGTTAGCGATATTACTAGGGAAATGCATTGCAAATGGCAAACTAAGAGAGTTTCAGAGGTGAGAAGTTGATGCAAGCGTTACTGACATAATAGGCCTGTAATATGTATAATTCTTTTCAATATTGTGACTCAGTCACTGCATATTTCATCGTCAGTATTAGTAACCTATGGTTATAACCAGCTTTATCATTAAACTGTTATGCGTAACGACGCTCGTATAACTCAATTTTTTCTTCTCTTTTTCCTTTTCTAATCACATAATAATAAGTGATAAAAAAATCATCTTTATAACCCAGAGTTTTCATAAGGACCTACACTCTTGGTAGTTTTCGCCCTCCCCCTACTATTCTCATCGAATCGATACGCACCAGGATAATTCCTGACCACAATAGGAAAGTGCTAGCAAATCATCAATCCGTGGTCTCGTGACTGACCAGACCAGTTTCTTACAGTTGACGTTATAACATATTTATCTCTTTCCGTCTACAATGCTCAACAATTCTCTTTACCTTTCTCTTCCGTTGGGGGTGTGTGTTTTATTTCTTGTTAGCGTGTATCAATTTCAGTGTATGGACTATGAAGGTCATTGTTGAACTTCTGTGAATGAACGATGAAGGTTATTGTAAAATTCAGTGTATGGTCGATGAAGGTCATTGCTAAATTTCAGTGAATAGACGCAAGAAGTCATTGCGAAACTTGAGAGCATGGACATTGACAGTCATGACGGAACTTCAACTGTAAGATCAACTTACAAAATATCTATTTTGAGCGAGCAATGTAATGGTTAATGAGCTAGTTTAGCTAACCATTATTACGCAGTGATCCAGACGTGTGGCCTAATGCCAGACCAAACAAAACTTAATAAGTACCTAAAAAATTGAAAAGTGGCTCGGTTAGTAAATACGATAAAATGTGATAAAAAAACCCTCAAAGGATTGGACAAGACCGACAGTGAGCATAGAGAGTAATGGGAACACCCAAAAGAATCTTGTACACACAATACAGATTGTCCCTGTTATCCGAAAGTACAGCGTTCCTATGAAACCTCCCGTAAGAATGAGAGAAACCGTAGAAAGAAAGAAAGAAAGAAAGATCTGGATGATAAGAATAGGAAAAAAGAAATATGTGTGGTAAGGAGAGAAAAAAATGAAACATTTAAAGAGGAGAAATAAACACACACACAAAAGAAAGAAAGAAAGAAAAGGTTAGAATGGCGAACAGAATGAAAAGAAACAACAAAGAAAAAGGGAAGAAAGAAAGAAAGAAAGAAAGGGAAGTTGGGCAGAAAGGAAGGAAGGAAGGAAGAAGAAAGATGGAAAGGGTGAAAAGAAAGAAAAAAGTTGAAAGAGGGAAAGACGAGCAAAATTACAAGAAAAAATAAAGAAGGGAAAAAGAAAGAAATAATGGGATGTTAAGGGGAAGTGAGGGGAAAAGACAGAAAGGAATTAACAACTGTGTAAGGAAAAAAGAAAAAAAAAACAAAAACGCAAGATTGAAAGATGAAAGAAAAATACGGAAAGAATGGAAATGATCTTTTTTTCTCCTTCTTTTCGAAAAAAAAAGAAGAAAAATTGAAAAGGAAGAAAGACGGAAAGAACGAAGAGAAAGGAAGAAAGAAGTTAGGTAATCTAGAGAGAGAAAAAACAAGTCAACATCAGAGAATGTAAGGGAAAATAGAAGAAAACACGACAAAAAGAAAAAAATGACGGACAAAGAAGGAAAAAAAAAGGAAGAAAAAAAAGAAGAAAAAATCGTGAAAAAAACAAAAAGAAGAGAGCGAATGAATAAAGTGAAAAGACAAGACGTCTTTAGATGGAATAAAACAAGCGGGTTTAAAAATCCAAATATAATGAACAAACAAAAGAATCTCAATACAACAGAAAAAAAAAGAAGAGTAAAAAGAGAAAAAAAAGAAAGAAAAATACAAAAAGAACGAATGAAAGAAAGAAAGACGGACACAGTGAAAAGTAAAGAAGAAAGGAAGAAGATACGTGATCAGGAGAGAGAAAGAAATAAGGCAACGTTCTGAGAAAAAGGAAAAACAAGAAAAAGGACGGGAAATAAAGAAAGAAACAAACAAAGAAAGAGAAAAAGGAATAAAGAGATAGTGAAAAACAAAGAGAAGAAGAAAATGGATAAATAATTAATAAGCGAAAAGATAAGACGTACACAGATGGGACCCCCCCCCCCAAATAAAAACTGGAATTGAAATGAAATGATGAACAAACAAAACAATCTACATAATTCGAAATGAATAAAAAACGTAATGTCGGACATTAAAACAGTTAAGAGCATATGACGTCTCTAAAATGAAATCATTATGTTCGTTTGTGGTACCATTCACGTGGTTCGTACATAGATGATCATATGTGTTGGTCTGTGTTCGCAAAATGAACTTACATGATCCTATGTCTGTAAGTACCCAATGCCCCACCCCCACAACCGGACTCGTTATTTCTTGCAATTTTATCTCTCCCCTAGATCGTCTATCCTCCAAAGCCTCCAGTCAGTATCACTCTGATGGTATATTTGAGAAAGAAATTCGAGGCACGGAACATTTACCAGTGTACCCAGAACATGGAGTGGGGGTTGGGTAAGGGGGAGAACTGCGTTGGTAAGGGTCACGTGGCGAAGTGATTCAGGCTCTAGTCGGATACATGACAAGAAACAACATCTGTCGTTCATTTGATACGAACAAATGTCCAGCTGATAGATTATAATATATAAAATAATCTCACACTTCCATTTCACGGGAGAGAGAGAGAGAGAGAGAGAGAGAGAGAGAGAGAGAGAGAGAGAGAGAGAGAGAGAGAGAGAGGTGGTTAGTGATTACCAAGTGTAGATTTATCTGGCTCAAGGCTTTAAAAGTGGAGTACTCATGATTATTAAACTCGCTTCAATAGTGATAGTATGTCAGGCTGGATTGCCAAAACCCGGAAAAGGTCACAGAGAGGCAAATCACGGAAGAAAAGTCACACTTTGGCGTTATCCTGGGCTACCCCCTCCCCTCCAATAAAAAAAAATGTCACTGGAAGAAAAGTCACGAGAAGAAAAGTCACAGACCAAAACGCATAAGAAGAAAATTTTCATCTCTTTTAACTAAGTTGGAGAGGTGTACGTATTCGGTCGTACCAGTCTTTCCGCCTGTGACTTTCTGTCCACAATTCTCAATGTGTTTCGATAAAATTTTGTGGAGGGATGGGAAAGGGGTTAAGGGAGAGTTGGTTGAATTTAGGGGCGGATCCAGGTTTTCGGGATTGAGTAATAATTTTCTTTTTTTTGTGTGTGTATTTTTGTGCATTTATGTACACGCTTATGTCTCTGATCTGACAAGACCACTAGTGTGAGACATCCAGTGAAGATCACTTTATTGAAAACAGTCTGCAAGATGACCCTGCTCGTAATCGCTGAACAATTGGTCCACTCATTAAATGTAGGTATATATATATATATATATATATATATATATATATATATATATATATATATATATAAATATATATATATATATAAATATATATATATATATATATATGTATATATATATATATATATATATATATATATATATATATATATATATATATATATATATGGAAAGGTGGACAATAAGCTACGAAATGAGTGATTAAGATTTGGGACAGGTCCGTGCACAATTACCTCTCCTACGTTGTAGTTATATGTCTAAACCATATTATATCGCCAAGAGCTCATGTCTGTCCACACGGTCTCTTCAAAGGTTCTAAATAAATTCCAATTGAATTTTGTAGAAAGCAGGAAAATAAGCAAAGGAAGAAATGATCAACATTTCTGAGTAGATCTATGCAAAATTCCCTCCCTCGACAATAGTGTTGGCAGATGAATATGTTTTCAGAGTGCTTTCTAATTTCAATAAAATTATTGATATTCTATTCTGATTGATACTAATTTATACTGATATGAATAATTTGATTAAAAAAGAAAGAAAGAGATTTGAATGAATGAAGATTTTGTGATCTGTTTACCATGTTCTGCCGGATGTCATGGAGCTTTGGGAGCGAAATCCCCTACATTATTTCGATTATTATTTTTATTTTATTTCATTGATTGAAGTTTCTTTTGTGATTTATTTACCAACATATTTTTACCCGTGTCGTGTAGTTAACTAAGAAAACATTGCTAGGGAATGAAATTCTCGGCTGTCTCATTTTAAAGATATTTCGCCTTTTGGGTATGGAAAATGTCGTATGAAAATGAGAATAAGTAATATTTCAATTCATTTGATTTTCTAGTAATTATATAAGCGATACTTTTGATAAAATAAGAAATATTTTAGGACAATTTTAGTACAAATAAAATAAGTAATATCTTAATTTATCTGTTTCATGCTAATAAATGAATGATATTCCCGAAAAATGAGTAATATCGGTAATCTTTTATTTGACATACTATAGCGGTGTTTTACTAGAATTTAGAGGCTCCAAAAGTCATACCAGGATTCCAGAAAGTATGATTCTTTATTAAAACACAATATTTTTTTATTAGCTATTAAGGCGATAATGAAATTAAAAGCTTCTCTTTTATTCTTCAACAGACTGCATACCATAAATTTGTTAAGGTACGTTGGAAACGGTTCATCCAATGTGCTTAACTGGTGTGTTAATAAAGAACAAAAGTCAAGGCTACAATTTCTTTTTTGTGTGTTAATTTCTAATGAATATGTTATAATATAACCGATAGTGCTTCATCCGAATGAATTGAAACAGTCAAATTGATAACAAAATGGACGCTACACGTGTTGTGGCTATTTACTAAACGGGAGTCTGGGAGACTATTTTGCAAACCACTGTTCAACAGCGAGGGGTCAAGGGAATTTATAGAGCCTAGTTTATTCAGACACAAAATCTTTGTTGTAAGGCTGTCAGTAAGGACCGAACTCATTACAATCGTAATGATGAGGGGTAAACTAGCTTACTAATCACTACCCCATAGAGAGGTGCCTGAAAAGAAATTACTTGATCTGACAAGACCACTAGTGTGAGACATCCAGTGAAGATCACTTTATCAAAAACAGTCTGCAAGATGACCCTGCTCGTAATCGCTGAACAATTGGTCCACTCATTAAATGTAGGTATATGAGGATATATATATATATATATATATATATATATATATATATATATATATATATATATATATATATATATATATATATATATATATATATATATATATTTCCAACATATGTTGCAGTGGACGGTTTCGACGGATTTTACAAGAACATAAACAGTTGTAATGATTGAAATTGAACGCAATTTTGTTGAGAATTCAATATTCAAATTTGGTTTAAATAAAATTGCATATTCAGAAACGTGCATGTGCGAAAAATTTCAAAACAAAATTTGAGAGAAAAGTCACGTTTGGCACAAGGTAACAATTGAAGAACAATCCAATAAGGTTCTAATGGTTCTTGACATTTTCAAGGTATTTCCCCACTATTAGCGATAAGATAACTATTTTTTTCTTTCGTCGAGCGTTTTCATTGACACGTCGCCTGTTGTCAAAAGTCTGTGGTAGTCGCTACCAATTACACTGAGATAGAATTAAATCGAAATCAATTTAGAGTGATTCCAATTAACAACATTGATAAGGAAAATAGACCTTTGGTCACACAGTTATACTTCTTCTTGCATCGGATATCCCCACTTTCCTTCAGCCAAAAACATTCATTTGGACTCTTATGTTCACCAAATAGCCCTAACTCCTCCCACCTCGGACTACTTGAATTTTCCAGGGGGGGGGGGGATTTATCTCCTTCGGTTGGAGACCACTGGGTTAGATGGTAACAAAAGACCAAGCTAACAGCTACTTTTCAAAAAACTTGCCCACTGGCCAGTTTGGACATATGGGATGGAAATCACGCTGAAAAACTAGTAACTTATAATTGATTAACAAAGACGCTTTTTGTTGATATTTGAAGTAAGTTCTTTCTATTTCTATTCGTAGCTGTATGTATATATGTAAAAACCCTGATGTCAATAAGTATACCTTGGGAACAAAGGTTAAACCGAGTGAAAGGATAGAATTACAAAGGACAGTTAGAGCACAGGGGTCATCAGTTAATAATGAAAGAGAACTGCCCGGTCAAAGTATTGGCTCCACACCAGATGTGCGCAGAGAAAAAGGGTGGGGATTCAGTGGTCCTTAAGAATCGTTTCATGCTGAGAAAGAAGAAGATACAAGAGAGAATATAGAGCTACATCAGAGAGATGATCAGATTTCGTTTTGTCCAGTGGAAGGTCACATTTAGTAGAGTGTCCAACGCAGATCATAAGATCGCTATTTTCAAAGGAACATTTTTCACACAAAAAGTATTCACTTTTTGACACAATTGCTTTCTCTGAATTTTTGTGAAGAGGTATTATTATTTCTATTATTATTCGGACTATCCTCATCTTGGTTGTTTTTTTATGAAAAACAACCAAGATGAGGATGGTCCGAATAATAATAGAAACAATCACTTTCCTTGTAGAGCCACTGAGTATATATATTATAAATATAAGTCGAACTTACAAAGTGAAAATTTCATATTAAAATTCTGCTATCAAATGACATGCCGAACTATAGACTTGTTGATGTATATGGGTAGTTATCTCTCCATCTATCTATCTATTCCCAGTCTATTCGTCTCTTTCAATGTGACTTTTGTTTATCAGAGAAAAGGATATATATGGTCCTACCGAATGAATTAAAAATTGTATTAAGTTATATAGAAACTTATTTGAAATGATTTCCTGTTGTTACACGGTTAATATATCACTCAAATTAGACAACGTAAATACAATAAACAATTGAAGAAGATGGGTCTGCTGCAGGAACCGAATCGGCCACCGATAGAGTAGCCTCTTCAACGTAACAATGGGCTTACCATTGTGCTAAATAGTGCGCCGGTGATGCAAAGACCAAATAACTGCTTTTTACCCAAATTCTCATCTCGTTTATTCTCGGTGTATTCGTCTCTTTCAACGCAGCGGTTACACTTACACTTACACACACACATACACATACACACACTCACACACACACAAACACACACACACACACACACACACACACACACACACACATATATATATATATATATATATATATATATATATATATATATATATAGGTAGAATGTCTGCCTTTGTGTCTGAAGCAAAGGTTTCAATCCTACCTCTTGGTACTGGAAAGGATGTTGGATAGTCTATAGCCACAATGAAGAGTCGTAATACAACGAAACAGCTGTCTGTGGATGACGCAATTATTAATCATATGTACATAGATAGATAGATAGATAGATAGATAGATAGATAGATGGATGAACTGGTTGACATGTGGAAACAGAATGAATCTATATGCAAAACAATGATGGATGGACTAAATGTTGATGGCAATAATTGTACGGATCATTCAAATTGACTGACTGTAAGAATGAGACCCTGCGAACAGACTGACAGATGGATCATCAAAGAAACGAGCAATGGACGCAGTGACAAAAAGGACTGTAAAGAATAATGTGAATCTTTTTTTTTTCTTTTTCTTTCTTTCTATTTTCCAACGAGGCCAGCCATTGATGAAATAAAAATTGACGTAAAAAGAGAAAAGAATGAAATTAGTTAAACAGGAGACAATAAGACTCATTGCATGAATGAACGACGACTGACGATCTGGTGTCCTGAATTACGTGGAAGAATGCATAAGCGATATTCATTGCTCCTATGCAAAAGTTCCCAGTGTCATTATTTGCACAATGTAAGGGATATCTTTGAAGTCTCTTTGAAGTTTATTCCGTTTCCCTCCTGCTTGCGTCAAACAAGTTGAAGATAATGAAAAAAAAAATCCCTCAAATGATTAATCAAACCGAAAGCGGAATCGTTGTTTTATGATGGAATGCACAGTTTAGCTGGAAAAGTTGCGTAAGGTCTTAAAAAGCCAAGAGAAATACTTTGATGAATGAATTATGTATATGTCACGCCAAACCGGCAAAATTGACTGATATTCAAAGTTTTAACCCTTTTTTACAAGAAATAAATTAATGTGCAGTTTTAATTTGGTCGATAGTTCATTCAATCAAAAGGAAAGAAAACAACAATTTTTTTACAATCAAAAGTTTATATAATCATCATCATCATTCTTTTAATGTCCGTCGTTGGACATAGACCTTCCCCTTGCGAGGCGTTACATTTTGCATTTGAGGAGTAACGAATAGATCTTCGCAAGCTTGTCGAGAAGACTATTACTACTGTAGTGAGTTTGATCCTCTCTGGGATGCACTAAATTTGATGTCCAGTGTCGCACTACGCTTTGTATATATCGCTAATAATAACCCTTTATTCTGGTTGATTACTAGTAGGGTGCTCAGCTGTTGAGATATTGTTAGCCAGGTGCTCTCGTTAGCCGTTACAACTGAAGAAATTTTGATTCCCACTGGGTGTCCCAAATTTATGGCTTTTGCCACTAAGCTTAGTAAATAACGAATTTTGGTAGCAAGTTACATTTATAGACTCATCATCATCATCAGTCTTTTAACGTCCGTCGTTGGACATAGACCTTCCCCAGGATTCGCCACAATTCTCAATCATGAGCGTCGCGGAGCCAGTATTTCCTGAATCTGTTTAGTTCATCTCTCTATCTTGTGTTCTATCGGCCTCGGTTTCTCATGTGATCTCTGGGGATCCATGGTGTGAGACGTGATGTCCGTCGGTAGTCTTTCATTCTTGCAACATGGCCTGCCCATTGCCATTTGAGTTTTTTAATAGTTTTTATGATGTCATGGACACCCGTTTCCTTCTTTATATACTATGCTGTCTTGTGATCTCTCCGTGTAAGGTTGAACATAATTTTCTCGTGCAAACGTTGCATACTTCTTAGTTTGTAGGTCTGTCTCTTGGTTGGGTTCCATGTTTCAGCTCCATAAGTGACTATCAGGAGAATGCATTGGTTGTATACTCATCTTTTCAGGATTATTGGGATCATCTGGTTTTTGAAAGTTGACTTACTCTGCCGAAGGCTTGCCATCCCAAAGTGATTCTTCACTTGATTTTGGAGGTCGTGCAGGTTATCTGCGAAAAGGACGATGTCGTCTGCAAATCTAAGGTTGCTCAAATATTGGCCGTCTATTTTGATTCCTCCATTTTTTCAGTCCATGTTTCGGAAGATCATCTCAAGGCAGGCCGTAAACTGAATCAAAGCGTTCTTACAAGAAAAAAAAACATAAATACATAGTTTAAGTTCTTTTTTAAAAGAAATACATGGTTTTGATATGATTAAAAGTTTATTTAATCAAAACAAGGATTAAAACTAGTTTCTTTTTACGATCAAAAGTTCATGCAATCAAACTTGTTTATATCTTTATTAGAAAAAAAATAAGTAAATTTCGTCTTTTGGTCAATTTTGCCAATTTAGCATGACATGTTTAACAATGATACAAGAGTTGTGCAAATGGCCTAACGGTCAAGGAACGACACAGAAAATGAAATCGGCAAATCGAGTTCAAACTCTGGGACAGTTAGAGTGCACTTTGCACTCATCCCCTTAGGACAGGCGCGAATCCACTTCTCCCCTGCAATTATGGATGAATACTAGTGCTGTTGGAACCGTTTAGTTCTCTCATGCACCCCATCTTTGGGCGTTGGGCTAACACCACGTGTGTGCATTGATCGTTAGAGAAACGGAGGCAGATTTATTGCCCCGCGAGTTACACAATAAATAGATAGAAAAGGAAAGACTGTGATGTGAACCTACATGTACGAGTGTGGATCAATGTTCGTAGCATGATGCGTAGTTATTTGCTTGATTTTTTGCCGAAATTTTCACTGTATAATGTTCGATTTACGTGATTTATATTCACATTGAATCAAGTGCATTGACAAGGAAGGAGATCGTATTGAAAATAATAATTTATAAATGTTGCTTCCATCATTGGGCTGGGGACTTGAGGTTGTACTTCACGTACGTTGACATATCAAAGAGATGGGTATATATATATATATATATATATATATATATATATATAGAGAGAGAGAGAGAGAGAGAGAGAGATTGATAGATAGATAGATAGATAGATGGATAGATAGATGCAGACTGATGGACATGCATATATACACAGACTGGTGTAAAGTGTTAGTCTAATATAATATAACAGATTAATACATATACCATCATAGTCAGCCAGACTTAGAGCCAAGGAAAGAGCAATATATTTGTATGCAGAGAGAGAGAGAGAGAGAGAGAGAGAGAGAGAGAGAGAGAGGGTGAAGAGGAAGAAAGAGAAAGAGAGAGTGATAGAAAGATACTTTGAGAGATCAACAGAGTTGGTACGAAATCAGTAAAATGGCAGGCAATGTGTGGATGTACGGGGATTATTGGCTTCTTACCTGACTAATTGATTCAACAATTAAAATCCAGTGATTTGTCTGGAGTCCAATCATCAACCACGAAGTCGATGAGACTTCTATCTGTTCCAGACATTACGTAGGTGTGGTAGCAAAAATGACAGCTTTTTCCCGCGCACTAGAACACCGGGCAAAGGGCGCCACAGTCAAACGCGAAAGTGATGCAATATAATCAGTGGGTTATCTCATCTTCAAAAAAAAAAATCTTTTTCCGGTGGAGTATTGTAGATATTTATTGTCAAACTTTGAGCACTATTCACCTTAATTTTTTTAAATTTCTGTTTTCCATTGCCACAACTGAGGCAGGCAATCTACGACTGAATTAACAGTACAGATCGGGAATGAAGAATAAAATCTGGATGAGACCAACTTGTTACAAGAACTTGATGAATCGCAGAAGTCCGAATCCAAACTTTAAACCCACCCTGTATCTCGATATCTCTACAGCAATTATGTTCGTTTTTGTGCTGGTAGTATCAGTAAAACTGTGAATTCATTACTCATCTTCTATTAGTTGCAAATCATTACTACTGTAGTGAGTTCACTCCCCAGCGAGTCCACTTTATCTATTGATCTGGTGCCAATCCGAACTATGCTTAGTATCAAAGTACGATGAGTCCAATTCCTAATCACGTGGTATCTTTAATTTTTTTAAAATTTCAGTCAGTTGACTTCTATCGACCTTTTGCTCTGCTCACGTAATAGGCCATGAATATAGAACTATGCAACAGTATGCATATGTTTAAATACAATATTTAAATAAGCATGTTGATGCATGTTCTGGAACGACAATTCTCCATTAATACATCTTTGAATAAAGGCTAAAAACCGGGGATGTTGTTTTCAATTTTTCACTCAACTTTTCCTGTTTGGTACTGGTGTTTCTCTCACTAGTATACACTAAATGCTTGTATATAATACTTGTTAATGAGTGTAATGTCGTCTGCTCGATTCCAATGAGTATCATTAAATAGCAATGCTAGTGGTATCCATGTTGGAACATTATGAAATAGAGGCAGCCATATTGAAAGGCTTGGTTTGAGTTTAATCAGGGTAGTCATTGGGATTGTTCTGGATTTACTCTGGGAGCTGGAGCGTTAATACATATATTTTCCTTTGCATTGAAGTTACGGCGTCGATACAGTTTTACAGTGCCGGAAATGGCGAACGAAAGCAATGTTGTTACCTGGGAAGTTCAAGGATTGGCGACAGGAGATGGCCTTATGGGAGCCGACAATTGATATTTAGGAAGTGGAACTGACAGTATTTTTTGCCTTGACGGGCTTACGAAGAAAGAAATTTCAAAGATGAACTTATAAGATTCAAGTGCAAATAACGGGTTATCGAACAACGAGATTGGATAAGCTGTTAAAAAAACAAATTGCGATAAAGATGCCGAAGAAGTGACGAAGTTAGGTGAAGGTGAAGCAATCACTGAGGATACTAGAGAAGTTGTTGGAAGAACCGATGCAACAATAGATGCTGAGAAGAAAAAAAGGAGAGAGAAAAAAAAAGAAAATATGGAAAATAAATTGGAAATAACGAATCAAAAGCAGAAGGAGGGCAAGTTCTGAAAATTCGGAGGAAATAGAACTTCTAAACTAGAACCTGACAATAGATTGATTAACTGAACATTTGAATCGGTAGATTGAAATGAAAAGAAAAAGCCGACAAGGAAATCGCTGATCAGAAAAATAAATGCGTGAAATTAGAGAAGGAAATTGATGTCCTCTGAAGAGAAAAATTTCCATTTAAAAACAAATACCCAGCTCTTGATGACAAATACCATGCTTACGGAAAGGTTTGACAAACACCAAGCTTGCCGAAAGGCTTGCAACGTCTTGAGCGGAAACCAAAGACGTTTTGCAGTTTGAAATAGAAACGCTCTAATCAGACGTAGCTTTGGTACATTGGTAAAGTTGAGAAAACTTTAATGAACAACATACATCGTAGTTAATTTATTAGAAAGGAACGTGTGATTGATTTGCCTTGCAAGTGTTTTGATCTGTTTATTTCAACAGAGGCTTCTTACAAGTGTTTCTGATTTAAAAAGGATAAAATGCTGCTTTCGTGGATTAACTTGTTGACTAACACCATTCAAGATGGATTTATAAAAAAAGACTTCATCTCTTACACAACTTTGATATTAATCTGAAAGATTTTTTTACTAACTCAGGTTTTGATCTCCATTTGTAGAAAATTTGTCTTTGTTTCTAACCTTTAAGTTTTTCTTCTTGCATTTTAAAAATATGTAAGATGAGCTAAATTAGACTCATGAAAAGGCAAGATTTATTAATGTGTAACATGTGTAACGCTATATACCGGATTCCAGTGAGTGTGACTAGGTAGCAATGCAAGAGGCACCAATGTTGCAAAATTATAAAATAAGGGCGGCCATATTGAAAGGACATGTTTTAGTTTGATCAGAGCAGTTATATACTTTACTAAAAAGAGTGGACTCCATAGTCTTAAAGTCCTTATCATTTGAAAAAATATCATTGCTGAAAAAGAATTCGGTAACAAACAGATTTAATTTTTGATATGAGTAAAACTTTAGATTTTATTTATGTAAAGTAAGAGATGCTTATATTTTCCGTTCTACTACGAGGACATCAGCAGCAGCAGTGGTCGTAGTGATGCAAACACAAACGCACAACCGTTCGTTTTGGCGTACGCGAACGCACTAGCAAAACTTTGCTTGACCCTTTCACTTTCTGTCTATCGACTTGAGTGTATATATAAAAATATATATATATATATATGTATAAAATGATATTTCCTTAGATCCTCCACTTGGGGTAGCTAATCTATGGCCAGCACAGGAGCAGACCCCTCAAAAAGAGATACAGAGACTCCCTCGAAAAAAAACCCCCTCTTCCCGTACGGCTTCAATACCAATCAGTGGACAGAAGAGGCAGCCAATAGAGACACTTGGCGACACGAAGTTTGCCGAGCAACCTCCTGTACTGGAACCACGCTCAAAGTGAATGCAGACGAAAGAAGACAGCATTGTAAGAGGAGACACCCCACCAGCAGCCAGACTTACCTCTCTCACTTCGGACTCAATGGCGACCCGAGAGTCTGCGACAGTCTTTGTACACCCAACCCCCGCCCAAATCTTCGTTCGTGAAGCCAGGCCATAATAGATATATATGTGAACGATAGGGAATGAGACAGGCTCAGGAGTAGAAGTATTTGGAGACTCTGTTTATCAATTGATTAATTCATAAAATAGATAATCAGTATGCTATATATGTTTCGGAAGAGATTCCCATCTTCAGTGGCGTGTGTTGTGTGAGTGTGTACCTTTCGGTGGTTTAAAAGGTTTCCGTAAAAAATGAGTCAAACATCAGATGTTTTTAATTGGAAGCAAAAATGGAAATCAGAGAAGAGGATTCCTTTTGGAATATATATATATATATATATATATATATATATATATATATATATATATATATATATATATATATATGCCGATCCTTGAAAGAAACAATGATCATTATTTGAAAATTGTCTAAATGCTTTCATAATAGAGAATAAATGTTCTAATGAAGAAAGACAAAAGAAAAGCAATTTACGTTTGTTAGAGTCGCAATGTGATAGAGAGAAACAAAATGAAATTGATAGATAAATAGATAGGAACAGACTGGGATAGGTCGATCAATGGATAGATACTAAGAGTGAAAGCCAGAAATAAAGATGAATATGAAAGAGAAAGTTAGTGAAATAGATAATCATAAAAATCGTCACGTAACAGGTAGAAGACGTTTATTCTGTACTTGCAGTATCTAATGGCTGTCACCAGAGATCAACTAACAGGAAGTTTCTTCATTACTCCAGAATTTCCTAAGTATTCTAAACAGACCTTATTCTTGTTCTAGTTCTTCTTTCACATGTTCACACCAGATGTCTGCTACCTGTTACTGGGGATCAATTTTCCTCAACACCCCAGCACCACCCACTGTATCCTCGCAGTCGCATTCTGAACAGTCATAAACCTTCGTCGAATCACTGGTTCTTCGACTCTCGCCTCTAATATTACCAGCTCATTT
>OY735213.1:28610300-28625300 GCA_963457665.1 Thysanoteuthis rhombus | reverse complement strand
AATATACCCATAACAGGAGCGGCGTGTGGTGCTTGCAGTTCTCACGACAGCAGAGGTCACTGGAGTACCGGGGCGCACCCAGACCTAACATTTTGAATTTTTTACTTTAGCGCGGGGTGCAAATTTATCAATTTACAGAGGGGTGCAATCGATCTAGCACCGTCACAGTCGCATCGTTTAAGTTTTATGTACTTAGTACATTCACTGGCAAAGGCCGGATAAGGGCGCTTCGGGGTGGAGGGCCAGGCACTGATAAAATCTTGGTCTTATTATTGTTTCAAAATGTATATATTTTTTTTTCATGAATCTATAAGATTCAAATTTCTTCAATGATTTGAAGTACTCTTTTTGTCGTCCCCAAATCATTAGTAGTCCCTAAAATTTTTCGTTGGCTCTAGACCAGGATTGGCAACAGGTGGGTCACGGTCCACTAATTGGCCTTTTAGGTGTCCTCTGTATGCCTGGGAATTTTCGTAAAATTTGTTTAAATTTCATATATTAGCGAGTCAATTAACAGTTGATATATCTTGGATAGTATTTTGTGACACAGTTTGATTTCTACTTCAGGATTGCATTGTATAATTTATTTACTTTAGGTATGTCCATGCTTCCGTACACACAGACTTCGAAATTTTACCGAAATTAAGTTATCGGTGGAATTCGTAGAATTTTCAGTGTTTGTTTAGTTTATGAATGAATTTTCATAAGGTATAAAAAAAACATAAAGACTTTACAGAGAATTTTTATGTTACTTTTTACTTACCGAGTAAATATCTGTAATTTATGGGCCTTTAGGGAAAAGTTTTATTTGTAAGAAATGATATAATATACTTGTGGATTGTAGGCAAAACTAAAAGAGTCAAAAGTGGGCCATTACAAACAGTAGATGCTGATCCCTGCCCTAGACACCCAGCTTCTTGTGCCTAATTTATAATGATTATAAGCATGTGGCATATTCTCTAACTAAAATATAGAAACGTCACGAAGGGACAATTTTGTTCGGAAATTCACCCCCTATATTTGACAGAACCAGATTTCAAGTATTTGAACAATTTACTCCACAACAGTAAGTACGACGCTTGTGCGCATGTGCATTGAAGTTTATAAAGCTTTTGACAGGTCTTCGTTGTCAATCGAACTAGTAATATTGTCTTTCTTTTGTTCTGTTTCGAATACGTTTTTCAGTTGGGATCTCCAAAATTTTATGAAACAGACCTTCTCCAGTTTTTTCCTTGACTTTGTGCTGTACTAAGCCAAGCTCAGTATGTACGTATATACAAACATACCCATAACATGGGCGGCGTGTGGGGCTTGCAGTTCTCACGACAGCAGATGTCACTTCACGGTAGATAGTACGTGTGTATGCATATATATATATATATATATATATATATATATATATATATATATATATATATATATATATATATATATATATATATATATATATATATATACACACACACATATCAGAACACATTAATTACCCAAACCCAATATTTTAACTGGTGTTGTGGGTAGAGGTGATTAATTATAAAACAAGAGATTATTAAGATATAGGCAAGCCAGCTTTGTAAATAAAGTTCTTTTGATAGGTTAGTGGCCAGAATTCGAATCTTAGTCGAAGTTAAGAATTTCTAATCCTGATTTTATGAAACCGACCTTCTCTAGTTTTTTCCTTGACTTTGTGCTGTACTAAGCCAAGCTCAGTATGTACGTGTAGACAAATATACCCATAACAGGAGCGGCGTGTGGTGCTTGCAGTTCTCACGACAGCAGAGGTCACTGGAGTACCGGGGCGCACCCAGACCTAACATTTTGAATTTTTTACTTTAGCGCGGGGTGCAAATTTATCAATTTACAGAGGGGTGCAATCGATCTAGCACCGTCACAGTCGCATCGTTTAAGTTTTATGTACTTAGTACATTCACTGGCAAAGGCCGGATAAGGGCGCTTCGGGGTGGAGGGCCAGGCACTGATAAAATCTTGGTCTTATTATTGTTTCAAAATGTATATATTTTTTTTTCATGAATCTATAAGATTCAAATTTCTTCAATGATTTGAAGTACTCTTTTTGTCGTCCCCAAATCATTAGTAGTCCCTAAAATTTTTCGTTGGCTCTAGACCAGGATTGGCAACAGGTGGGTCACGGTCCACTAATTGGCCTTTTAGGTGTCCTCTGTATGCCTGGGAATTTTCGTAAAATTTGTTTAAATTTCATATATTAGCGAGTCAATTAACAGTTGATATATCTTGGATAGTATTTTGTGACACAGTTTGATTTCTACTTCAGGATTGCATTGTATAATTTATTTACTTTAGGTATGTCCATGCTTCCGTACACACAGACTTCGAAATTTTACCGAAATTAAGTTATCGGTGGAATTCGTAGAATTTTCAGTGTTTGTTTAGTTTATGAATGAATTTTCATAAGGTATAAAAAAAACATAAAGACTTTACAGAGAATTTTTATGTTACTTTTTACTTACCGAGTAAATATCTGTAATTTATGGGCCTTTAGGGAAAAGTTTTATTTGTAAGAAATGATATAATATACTTGTGGATTGTAGGCAAAACTAAAAGAGTCAAAAGTGGGCCATTACAAACAGTAGATGCTGATCCCTGCCCTAGACACCCAGCTTCTTGTGCCTAATTTATAATGATTATAAGCATGTGGCATATTCTCTAACTAAAATATAGAAACGTCACGAAGGGACAATTTTGTTCGGAAATTCACCCCCTATATTTGACAGAACCAGATTTCAAGTATTTGAACAATTTACTCCACAACAGTAAGTACGACGCTTGTGCGCATGTGCATTGAAGTTTATAAAGCTTTTGACAGGTCTTCGTTGTCAATCGAACTAGTAATATTGTCTTTCTTTTGTTCTGTTTCGAATACGTTTTTCAGTTGGGATCTCCAAAATTTTATGAAACAGACCTTCTCCAGTTTTTTCCTTGACTTTGTGCTGTACTAAGCCAAGCTCAGTATGTACGTATATACAAACATACCCATAACATGGGCGGCGTGTGGGGCTTGCAGTTCTCACGACAGCAGATGTCACTTCACGGTAGATAGTACGTGTGTATGCATATATATATATATATATATATATATATATATATATATATATATATATATATATATATATATATATATATATATATATATATATACTAACAGGCATTCTTGTACACCCCAGGCCTGCTCACGCACACTCCTGTATACAGTTGAGCATTATTCCTTACCTCATGTTGTCAAATTTGAGTCTAGTTTTACCCTGTCAACACCAGTATTCCATATTAATGGAACTTAATCGAGAGACAAACCTATAAACTAAGAATCATGCAACACGGGCATGAGAGAATCATGCTCCAACTAACATGGAGAGATCACAAGACGGCATAGTATATAAGGAAGAAAACGGGAGTTCGAGACATCATAGAAACTATCAAAAAACTTGAATGGCAATGGGCAGGCCATGTTGCAAGGATGGCAGACAGCCGATGGACATCATGACTCACAGCACGGATCCCCAGAGACCACATGCGAAACTGAGGCCGACAGAATACAAGATTGAGAGATGAGCCGGACAAATTCAGAAAAAAACTGGCTCTGCGACGCCCATGATAGAGAAATGTGGCGAATTCAAGGGAAGGTATATGTCCAACGACGGACGATAAAAGACTAATGATGATGATTTGCACTCAACGTACAGCAGGAATCCTGGCTTCGTCCGGGAGAAAATAACTGCACATTTGACAATATAGATATTAAACATCTTCTTTAATATACATATTCTTACGCAACGCAACCATAGATTTAAGATTCCGATAATATGAAATTCATAGAAATATATCTTTCAATCTTAGATGATATTTGGCAATCATTCGTTTTGTGAAGGCAACAATTTCAACTCTTGTCGAAATCGACCACGCATGCAGGAAATGGCAATAATAAAGTAACTTCAAATCGTACAAATGAGTAATTGAATAAACTAACTGTAGTAAATCGTCAAGTTTCGCACACTTAACTACTCGATGTTGAAAACAGCGCACAACTTTTGTCGAATGACAGTGGTCAAATTTCTCGCCTTCACAAAACGAAGGATTACCCGATATTTTATCAACAGAAAATGAAGTAACCGGAAGGAACTTATAGAAGTAATCAAATACTTTGATGGTGTTCTTCCCTAGGACGGATGAAAAGTAACGGTCCAATCTAGCATTATAGTTGCAATGTAATCCAATCCTAAAGGCTTTAAGAACAATTTCTTTAACTTTATTTCTTCGGGTTTTCTTTTTAATTTTTGAGAAAAATCAATGAACGAAAATTTTATAACGATTAATTTTCTGAAAAATTCCTCTGAAAAATTTCGCAAAATACGTTCGCTGAAATCGGTTATTTGAGTTTTGGTCACACTTATCAAAGATGTCTCCATGTTGCAATCTGTACATGGAGTGACTGCCATCTCTTTACTTCTGTTTTGATCATGTGTGCTCACAAACATTATTATAGACAAACAAATTTCTATATATATAAGGATATATATATATATATATATATATATATATATATATATATATATATATATATATATGATTGACCTGACGATGAATTCATTTTTAGAGATCATCAAAGATCATTGTCATCTATCTTATTTTCATCAGCAGCGGTGAAGTCAACCAGACGGCAGCAACCCACGGTCTCCAAAATTGTTTATTAGGTTCAAAAATGCCCAAATTGACCTGACCCTTGATCGACCTTGAAAGATCAACAGAAATCAGCGCCACCTATCCTGTGTTCATACTGTGGTCAATTTATCCTTGTACATGAATTCGGGGGAAAAGTAAGGCGTAGCTGATACCAGAGATTTGAAAATGCCAAAATTGACCTTTTTGACCAAAATTAACCTTTTCTGAGAATGCCGAAATTGACCTCGATCTATACTGACCTTTAGAGGTGACCATCGTCCATCATCACCTACCCCATGTTAATCCACGGACCAAGTTTCCCTTGAAAACTAATTTTCAGTCTGTATGGTGTAGTCGTCATTATTAGATTTTGAAATGCAAAAGTTGCCCTTTTTTTTTAATGCACAAATTGACCTTTAGAGGTCATCAGGGGTCAGCCTTACCTTTTTTGTGCTCATCCTTGAGTGAAATTACTCTTGTAAACAAGGATGCAGCCGTCACTGAAGATGCCAAAATTTACCTGACCAAAAATTGCCTTTATCAGAGGTCATCGCCAGCTATCTCAAGTGCATTTTTAGATCAAGTATCTTTTATACAATTATCATCTGCTTTTAAGATGCAACTGTTTAGTTGTCTATGGAAAACAGAAACAAAAGTTATACTCTCTCTCTCTCTCTCTTTATATATATATATATCATCATAGCTGAAAGGGGTCAACACTTTTGGGGAGCCATGTTTGTATAACTGTTTTTTTTTTAAATCCCCGAAACAGTTACATAGTAAACAACTGATGATACCAACAAGGAAAAAAATTACACTATATATCAAAATCTGTTAAAAACATTGAAAAAAAAACACCGAAGAAAATAACATAAATCATATTAACAGATGTTGGGAGATAAGTAACTATAATGACATACAAAAAAATTGGAACGAAAGCTTTTTTCCTATTTCCTATTTAAAGCTGTAAAGCTTTCTAAACTATATATATATATATATATATATATATATATATATATATATATATATATATATATATATATATATATATATATATATATATATATTATATATATATATATATATATATATATATATTTATATATATATATATATATATATATATATATATATATATATATATATATATATATATTTCAAGAAAGGGGTAGTGATTCTCCTCTTGAATACTTATCGACAGATATACCTTGACTGTGATACATACCAGATTGTATTACATGGATATCACATATCATATCGTTAATCTAGACCAGTAGTCCTTAGAGCACCAGGTTACGTTTCCCCCACTGTGATTCCAGGTTTCCCTGATTTTTTTCCCCTATCTTTGATTTCCATTGAGTAATTCTTTCGCCATTATTCTTTCTATCATCTATTCTTTCTCTGACTGTTATTCCTCCCCAAGTCCTCACCCTGGCCAAAATACTCCCCCTCAAAAAATTGCTCCCCAGAGAGCCCGGTACATCCCGTTTGTGAATCACTAATCAAGACATTGCATGTCATGTGTAAGTCTTTATGTGAAATTTATATTCAACCTGTTATTTAGGTGACTGGATACTTGTTTCAAGTTTTATTTTATCTACTTTTTTCCTATAGGTGTGTCTTGCTAGGTTCCCTGCATGTTTATTTTTATCAACAGACCCGTCTAAATACATGCACTACCAAATTTACACATACTTGCTTATCTAACAACCAAGGAATGAATTAACATACTTATTTATCTAAAAACCGAGAGCAGAGTCCAACCTGGCAAGCAGAATTGTTCTTTAACAATTTAACTTCGCATGTGGGTAAAAAAATGTTTAGTTTGACTCCAAGCTAGTGAATATTTAGGTAAGTTTCAAATTTTTCCAGTCGTAACCTCGGCTACTTTAACCAACTACTCGAAACGTTTGATGTCTCATTTTTTTTTTAGTAAGACTTCATGTAGACACCACAATGTCCTCTACCCGTGGACCGACTAGAAAGCTTTTATTTTTCCAAACCCACTTAAGATTTGGCCATAACAGCCTATAGGATGACCTTTGCGTAATTACATCGAGAGCAGCAATTCGTTTGGTAACTATGTTCCAGACTTTTCCTACCGGGCAAAAGAACTGTTAGCAGTACAAGTAAGTTCCTTATGACTTATGAACCGATTTCAGAGGCCTTTTATGTAAGACGTGATATTGGATTTATTAAACAAATATATACAAACGTTCATTCACCTTAATGATTACATATATAAATGATACGACAAATTCTGATGGTGGGAGTAAAATGGAGAAGAAAATATCTTGGTTTTATAGGAGCACATTTTTTATTTTTCTAATTGCCGCTCACTGACTTTACCGCTCCTTCATTCCTTTGCTGCTTAAATTCTAACTGAGAAACCAAGTAGTTCGGGCGGTTGGGAAAAAAAGTTGATGGTTTCATTAAACACTGAATTTCGCAATTTTGAACCTCATATATTTGTTATAACAATTTGGGTGCCAACTCTGTATGTTACGCATTGAACGTGGGAATTATTACACGTTTACAAGGAAGCGATTTGGATAGATGTCTGACCTCATTTGCTATCGAGGTTCCTTTTTCTAACAGAACGAAGAATTTAACTCGTTGTCCACGGCTTACTTACCTTTCTTTTCTGTGTAGTTTGCTCTAGAAACTTCACCTGCAAGGAAAATTTTAGAAAATCATCTATAAGATATTTTTCGTAAACATAATTCTAAATCAATTTCATTTCAGTGAATGTTTTCAACTTTTGAGGAAAGCCTTTTATTGTAGCTTTTATATATATATATATATATATATATATATATATATATATATATATATGAAGAGATGTAATACATCGAAACAGCTGTCTGTGGATGACACATTAATATATATATATATATATATATATATATATGACACATTAATGTGTCATCCACAGACAGCTGTTTCGATGTATTACATCTCTTCATAGACTTTTCATTATCCTATCCAGTACTGCGAGCCAGAATTGAAACCTTCACTTCAGACTTGCGGACCGATATCTTACCTCTGGACTACAGAAGTTGACTGTTAGTATGGCTGAATTTAAGCGATATATCTATTTACACAGAAACCCCCCATCCACCAGAGTGCTCTATTCCTATGGAAGAGCATTGCATATATACATACATATATATATATATATATATATATATATATATATATAGCTCGTAAAATTTCATCAATATTATCAAGGCTGTAGTCTGCCAATAAGTTGTTCTGATGTCGTTGGAAGATTGTGACGTTATATCTTTCTTGACATAGCCTGGTGGCTAACAGCGCTCGAGGTCGCAAGTTTAATCCTCGAATCACGTCGTGCAGAAACATATACACCGGCTTCGTGGAGAGGCAGATCAGCTTTATAGGAAAGAACTAATGGTTAAGTGGCCCGAAATACCTCAAAATGGACACCAGACGTGACAGGTAGAGAAATGAGAACATAAATATATACCAACTCAGTGGAGAGACAGATCAATGTTATAAGAAAGGACTGATGACTAAAAGTTCTGAAATTCACTCTGAAGGACACTGGACGTGACAGGTAAAGGAATGAGAACATATGGAGTGATAGATCGGCATCATAAGGAAGATCTGAGGGTTACAGGTTCCGAAATTCCCTAGGAAGGACACAGGGCGTGTTTTGGAATGTGACAGACACTTGGGGAAGGCTGGAGAGAACAGCGACCGAAATGAAAAAGACAACAAAAATGAATAAACTGTCCTGAAAGAATTATTGTATGATATTAATCTTATTCCATGAATTATTTGGACAAGTATCCTAATCTCCGTTGTTTCAACCAAAAGGTTTCTGCTGAGGGCGCTTTACAGTCTTCCTAATATTGTCCTAAGTTCTGGGATGATATATAGTGTATATTCCAAGAATTATTTATGTTATAATCCTTATATTTGTTGTTTCGATCATGTTGGTTCAGCCAGTGAGCTTTTCAGATTTCTCCGTGTGTATCTTTTTTTTTTTTTTCAATGATACCTCTCCCCCATCTGTCGACAGGAGAGCACTTGGCAGTCCTTTTTTGGGCTCCAAGTGTATCCCAGATTTTTCAGTTGCCGCTGATTTCTTTTATCAGGAGGGTTCCATGTTCAATGCTGATATTCCCTGGTCGATTGGAGAGCAGTCGGCTCCCAAAGACTTCCGGTCTCTAAGATACTGCATGGTGAATCTTCTCGAATACGCAGTTCTTCTCAGGACTCTGTTGCCGTGTGAATCTTAATGGCGGCTTTTCTGTGGTGAAGGGTGTCGTCGAAGTTCCACGTGCGCGCTGCTTCTGGCACGCTCCAGAAAGCTCAGTCACATTTCTTTTTTTGCCATCTTTCGATAAATATCCAATCGGCAGAAACATGAAAATTTACAAGTTTGAGCCAATCATTTGGGATCTAAAAATTTTAAAAATCTACCCAACTTGGATCATATATTTTCTTTCCAATGTGCATTGAAAAAAAAAACGTTTTACTCAAATTTTTTAGTATCTTAGCTTAGTATAGCATTAGGCGAAATGGGCTGCTTAGTTGTACAAAACCTCAAGTTGCACCAATCTTCCAAGAGAGTTGGGGGGACTACCTGCTAGCCTTGAGAATCGGTATCCCAAATTTTGGCTTTTCACCTGGGCACGAATATCGACTGTAGTGGGAAAACGTACCAGTCTCGGCCACAAAACAGGCAAAAGTCTTGAACAATGTCAACTAGTTTTGCAGAGCCTTGATGTAGAATTAAATGGCCAAGAGATTATTAGATAAAGACTTTCCCACATTGAACTGACTCAAAAGATCTGACGCATGAACAGAGTTATTATTTCTCTTCAGCAAAATGGCTACACATGATTTTAAAGAGCAGCCAGAAAAAAAAAAAATAAACAAACTACCCAGCAAAAGACGGAGAGATAGTAAAAGAGAAGTCGTAATAAAACAATAGTAATGGTGAAGAGTGCATTTATCCAAAATATTGAGTTGAAAACAACAATAATCAAATGGGATTAAACTAGTAAACATTCATCATCATCATCATCTTTTAACGTCCGTTGTTGGACATAGACCTTCCCCAGGATTTGCCACACTTCTCTATCATGGGCGTCACAGAGCCAGTACTTCCTGAACTTGTCTAGCTCGTGTCTCCATCTAATATTCTGCTGGCCTCGGTTGCGCATGTGATCTCGGGAGATCCACGTCGTGAGTTGTGATGTCCATCGATTGTCTGCCACTCTTGCAACATGGCTAGCCCACCGCTATTTGAGATTTTTAATGGATTCTTTGATGTCCCTGACTCTTGTCTTTTCTTGGATGTACTGTGCTGTCTTGTGGTCTCTCCATGTGAGGCCCAGCATTATTCTTTCATGTGCACGTTGCGTGGTTCTCAATTTACGGGAGTAAAAATATTGTTGTCAGCTACCTGTTTAATCGACTTTGGATGCCCCAAGATACATCTCCAGTGATGTGCCTGGAATGGTGCCCAGATGGCTTGCTCTTTTGAACTCCAGCCATATTGAGACCCTTTTTGCCGCGTAGGTGATACTGCTGATGGCTCACACCTTTCTCTCTCCCCCGATGACCAAATTACTTGAAAATAGTGAAATAGAAAGTGAATATGATGATTTTCTGAGAAGAACGATTATCATTATTATACAGTTATCTATCCGGACTAGATTCTTCATCTTGTTTGTTCACACGATACTGCTAATAACTACTTTAATCGTAGATTCCATGGTAACTATTGCTTAACTCATCAACTTTGTGAAGTACAAAAGTTAATTGCATTGAGTTAATTGCACGAGTTAATTGCATTATCAATGAATCTCTGAGAATGAACAAATTTAAAAAAAAAAAGACTCTCATTCACTAAGTGCCTTGAAGTGGGAAGAGAGACCCAATCGAAGGAAAGAAAGTGAGAAAGAAAGAAAGGAAGAAGGAAGAAAGATCTAGACAAAAAAGAAAGAAGAAATGACAGAAAAAAAAAAGAAAGTAAGACAGACCGAAGGAAACCAGAAAGGAAAGAAGAAAGAATGAATGAATGAAAGATAGAAAGAAAGAAAGAACTAGAGAGAGAGAGAGAGAGAGAGAGAGAGAGAGAGAGAGAGAGAGAGAGAGAGAGAGAGAAAGAGAGAGAGAAAGAAATCAGAAAGAATAAGGTTTGTATAGAAGAATTGAGGGAGGTTAAAAAATTCCGCAAACCTTTTTATGTTTTGCTTTGTTTTAATTGTGTTCCATAACCTTCCACCCACTCCACGACTGTGAGTTATATTTGTTGGATAATTATGCAATTATCCGACGGGCAGGAGTTGGCGTGCGATGAAGGCGAATAAGGGGCCGGTCACTAGGGCAGACATTTTGTCTGCTGTAGCTCATATGGTGAAGCGGAAATGACGTAAGGCAGAGGGAGGGAGAAAAGGAAGAGAGAGAGAGAGAAAGAGAGAAGGGGAGAAGTAAAATGAGCTATTTAATTTTATTTTATATCTTAGAAAGAAAGTTATTTCAATTAAGTACAATTTAGGGGGAGGAGAAAGAAAACAATGGAAAAGAATCAAGTATAACTTGATGAAATAAAAGTGGTAGAATGAGAGAGAGGGAAAGAGTGAGAGAAAAGGTGCGAGAGAAGAAAGAGGACAGTGAGAAAGAGAGAGAGAGAGAAGTAGGGTAGAGAGAAGATAAAAGAGAGAAAGCAGAGAAAAAAAGAGAAAGGGAGTGCGAATAAAAGACAGAGAAAGAGAGGGGGGTTGCTCCAGGCAATAAATACACACAATTAATAATGCAAGAGAAGAAAGAAGAGAAGGAATAAAGCTGACAAAAGAAAAGAGAAGGAAATTCCCTAACTGGATTGAGAATCAAATTCCACGTTTTGAGGGTGCAGAAAATTTTCTCCATCGTGGGTGAGTTTTTACCCCGTCAAGATATCACTTTTTCTATTTTTTTTCTTTTGTTCATTTTTTTCATTTTTATTATTTTTTAGTTAGTGTTTTCCGATCGTTTTAGCCTAATTGTTTCATTTAAACGTCCTGTTTTATTTGATAATTTTTTTATTTTTACTTTTGATTTGAAGAAAATTTTTGCACTCAAGTATATCTTCTTTCTTTCTTTCTTCCTTTTCTATAAGTTCTTCTTTCTCTCTTTGTTTTGTCCGTCCGTTTATTCTGTCTCCCTCTTTAAAATTATTGATTGATTTTTCCCTTCTTTCTTTCTTAAAAAAAGAAACAAGAAAACAAAGCCAGTCCTATTATGATATTTTACTTTCTCTTTTTGTTCTCTTCTTGTTTTTTTCTTTTCTTTCTTTCCTTGTTTCTTTCTTTGTTGCTTTTCGTCCATTCACTCATTCTTTCACCAATGTTTCTTTTCATTTGCTAGAAACTGTCAACATCAGCATGGGTTTCTGATGATTTCAAGTGAGTCTGGCTGACTACATATCGAATTGCGAGAAAAGTAACTCATTTATTGATCACCCTTGACCTAATGTTTTAATTGATCGGTCAAGAAAAAGACGTCGAACCCTTTACGGTTTCTATTGATTGACTAACCAGACTTGCATTATTTATTCATTTATTTTAGAGAAAATGTCCAGTCCTATTTTCATATACAGGTTATTTCTTTTTTTTCTTTTTTTCTTTTATTCGTTTTGCTTTTTATGGTGTCTGTCTCACTTCTTCCCTTTCTTTTCTCTCCCACTTTTCCTTCCTTCGTTCTTTCTTTCTTTCTTTCTTTCTTCCTTCCTTTCTTTCTTTCTTTCTTTCTTTCTTTCTTTCTACGACGTGATTTTCTTTTCTCTTCTCTTCTTTATTCCTTTTTTTCAGCTTCCGTTGAACAACCGTTACCATCGAAGATAGTGAAGGTTTTCTATCATTTTTTAATATGCATGTGTTTGTTTAGTGGTTTGTTTGTTTGTTTGTTTGTTTGTTCCAGCGCTCCTGGCCGTAATGTTTTGTCTAGAGATTTGAAAATTGGCATCAGTGCTTTTCTAGACCCTTTCTGAAATTTATTCTTAGATTTTGGGAAAAAAGTTTCTTTTTAAAAAAAAAAAATTTTAGGCCTTATTCTGACGTTTTTTTTTTGTTTTTTTTTTAGTTTCTAAATGTTTTGTTTAATCTATTTTAGATGTTTTCCAGTGGAAAATTGCAGTGATGTCATAAATAGTATTCTGACCATATCTGTCCATCGATGAAATTTTCTTTGCATGGCTTTTACAGTTTTGACGCTATGGTTATTCAATCATTGATGGCGGATTATTAATTATTTTCCTTTTTTTTCCCACAGTTTTCTCTCTAACATTGTTCCGGTCCACTTTTCTTATCTTTCTTGGTTTTAGCATTCTCTATTTAATTGCTCCTCTCTTGCAACCCATTGTCGTCAGCTACATGTTCAATCGCTTCTGTCAACGAAGTTGGAAGACTGTCCGTGTGTCTGTCTGTCTCTCTGTGCACTCAATATCTCCGAAAGTTCTCACCGAATTTCAATGAAATTTTGTGGAAAGCGGGTGGGAAATGGACTACGGAATAACTTATTAAATTTTCGGATGATTCCACTGACAGTAACCTTCCCCCGAAACGCCAATGAGTGAGCCTGTGTACGTCCCATGCCTGATGATTGAGGGAGTAGGTCAGCGAAAATGCATCAATGATTTTGAGGGTGAGGCAAAACATCGCATAGCCCAGATTTGTCGCCTCCCCTCTATGGTCCAGATTTGGCTTCTTGCTACTTATGGCTTTTCTTTGAAAAAAAAAAGAAAAAAAAAAATGAAGCTAAAATTACTGTTGAAAGGAGGGGGGGTTAAACCATGGATGGAACGCGACGAGGTAACTGATGATGATCCCCAAAGAGGATTTTTTTAAAAAGCAGACTGTTTTGAAAATTGGAAAGGATCCTGAGATAAATGTGTAAGGTCCAAAGTAGAATACTTTGATTTTCTCTTGCTTATATCAAATGGCTGGATACTTTCCAGACAAACATCGTACACACGCACACACACACACACACACACACACACACACACACACACACACACACACATATATATATATATATATATATATATATATATATATATATATATATATATATATATATCCACGCACACACATATACACACTCACTGTCTGTCAATGTTACCTATGATATCATGAGTAGGATTTACAGAAAGTTCAAGCCTTCCATTCGCTTTAATGTAGTGCCAAGGAAAAATCTAGGGGTATGAGGAATATGAAACAATTTTAGCATTGACTACACATGAACTCCGTATACGTAGGCAGTGTTTCAGTTTTTCGTATTACTGTCCACTGTCTTTATCGCTACTCCACCGCTCCTCCATTTATCATAAAATAATCTCCAACTAGTGTGGCTATTCGTTACTTTTTACTTATTTTTTACACTCATCGGATCTTTCTTGTGGAATACCCCCCCCCTCTCTCTCTCTCTCTCTCTCTCTCTCTCTATATATATATATATATATATATATATATATATATATATATATATATATATATATATATATATGTATATATATATATATTTGAAGCTTCTGTGCTCAAAGCTCTAGATAGCTACACTGTCCAAATTCTCCTCCAAAGGTGCGGTACAACTCTATAGACAGCTCGGCATCTACCGGGCCAACCTTTCTCTCGGAAGAGTCCTGCAATGGAGCGGCAGATCCTTGCTGCTAGCATGCATCTGCCAGGGGAAGGACACTCTTGTGAAAACCACGACCTAGGAATCCTGCTCCGATCCGTACCATCTCGGTGGACTGTAAGATGCTAAGACTTGGTTCAAAAGATGGGGTTAGCCCTGGGCAAGCCGGCCTCACCTTAAAAAAACCACTGCTCAGACTGGAGTTGAAAAACGCACATAGACCCTGCCATCTATGGTCGTGCTGCTGTGGCAATCTCTCTCAACAATCAAGGCATTTATTCATTCATTCATATGTTTATTAAATCTATGTGCGTGTGTGTGTGTGTGTGTGTTTCAGTTAAATACAAGCAAAGATTATATGAAAATATATATTCCTCATTAATATAAGTTTTTGTTGTCATTTTTTTTCAATTGAATTATAGCATCCAATACTGCACCCCCGTTTTTACACCGATAATCTAGTTGAGGTTAAATAATACATTGAATTTAACCATTTCAAAACTTATTCACTTGAAGGTCGTTTTCGTCGGCCATTAAGTTCGACTCCATTTCCTTATTCTAATCGTACTATATCAGGGGACGCGAACCGTGCAATAACAATTATATATATATATATATATATATATATATATATATATATATATATATATA
>OY735213.1:28602800-28605300 GCA_963457665.1 Thysanoteuthis rhombus | reverse complement strand
AAATCCACCCCATTACCACATAAGCATTGCTTAGGATGTATCCAGCGAGATCCATGCATCTCTCTGTAATGTTATCAGTGAGTAGTTTCGGCTCACTTCTTCTGGGCATTTCTTCATTTGTTATCTTGTCTCTGTGGTGACTTTGAGAATTCACCTGAGGTACCTTTGCTTGAAAACATTGGACCTTTTCATGACCCCTGTAGTCATATTGATTCTGCTTGTATAGCTGGCAGAAGAGATAACAATGCCGTTGATAAGTTGTATTCTATTAGTGAGTAAATTTGTTCTGACTGGCAAACCATGTTTCAGGCGCTGAAATATTCAAGAAACCTTTCCAAATCTGCAATTGACTTCAAATTCAGTAAATTCCTCATCGTATATTGTGCTTGCTGAGTCTGTAAACTAGCTGACCTCTTCAATTAGTTTTACTGCAGTGTCCTCTGCCCAGCTTTCACGATTTTAGATTTACTGATTCAGAGTCCAGATTCTGTTGACCACAACCATGCATGCAGGGCCCCACCTTAAAAACGACCTTGTGTCACATCATACCCTCGTGGTGAGTTGATTAAAAGAGTACTGGTTCTGGATCCAGCCTTTGCAGCTATTTTTTTTTAATTTTCAAGATATCTGGTCATGGTTCACAGCTGGTATATGCTGATGTCTAGAAGAGCAAGACCAGCAGCAAAAGTTCACCGGGACATTAAAACCGAATCGAATCACCTAATCCAGGACAGGCAACTTGATTCAGTCACTGTAAACAAAGAAAAAGATCAGTCAGTGGATGATACCTTTCCAGTAAGGAGGGAAAATGAAAATGAAATCAAAAGCTGGGAAAATATCAAGAACTTGTCAAAGACCTAAAAAATGAAAAAAAAAAAATTAAAGAATATGACGCTGTTTTCCGGTAAATTTTGTGTCAATTCCTGACCATGGACAATCCATTTTTTTCGGATTTTTAATGTACAATATACAGACAGATCATGTGCTCAAACTTTCTAAAACAGATTCAAGATCAAAATTTGCAAAATTCAGATTTCATTAATTCATTTTCTCCGTTTCAGTGAAAAGTTTTCTTCACAATAATGATAATAATAATAATAATAATAATAATAATAATAATAATAATAATAATAATAATAATAATAATAACACCACCACCGACAGGACCATCAAAGCAAATAGACCCGACATATTTGTCAAGGACCACCAGAAAAGAACTTGCCGGTTAATTGACATGAGTGTGCATTCTGACAGAAATACAACAGTAAAGGAACTTGTGAAACTATGCAAGTTCAAGGATCTTGAAATCGAGATGCAGAAAATGTGGCACTTGAAAACGCAAACTGTTCTCGTTATTGACGGAGCACTAAGGATGATAAAAGCCCCGCGAAAAAGATCTCGCCGAAATCCCCGGCGACCCTTTTCTCTGTGAAATCCTGAAATAGTGCTTACAAGCGCCGTCCGTATATTGAAAAGAACCCTATCATCTGTTGTATACTAATGTAAAATGCTACACACAAACAAACTAAAATGCACAAAAAGACTGCAACGTGTACAAAAAACGGCAAAACATATAAGAAACTATAAAACACTCATAAAACTATGACACGCATAAAAATACAATGCACAAAAAACTACAACACACGCATAAAACTACAACACACGCATAAAACTACAACACACGCATAAAACTACAACTCACGCATAAAACTACAACACACGCATATAAGTAGAGCACACGCATAAAACTACAACACATGTATAAAACTACAACACTCGTACGAAAGAACATCATACACATAAAACTACAACACACGCATAACACAACAACACATGCATAAAACTACAGTGCATGAAACACTATAACACACGCATAAAACTACAACACATGCATGCAACTACAACTCACGCATAAAACTACAATACACAAAACACTATAACACATGAAAGTACAACATATGTATACAACTACAGTACTTCATAAAACTACAACACACGCATAAAACTACAACACACGCATAAAACTACAACTCACGCATAAAACTAGAGTACAAGTAAAAAAAATACAACATACACACAAAGCTAAAACATGCACAAAACTGCAACACATGCATTTGACTGAAACACACGCAAAAAACTGTAACAACACAAAAATAAGACTGTAGGAAAATATGTGTATCACTTCAACCTTCTTTTGCCTCAAATTGTTTGTAACGATCCAGCAAAAGATTGTAAAGGGCAGAGATCAAAATAATGATAATGAATTGATGATGATTTGCAGAGACCCGCTCTCATTTGATCCCAAGCAAAAACCACCCAATACGTGTGGTGTGAGAATTATTAATAAGATGATGATGAAGATTTACGAAGATTTTATGTCATTCCATTTCTAGTGACAACGACCAGAACACTCTAGTAAAGAACATTAAAATCCGTTATAATTCAATTCATAATCTCAAGTTTTATTTCTTGGAAACTATTTCACGTCATTTAGTTTCCT
>OY735213.1:28590300-28600300 GCA_963457665.1 Thysanoteuthis rhombus | reverse complement strand
ATAACAACCACTACTACTACTACTACTACATCAACTAATAATAATAATAATAATAATAATAATAATAATAATAATAATAATAATAATAATAATAATGCGTATGGCGAATAATCGATAAAGCCTTGTTTGTCAATTTTTTGAAAGATAAAGAAAAACAAGACGATTTTGAATTTGAAAAAAATATGAGGTAATGAAACAAAACTAAAAAAATTTTGATATATTGTAATCTTTTTCTGTCGTAATTCAGACGTAAAACAGATCTGAAAACGTTATTGCTGCCTTCTGCAGAGAAAAACGAAATGAATTACGGACGTCTCACATTAAAGTTAAAAAAAGCATGATGCCCTTTTTTTTTTTAGGATGATTTTTTTCTTAAAAGCTGAAAAAGTGAAACGCAGGTCCTGTCAAGGGAAACGAAATATGACTTGAAAATCACACATCAATGTTACGAAAAAACGTAGTGTATTTTTAAATCTTTTGTAAACAATTATCAAAGATTTGGTAAACAATTACCAATGAGTTTATGGTTCGTCGAAATTATAATTTAAACCATCTGATTCGTGAGTTTTTAGCCTTAACATCTACTTACTGCCGTGGTGTGCCAGAGCGTTAAGGACTCTTTCCACTCTCTCTAGGACTTGTACCCGGAGGTCATTACCGGAATTGCAAGTCGTGTTTTTACTCAAGTGCTTGCTCAGCTCCGTCGCTGACGGTTCATTTTTCCTCGTCGTTGCGATGCTCGTTGGAACGCCTGCTCAAAGTGGTAGACGCGAATTCTGAGTATAGCAGGTCATATTTTGCACATTCCGCAGCATAAATTATATTTTTTATTGACAAGAACCTCCCAAAATTTTGCTTGTATTGCCAGATCTAACATTTTTCAATGTCTCTGTTTGTCCCATGCGGATACATAATTTCCACGGGCGAACGCATTTCTTAAAAAAAAAAAATTCTCCTGTATGCATCTGATGCGTGGTGCTGATGTTTCTTTAAATTTTGGTCGACAAGAGATTAAGATTGGTCGAAAAGTTCGGTTTCGATGGTACGAAACCATTGGGGGCTCTGGAAAGAGTTCTGGGTGATCCCTGATTAACATGTAAAGATTTCTATTCAGGAGGAGAGCAAGCCCTTTAAACTTTCTGTACCTAAAAAGAGCACTCAATTTTTGAAACTTTTATTTTTCTTCTCAAAGAAAAAGGCACCACGTGATTGGAACTTCGATGTGTGACGTTCGAATTTTATTTCGTTTTTCTTTGCAGAACACACTATTAACGTTTACAAATCTTATTTTACTTTTGAATTTTGACTAAGAAGATGTATAATATATCGAAAATTTTCAGTATATCATATATTATAAAATTCAAAACATTTTTTTATAATAATAATAATAATAATAATAATAATAATAACAATAATAATGATAATAATAATAAGTCCGTACTTCTTGAGTTAATCTAATTTTGTTAAATTCCTTTCTAAACTAGTCCCAAATATGAAGAGAAGTTGACCCTTTTTTTTTTTTAAATCTAAACCGTTTAAATGCATAGACATACCTACCGTTCGTGTCAATATGACATGAAAGTTTCAATTTTTTCGTATAGACTGACTGCTAAAAGCATGACAATTACCAAGATTACCAACTGAGTTTTGAGATTTATTCTCCCACAACAGACATGGATTCAATATTAGCAAGATTGACCACAATTTTTTTTTTCTTACCTTTTTTTCTAAGCAAGTTTATATGCACCAATCTGGATTTTAAACCGTTGACCTTACCAACACCTAGCCAACGTTGTGTAACCACTTGGCAGGCTTCCAGAGACAAGTACAACGGTAATTATCGTCTACTTTATTTATTGTAAACACGACAAGGAAACAAATTCATATTTATCTTTCCTATTAACGAATATCTGTGACATGAGTTCGAGATCGTGCTGCCTCTAATTCAATGCTCTAACCCTTGGGCTATAAACACGAGACTATTACCGTTATAAAACATAGCCATTATCATCAATCACAGTTGTCAGTAGTGGCCATGTTTGTTTATTTTGGTCATTACCACAACAATTAATATTGCCGTAACTGATGTCGCTGTTGTGGCTATTTTGTGGCTATTGTCATTGCTATTGTCATCGCCACTTCGGAAGTGGCTGCTGTCGCAATTGTTGTTCTAATTTTACTACTTCTATGCGAGTTAATCTATTTTGACGTTGTTTAATTCACTGTCACTTCGCGGCCGTATGCTCTATGCTCTATTTATTTCCATTGCTGCAGGCGATGTTATTCTGGGTTTTTTTATTCTGCTCTTTGCAACACGCTCTCTGGTCCAGTCCCCGTCATCGTTGATACGTAAGACCTTATATCACAATTGTCGTCGCCTTTTCGTTCGGACAATGGACACATTCTTCTTATTGATAATAATTAATTACTCATTGCTACGAACTTGGTTATATTGAATCAAGCAACATTAAAAGAGACAACACAAAACAATAACTTTTTTTAGTCCGGTGACATTGGGACCTAGCCATTGCCGGACCAAAGAGAATACCAGAAAACAGATTTTCTCCCCATACCATTACGTAATGAATTTTAGCAGTTTATCGATTTTTAATGATTTTTCAAATACTGTAGAACGATATATTTTTTAATATGATTTATATGACACAAGTTATGATAAATGATGAAAAGTAATTATTCCTGCTTAAATATGCTTTTTAGTTAAATTAAATTAAAATGTAAGTCGTATTTTTATTAATAAATTCATACCTAATTTGGTACTAAAATTAATACCAAAAATTTTGAAATTTAGAATTCTTCGATTCGGTTCCAAAACGCATTTAGGTTTCTACACATTCGGTTTAAAGGGAGTTACCGGACCACGGGGCCCCGTATTTGAGTCGTTAACCATAACGCTGTTGTAGATGAATGGGATATGATAGCTTTACCTAGCTCAGGGCCATGAGCTCGTTATCCATCGCTCTCTTAGATACTCTAGAGAGATTTTTACCTAGCATAGGTTAGACTGGCAGCGGGCCATAATAGTGGGTTACAGAATGAGTATCGAACTGAATACACAAAAAATGAACTGCTAGAAAAGACCCCTAATCGTTGCTCTACGCTAGGTTTCCTTGCTATCCGAAAGAAGTGCAGTTCTATTAAATCTTCCGTAAGCGGAAATGCCATGAAGTGAAGAAAGAATCATCATTAATTTATAGATATTTACTAGACCCATAATAACCTTTATCTACCAGTTTCACGCTAAGCCCAATATCCCCACGATCTCTCTCAAGCTTTTCTGATAACTTCGGAAACACAAAACGGATGTACAAAACAAATCGAGACTCAGTTGAAAACCTTGAGATCTTTCGTAAAAACTAAGTGGCATAAGCTAAATATTGTAAAGCAGGGATATATATATATACTAAACCTTGCTTAGTCCGATACAAGCTGCAATAGTAGGGCACTTAATCAAAACGACCTCTCCACAATACCAAACAGTCAGTGAGACAAACTCGTTAATGATTTCCTATGAATAGGTGCTATCTATATATATATATATATATATATACGGTGCATGGCTTCGTCTGGTATGGATTCATAATCGTGTGGTACCAAGTAGGGATTAAACTTGATACGCTAGCTGACGGCAGGTGAGACTAGCTCGTTAACCCTCGCCTTGTGGTAGATACTCTCTAGATATTTGCTGGAGTATCTCATAATAAGGCAGGATTTTTTTGCAGCTGGATGCTTCGCTGACGAAATATCATGCACACTACTCTTGATGGAACTCTATTGGCAATTTTGCACGTGGTCTTTGGGGATTCTCTTGACTCCTTTGACACGAGCTGAAGTATTTGATCAAGTTGGACGACTGACTCAAAAATGAAAAAAATGGATCGTGCGTGTTTCGCTTGGAGATGTGCACAGGTTGAAAAGGATTGATTTTTTTTCTGAAAAGATAGCTTTGGCATAAAGCCGGCACATTGGCAGAAAGCCAGGACATTCACCTGACGTCAACCCCGCCACCAATCCCGGGGGCCATCATATTGAAGGAGCATGTTGAAAATGGCTTCTTGGACTTGTTCATTGGACAGCAGCATTCTGCAGCTTTAGCCGAATTTTTTTTGTGTTTGTGCGTGTGTATGAGAGGATAACCACAAATGTTCAGAAACCTCCTTCGCTCTTTTAAAACAAAGCTTCGTGAAAGTTTCCGGAGAAAATATTGATATCATAGTACGTTGAACTGATGTTACTAACAAATATTAGGTTTATCACCAGACAGCATTAAGTATAGCTTTGTTTGGCACAGGGCCATGATAGTGTGGCGCCCAGGGAAGATTGAACTCGCTACGCTAGCCAGTAGCTTGTAAGAGCTGCCTTTTAAACATCGCTCTATTGTGAGTGAATCCTTGATATATCATCATCATCATCATCATCATCATCATCATCAGTCTTTTAACGTCCGTCGTTGGACATATACCTTCCCCGGAATTCGCCACATCTCTCTATCGTAGGCATTGCGGAGCCAGTATTTTCTGAATTCGTCTAGTTCGTCTCTCTATCATGTATTCTACCGGCCTCGGTTTCGCATGTGATCTCCGGGGATCCATGTTGAGAGTCATGATGTCCATCGGTTGTCTGTCATTCTTGCAACATGACCGGCCCATTGCCATTTAAGTTTTCTAGTAGTTTCTGTGATGTCTCAGACTCCTGTTTTCTTCATGATATACTGTGCTGTCTTGTGATCTCTCCATGTAAGGTTGAGCATGGTTATCTCATGCGTGCGTTGCATGGTTCTCAATTTGCGGGTCCGTCTCTTGTTTAGGTTCCATGTTTCAGCTCCATAAGTGACTATCGAGAGAATGCATAGGTTGTGTACTCTTCTTTTTAGGATTAATGGGATCGTCTTGTTTTTGAAGGTTGAGCTTGCTCTACCGAAGGCTTGCCATCCTAGGGTGATTTTTCGCTTGATTTCTTCTTCTTTTGTGAGTTTCATAGAGATTCGCTGTCCTACGTAGATATAGTGATCTACTTTCCCCACTTTTGAATCTTCGATTCTGACAGTTATGTCCTTATTCTTAGGTAGATGTAGTGGTTTACTTCCTTCCTTTGCATCTTCGATTTCGACAGTTGCGTTCTTACACGAAGTTGTGTGTATGAGGTAATTAACTAGATCCTACGATCTGACATCTTCAGACTTTTCTCTCTCATGCATTCTGAAAAAAATGCCCTGCTCTGAAAGAAGAATCGGCAACCTTTCAGCCTCTGTGGGCTGGATCTCGTATTAATGAGTCAGTGGTGGGCCATACAAATGCCAATAAAAAGCTTGCTTTTTTGGAATTATCCATTGAGATATATCTAGTTATATTTCTTCTCAAATCAAGGAATAACGCATGATAGAAAATCACGCGTACTTAACCAAGAATTCCAGTTACTTATTAAAGGATTACATTTATTTGCAATTCATTTCAATCTGGGCATCTATCAAAAAGACACGAAGAGTCTTTAAAACATAAAAAGTAAACATGGTATTCCATTATATATGTTGCCTATCCCTACTCTAGAATAAAATGTCGGACTATGGAACAATTTCAGTTTCTTGAAAGATTACGGACGACTTATACGAGAAAACGGGTGGAAAGAGAAGTTGAGAAGTGATTGAAACTGACTGATTATCACTTCGAACAACCGTTTTAAGTATTCTATATATAGTAGGGTTATCGATTCCTAATCTATGTGGGTTTAGCTTGTTTATGAATATCTGGTATATTCATTCATATCGTATTTTAAACATATCCCAAAATGTGCACGCGCTTTTAATTATTAAGGCCGGAAGCAATAACTGACCTAATACTTCAAAACAACCACACCACAGATAGATAGATTGACTGCTTACACCGTTTTGCAGGGGATTCGTCGACTGGTGAGGCTTCCTGTTTATCAATCTCAACTTCGTCTGACACAAGATCACAAGCGAGGATCGAGGTCACTACAGCTGTGATGATCTGTGAAACTCGTCCGGAAAGCTTTGCTACGAAGTGAGATGACTTGATCTCTAGACATAGCTTAATCAGTAGGCGTTTGCATGAGCGAGAATCTTTGAGTGTGTATGAGTGAGTATGATCGAACGTACGTGTTTATCTGCTTATGCCTGAGTGTGTATGTTCACACGTGTGTGAGTATGAGTGTGTGTGTGTGTGTGTGTGTGTGTGTGTGTACATTCATGCAATGAATTTTCCCGGCTCTAGCAATTTCAAAGTCTTATAGGATTAACTATTTGTCTGAGGTCAGTTCAGTAATAATTCAATAATACACGGCTGACCCGCCATTCAAACATGTTCACTCTCTGACGAGTTTTCCCACTTCTCGTAAGCGGGAGTGACCGGTTGAAGTATAGATAAACAATTAATGCCTATATGGGTTGCCAGTTGATGTGTTTCTACATGTAGTGTTTAGCTTGTTGTATTTGGTTAAACTGGTCTTGTACGCTTTTGTAGAGGAGACAATTTTTTTTTTTACTGCAGCAGAGGTACAAGTCCTGGCCTTCAGCAGTGCAACTAAAATTCGATCAAAAAGTCACATTCACTGCTTGTGCTTTTATCAATCCTAGTACTTTATATATATATATATATATATATATATATATATATATATATATATATATATATATATATATGTGTGTGTGTGTGTGTGTGTGTGTGTGCGTGTGTGTGTGTGTGTATATATGTATATATATATATATATATATATATATATATATATATATGTGTGTGTGTGTGTATATATATACGTATATATATATGTGTGTGTGTGTATATATATATATATATATATATATGTGTGTGTGTGTGTGTGTGTGTGTGTGTGTATAAAGTGGACGAAGTGCATTTTCTTGAGTTATCATAATATAATCTAACCCCTGGACTCCTCAACCCGACCTATGAAATTAGATAATCCAATCAAAACTTCAATTCGAATTCGCATTGAAACCATGGAAGTGGAGCAACAGGTTTTCTCCCATTATTCAAAAGCAGAGCGTTCCTTTAGAAAAAAAAAGAAGAAACTTTCGTACGTTGAAATAGCATGAAGTGAAGAAGCAGTTACACTTAATTTATATGGAGAAAATTTCTAGCATTCCCCGACCCTCAAAATAATGATGACGGTATGTTAGACTGAGTCGTTGAAGATTGAGTTGGTATGGGGTGGTTAGATGTACAAGAGATTGAAAGATGGGAAAGAGAGGGAGTGTACGTGCTGCAACTACAACGGCTTGTTGTAAAACAAACACTGAACGCTGTTTTTCGCTTTTTGCCTTTTTTCTGTATTAGTGAGAAAGTGGCGTAAAGCGAACTTTCGAAAAGTGATGTTACCTGTATATGAAAAAGGTTAAATGAACACAAACAACGGTGATTTGGGATGAAATAATTGAAACTACTTTAACGTTACAAGCTATGATACAAATATAGGGAATATGTCGTCGTGGGGCAATGATTACCAATTTAGACTTGTAGACCATTACTACTGTACTGAGTTCCATCCTCAATGGGTTCCCCACACTGATACTTTTGTGTCGTACTAAGCTAAGTTTAGCTCATGATCGCTGTGTCCTGGAAGTAATATCAGTGAGCTAAACTAACAGATCATTATTACTATTTAGTGCATTCGTTCCTTACTGGGTTCAACGCCCTTGTTGACTAGTGCATGATTAATCTAAGCTTTGTGAATACTTATAATACAAGTATAGAGAACATAAGATTTTGCAACGTTGAAAGTCGTATCTGGAGATAGATTAGCGTAGATTTTGTCCTGATATGCTAGTTAGTGTCAGATGGCAACAGAATGCCAGGCTGGTGTTAGTGATACGAACGTGTTAGTTAAGTAAGAAGAAAAAGGATGATAAGAAGAAAAAGAAAATTGCAAAAACGACAAACTGCTATGTTAAGATCTTACTTGCAAATCATCTAGTCGCAGTTTTACTTTTGGTAAAGGATGTCTTACAGTTGCTTAAAGAAAATTAATCTCTAAATGGATGGAAACCTTCTACCAGAAGCTTTGTGTCCCTCACTGACTTACGATGAATACCGAACTTTTTCATCTACTGTCAGATGTAAACATCGAGAAAATCAAACCAATAACCACGAAATGATATATTTCGTCAAGGGACGAAGAATTCATTGAAAATGAAATAAAACCTTCTGGAGAAGAGAGAGGGAGCTTGACATTAACTCGTGAAGAGCTCAATGTTTTGTAATTAACTCTGGAACTAAACTCAGATGGATTCTCATTATTACAGCAACCCCGAGGAGTGTTGTTATAACGAATTCGCCGTTATAATTGGTGGATTTTATATGAAATGTACTAAGATGAGAAAATTAGAAGTACGGTAAAAAAAAGAAAAAAAGATACGGTATGCAAATTAAAGATTTTTGCATGCAAATCAAAAAATAAGGCAAATCAGTTACTTTTTAATTTGCTCTAGGAAAGCTATATAATCTCTGAAAATATTCTTGCGAGATTATAAAAGAAAACGTGCCGTTAGAACACGAGTGCCATTAAATAGTGCGGTTGGAATGAGGGTTTACGGTATTTCAATTCAAAAAACTATGAATAGTTAGATTCGAATGGGACCTTACTATTTTTTTTATAAGAAAATGAAATAGAATCAACAGTGAAAACTGCAGAAAACATGTCTGGTTGCTGCAGGGTCAGACTCCACTCTTACTTCTATTTCGACTGAAGGTGAATTCTGCAACTTTTGGGTTATATATATATCATTAAAAAAATGATTTTAAGAAAATTTTGGGGCATAAATGTATCTTTCAATAAACCCCTTACGTATTTGTAACATATGTTTTCGTAGATATGTAAGACTTGTCGGTTCAGCCCAGTCCGCAAGGAAGTCGCCTGCTGATCACTTGGTCGTGAGTTGAAATCACGGTAGGGAGATGTTAATTTTGAATATACGTTTAATGTGACGTGATCGACAAACACTGTAGAGTTTACTCCCCAGAATTAGGCGAAGATTGTTCTTCTTCTCATTCTTGTTGATACTGGGGTCTGACAATTACATCTTAACTTCCCTCTACAAGCATTAAAAAACTGAGAACACTATTCAAACTCTTGTGTGCTCCTACCCTAGAGAAATCCATTCTCGGAGCTCTGACTGAACCTTTATATTTCATTCCAAAACCTTCTCAGTTTGGTTTTAACAGAATCAATATAATTTTTTTTTCTTCAAATTGTTAAACACTCTCCCGATAATCACTTATGGAGCTGAAACATGGAACTTAACCAAGAGACAGACCTGCAAACTGAGAAGTATGCAACGTGCACGTGAGAGAATCATGCTCAACCTTACATAGAGAGACCACAAGACAGCACAGTACAAAAGGAAGAAAACAGGTGTCTGTGACATCATAGAATCTATAAAAAAAACTCAAATGTCAATGGGCAGGCCATGTTGCAAGAATGAAAGACAACTTAGGGACATCACGTCTCACAACATGGATCCTCAGAGATCACATGAGAAACCGAGGCCAACAGAACACAAGATGGAGAGATGAACTGGACAGATTCAGGAAATACTGGCTCTGCGACGCCCATGATAGAGAATTGTGGCGAATTCTGGGGAAGGTCTATGTCCAACGACGGAAGCTAAAAGACTGATGAGGAGGAAAACCAGCTGATAAGATCTTGCAGAACGATATCTTAGAATCCTGTTCGCCGTAGGCTTAACCAATCAGATTCAGTTTCCGCTTCAGTCAAAATTGTCACCATCACCACCCCACCTCACACACACACGCTCTGATATAACCAGATATAGGATCTGCGGAAAATTCTACGTTTATTGATGGCGGCATAAAAAATGGCATATCTATATAATCGCTACAATAGATTCACGTATGATATAATTTGTACGCGTTGGACAATTCAACACGTTTAGAAAGAAAACAATTTTTTTTTTCTGACAGACAACCAATGGACATCACGACTCACGACT
>OY735213.1:28425300-28585300 GCA_963457665.1 Thysanoteuthis rhombus | reverse complement strand
TTATAGTAACTTTAGTGCTTAAAGGTGGAAATTAGCCAACAATTTTTGCAATTTCTTGGCCTCTGTAATATCATAAACATTCATGCATGTATGCCCCTTCCTTCTCTCTCTCTCTCTCTCTCTCTCTCTCTCTCTCTCTCTGCTTGTGTTGACGTGTATATACGGGAATTCGAATCTAAAACCTTGAATACTTCACGGCTGCAAATGATATGCGATGATTAATACCTGAATAATAATTCACCCGTTATAGTTTTTCTGTCTTTCTGTCTTTTTACCCTTTCGTGTTTTTATCTTCCCAACTGCCTGTTCACACGATATCTCCAAAAGTGCTTCATGAATTTTCATGAAATTTCCTGTTCTCACGATATCTCCAAAAGCGCTCGATGAATTTTGATGAAATTTAGCAGAAGGTTGGGTCATGAATTAAGGAAGAGAGAGTTGAACTTTTTCTTCCGTTTTTTTTTCTTTTCATCCATTTACGTTTACGTTAATGACTGGCTACACATCTCTAAAAGTTCTCAATAGATTGAAAAAAAAATAATCAAATAAATAAAACGCGTGGAAGGGTGGGTAATGGGTTACAGAAGAAGTGATTAAATTTTGGGGCGAATCCATGCACAATTACCTTCCCACCCCGCCGTAGTTATACGTCATCATCACGTGATATCTTCAAAAGTTTGTGTCCAAAACGTTCTCAATGAATTTTAATGAAGTGATTAGATTTAGGGCCGGATCCTTGGGTATGCACTCCCTGAGTTCTTTCTAGTTTCTATTGCTTCTTATCGTAACTTTCATATCGTTCTAACATTTATTGTACGAATCACCGACAAAAAATATACCAAAAAAAAAACACAAAAAAAAAAACAAAAACAAATAGAATAAAGTGAAATGGAAATTTTCTCGTATTTCGTTCGTCTTAATTCATGATTTTTTTATCACAACTCTCAGGTCATTATTCTTCGATCTTCAAGTAAGCAGCATGGATCGGAAATAAAGAATAGGCCCCCGGCAAGATTCAAGCTATTATCCAATATTCTTGGGAGTCTGCCTTACCGTGACAGTGACTCGCCGACTTAACCACTGAGACCTCAACTCATATCGTTTAAATAACCCATATAGCTATATTCCTTATTCCTCCGATCATTTCTACGTCGCCATATTATTTATTTTAATATAAACTAGCAGTATTCGTTTTAATATAAAGCTCTTATCTGTGACAGTGTCTCGCCGACTAAACTACTGATACCTCACCTCATATCGTTTAAATAACCCATATAGCTATATTCCTTATTCCTCCTATCATTTCTACGTCGCCATATTATTTATTTTAATATAAACTAGCAGTATTCGTTTTAATATAAAGCTCTTATCTGTGTCAGTGTCTCGCCGACTAAACCACTGATACCTCACCTCATATCGTTCGAATAAGCCATATAGCTATATTCCTTATTCCTCCGATCATTTTTACGTCGCCATATTATTTGTTTTAGTATAAACTAGTAGTATTAGCTAAAATAACATCCGCTTCCCCTAAATGACAGCTGTGTCGTTCGCAGTCAGTAGAGATAGTGGCTGGTAGCCTTCTAGCAAACCACTAGCAGTCAAGAAGTTTTCCGTAACTGCATAGTAACCATAGCGATATGAGAACAATTTTGAACGTTCGGAAATCGGTCAGTGGGTACAACTGAAATCGCGGAGGCATTAAGTAATATAATGACACATAAAAAGACCTTGTCCATCAGACGACTTACAAGCACAAAGGATGAATGAATGGGGCTCCGAAAAGCTTACTTGCTGGAAATAAATATTTGATTAATAATCAAATAAATGTGGTTTGGCAGACATTTTCGTCCATTCATTTTGGTCTTTTCGTGTCTGTCCTGCTTTTTATCTGACTCTTTGTATCTAACTCAACCCGCTTGGACCTATCACTTTTCCCGTTTCGGCCCATTAATATCAATCTATCTATCTATCTATCTATCTATCTATCTATCTATCTATCTATCTATCTATCGATCGATCGATCGATCTATCTATCAATCTATCTGTCAAAATTCAGGGTTAAGTGACTGGCGAAGTGATTTTATGGATTACATTCAATCAACATTGGACTCTCAAATAGATGTTGCCTTCTACGGGACTGAACTAAACCTATCTAATCTTACCCAAGTTTATCTACATAATCATTATGTTATCTCGACCCGTTCTTGACTATAATTGTTTTAAATCAATTTCACTCTATTTTTTACATGTTATCTAGTTCCTATGTATCCATCTATTTTTACCCACATCTATCTATTCATCAATACCTCCGTCTATCCATAAATACCACAAGCTAATTAGTGACGGAGGGTTATGTATTTCCCTGTTGCTCTTGTAGTCGCACAGGCAAAAGGTGCTTTTGAATGCTGAATCAAGAGATGCATGCGATGCAATCTTCCTCTTTTATAAAATCCGAAGTAAAAGTCATGTAAATTTTCATTATGCACACATTATATATATATATATATATATATATATATATATATATATATAGTGTCATCCACTGACAGCTGTTTCGATGTATTACATCTCTTCAGTGTGGCTATAGACTTTCCATCATCCCATCCAGTACCGCGAGGCAGAATTGAAACCTCCACTTTAGACCTGGAGGCCGATATCCTACCTCTGGACTACGGAACTGGACGGTCAGTGAGGCTGAATTTAAGCGATATGTCTATTTACACAGAACTTCCTCATCCACCAGAGTGCTCTATTCCTGTGGAAGAGCATTGCATAAGCTTACAGTGGATGAGTTATCTCACTTAAAGAGTGCTCAATCCTAAATAGAGGAGCATTATAATATGAACTGTATATATATATATATATATATATATATATATATATATATATATATATATATATATATATATATATATATATATATATACAAACTACAAATCAGCAATACAAAATGATGCAATATCCAATATTGTTGTGGTGGCTTTATTTCATAAGGTGCTCGATACATCCAGTATTAAACATTATGTCAAGTTTGAGTAGAGTTTGAAATATAATGAAATAAAGTATACGCTTCACAATCATATTTATGTTTCAGCTCTGTTTGGGCTCCTTCAGGCGAATTATTCGATCCATTTGGATCCCTATATAGGATGTTTTTTTTTGGGGGGGGGTCTACTTTTCCGAGTGGATGTATACACCCGCCCATATATATATATATATATATATATATATATATATATATATATATATATATATATATATATATATATATTGGTACTGCGCCTGGGTTGGTAGAGGTAGTGATAAAAGGGTTGTTCGTCCATGTGTTTACTGATCCGCTTTTTCCTCTGCCAAGGACTGACAATGGGACAGAGCACAGGGAGAAATGGATGCATGACTTTCTCGAGAGCATTAGCGCGAAGTGAACACAAATAGCTTAGGTCGTAATTTGAACTAGGTTGGCCGATTCAAATTTACTATCGAGTAACCATTGGGCCACATTTTTCATGAACATAATAACCCTGCATGTTCCTTTGCTGCAGGCTGATCCACATCCATTCATAAACCGGACGAGGAGACGATTAAAGTAACTACGAAAAGCATGCTTGTTGGCGAGTTCGTCTGAATATCATCGAACAAGTGCCAATCTTAGACAGCCAAAGACTGATCAAGACAACACAAACCGAACACCAATACTCAGGAACCATCCAACATGCCATTTAACCAAGCCCAGAAACCACACCTGGAGAGATAACAATACAGCAAAAATATACCAGAGAAAAGACAGGAGTCCGGGACGTCATGGAATCAATCGGGAAACTCAAATAGCAATGGGCTGGTCATGTTGCAAGAATGGCAGACCACCGATGGACATCACGACTAACAACATGGATCTCCAGAGATCACATGCGTAACCGAGGCCGACAGAGTACAAAACGGAAAGACTAACTAGACAAGTTCAAGAAGTATTGGCTCCGAAATGCCCATGATAGTGAGGGTGGCAATTGCATAAAGGTCTATGTCAAACGATAGACGATAAAAGACTGATGATGATGATGATGATGATGATGATTGGAGAAAGGTCTGTCAGCGTGTATTTGTTACTATAGACCCCCAGCAAACGCCACGAATGGAAAAAAATATTATTTGAATAAGGAGGCTGCAATAAAGATCCCTAAAACCAGCAGGCGAACTAAGATGGAAGGCGAGAAAAGCATTTGAGAGAGCCAGGTTTCCCCAAACCAAATATCACAAGAAGGAATGGATGAATGAATAAATGAATGAATGAGTAAATAATGAATAAAAATTACAGTGATACAAGTAGAATCATACCATTGGCAAACAAAGGAGACGCAACGATTTTGAGATAAAAAAATTTGGACTATCCAGAGAAATTGAAGAGCCCAGTGGGGGAACGGTTTCTACTGCAAATTAGAGAAGAATCGGACACAGGAAGTAAAAAGGAAGCTGTTGCATCTATTAGTGAATGAATGAATAAATAAAAAGACCGTAGTGTACAGCAACCGAAATGACGTGATAATGTAAGCAAAGACGAGAAAACTGGTCCGAAATATAATGAATAATAGTACTCGTAGTGGATCAATATTTGATTAATAGACAATAAAGTGTAATTGATTAAGTTAACATTTCAACGTTTATTTGCAACATTCCTGAAACGTCAAGAGTGTAGATGGCTTCCGTGGATAGAGACAGGCAAATGAAAATTAAGAGATAAAACAAGTTTACAGTAGACGTGATGAGACGGTTGTTCAAATTAGAAAAATCGTCCTGGAAAGCAAAAAGCCATTTAATATCCATGAAAAATATAGCCTATTTAAGGCAATAGTACCTTAGTCCGGGTGATTTCACAGGGGACAAAGACCACTAGAAAGAAAAAAAAAACACAGACAAACCCCTATAGGACGAAAATCCTCTCCCCTGATCTCATGTTCTAAATATATACTTTTAACGCTATATATTATGATGCATCCAAAAATTTTTTAAAAAAGATCCCACATACAGTTTGTTTTTGTTTATTTTTTTCCATACGACACTCATTCTTATTCTTCGAGGCACCTTTCTTCTTTTTTTCAATGACTATTTCTTGTTTATTTCTTTTATACGACGCTCACTTTTATTTTTCGAAGTCCTCTCCTAATTCTGGGAATCATCGGAATAAAATGCTTTGAAAGCATATATTTAGAATATGAAACCAGATGAAAAACTTATACTGTCACCAATCATTGAAATTTGGAGGTTTTAGAGGTTTGGGTCGGCTTTAGAGGCCTTCGGGGGTTTTGTCCCGTGAGAGTTTTGTCCTACGCCCATCCCCTACAACGTATCCTCCTTTGGACCTCAAACACTTATCTCAGCGTTCCTTCAACTTTTAAAAACAGTCCTCAGAGTCCTCTTTCGGGATCGCTGTTATTTGTCCCGTCGTATTTTCCTTTATACGTGTCCACAGCCTGGAATTTCCTCCTTTCAACGACTAAAAGCTAAAAGTCGTGGTCAGGCAAATCTTGACCGTAAGGTGATGGATTGATAGAGAGGTTGCTAAAACTGACCGATAGAGAAATAGCTATGAACAGACTGAGAATAAAGAGATAGATGAATCGATAGACTGATAAATAAACTGATAGATTGTTTGATAGATAGATCGAAAAAAAACAAAAATTTTCTTGAACGAAAAAGTAATGCAAGAGTATGATCATCCGTAGCAAATATTGATAATGGTTTAGAATATTGAAAATCGCATGTGATAATCTTCTTCTTTAATTTTTGGATGCGTAAAAAACTTATATTATATTATATATTTAGAATATAGATCCTGGGGGGGGAAAAACAGCATTTATACTGTCATCAATCACTGAAAGTTTTGTCATGTTGTCTGACGAAGGAGTTTTTGTCCGGTATGACACTACAAGTATGGAACTTTTGTCCGTGTGGTTTTTCTTCCGAGTTTTTGATCGGTGTATTTTTTGTCCTAGCACCAATGTTTATACCCTTTCCCTTAAAGCTGAAACCTGGTCATTTTTTAAATTGAAAGCAATAAGGTTAAAAGTATTCATAAAACTTTGAAAAATAAAATAATAATGAATTGTTTTATTATTTACTTTATCGGATGGAGTATTGTAAACAAGGACTTCTCCAATAAAGATTATTGAGGTTTGCAGTCATTAATTTCCAAGTCTGTTGACCTATTGATTTATTGTTATCAGTAGTAGCTGCACTATGTAACTGTAATAATAGTATTTCCAAAGAAGTCGTTTTTATGTTTCGTGTCAAGTGAATAACCATAAAACTTCGGTAAGTTTTTTTTCTTCTCGTTTTTCGTTTTTACATTCTTGATGCTTCCTTTCTTTCTTCCGAGCTCTCTTTCTTTCTTAGTCTCCTTTCTGATTTCTTTCTTTTGTTCTTTCGTTCTCACTTCTTTTGTCTCTCTTTCTTTCTCGATGTCACGTCTGTTTTTCGTTCTTTCTTCCACCCTTTTCTCTTCAGATCTTCCCTACCCCTCTTTTTTTCTTTCTCTCTCTCTTTCTTTCTTTCTTTCTTTCTTCTCATCTTTCTATTCTTTCGTTCGTTCCTGCTTCCTTTCTTTCTCCCCCCCCCCCGAAATTCATAATCTTTCTTTCTTTCCTAACCATTTTAAAGTATTGAAGTCAGGTGTAAAAACTTATTCGAATTTCTTGTTAGATTAGTTTTCAGTCAGAGAGTGTTTGTTCGTGTTCGTGCGCGCACACGTGTGTGTGAGTGTATGTGTGTGTGTGTGTGTGTGTGTGTGTGTGCATGTGTGTGTTCGTGCATGTGTGTGAGTGTGTGCGTGCGTGTGTGTTTGTACGTATGTGTGTGTGCGCACGCGCAGGCGTACGCTGCAATAAAAAATCTCGTCTGCCATGATTTAGAAAAGTGAAGACGTACATGTCGGAACAGGAGACATCAGAGTTTGAGCTTGTTCAGTCTACACCCGTAGTGTCTATTCTCTTGCTCTAATGTTGCTCGAACTTGGGTTTTTCATAGCCCTGCTATAATTAGGGCGTCCGCTAATTCTGTTCTCGCACGCACATCTGTCTACCTATTCATATAACTGGCAGCAGTAGTCATCAATATCATTAATAAGAAGTCCACCTCTCAACTTCGGTTGAATAACGAAGTTATCCACGTCTAGGTACTTATATAAACGTTTAAGCTAGCCACCGAAATATGCAGAGACTCCAGAGAAAAAAAAATCTCATTTAATCAAAACAAAAAACAGGGTCGATTAAACGAAATCTAATGAGTGGAATTTCACACTGAATTTAAATCAAAATTATCACTACGAACCGAATTTGAATTTTTAGTAGAAGTCATTGTTATACGTAAAATCCCTATTCTGTCAGTATCACTTGCCTCAATTCCTGACCTCTGACAATTCCTTGCAATGCGTTTCTGGAGTAAAATGATTTACAACGCAATTCTATAGTAAAATCATTAACAGTGGATTTGCACGATGCACGTAATACCTCTATTCTGTCAATAATTCGTGCATTCTTTCCTGACTACTAACAACCCCTTTCATCCCGATTTTCAATGAATTTCCATCGTAAAATCATTAGCAACGTCCGTATTTACATATAATCACTGACGTACCGAACGATGGGCAAACCCGGGTGACACTATCAGAGGAATGACACCATGTTGTTTTGGCAACTCACAACATTTACTGCTTCTCCCAGCGTCATTTTTTTTTTATCGACGTTAGCCTATTTTAAGCTATTTTTTTAGCCATTTCAGACGAATCTAGACATATTCAACTATTAAAAAAAAAATTGCGATCTAAAGGCTAACAGTGTTTTCAAACACATTTTGGTGTTCTGTGACGTTTTTATGAACTCGATTTAGCACGAAAAAAACTTCGTGTTGGCAACACTGAGAGCGACACCTTGAGTTACCGCCCCGGCTGACACCAACCCTAGTAACGCCATATAATAACTCTTTCTGCTAGTAATGTCTACATGAATTCCTGACCACTGAAAACCTCAATTGCTCTCAGTTTCCAGTGCATAACGTACGAATTGAGTACCGAATCTTGCTTAAACAAATTTTAGGTCAAAAATTGCAAAATTTGGTGTTTAATCATCAAATATTTCCTTACTGTCAAATATCTTTCGTTTCTTGGTGCAGAAAATGACCCAAAGTCCATTGGAGAGATGGTAGGATAGTGTGCTAAGATTTAAAAAAAAAACAGAAACCTTGCTAATGTTTACTGGATTCAAATGCAGTCAGCGCTAAAACACAACGTGATTACTGTTTCAATTTTCCTCCACCAACAGAATTTGCTGTGTCGCTCTGTATGTAATCATTTGAGTAAGTGAAAGTTAAGACGTATTTGTTTCACAAATACCAGCCGTGATAGGAACAGGTTACAGAACCGGATGAAAACATTATTATTAATGCTGGATTGATAAGTTCAAAATCATACATAAACTAGTTAATACCCGTGGAAAAAGATTCACGGATATATTTGAATTTCTATGAAACTATTTTCCGAGGAAAAATAATAGTGAATTTGTTTCAGTTGAAGAGTACACAGTTTGAAACGGTGGGTAGGAAGTATTTATATCAGCAAATTCCCTCGCCTGAGTGGAAGAATCAAGTGTTACTGAAAGCAAACCAAAAAATCACATTTTTCATTATATAAGTATATTAACTATATCTCATTGTTGTTGAAATCTGTATGAATTCCTGACCACTGACAAAACATTTTCCCCGATTTATATATATATATATATATATATATATATATATATATATATATATATATATATATATATATATATATATATATATATAGCTAAGAAAGCTTCACAACTTTAAACACAAGATATTAAAAACAATTTTCAAAATTTTTTAGTATCACTCAAGTCCCTTCTTTCCCAATATCTATCAATGCAAATTATGTGTTTTTTTCAGTGGGTTTTTTTTCCTGTTATACATATACTTTGTTATGGTACAATGTACAAATTTTCTCTTGTTGTGATCATCAGTTGTTTACCATGTAACCGTTCCGGGGATTTAAAAAAACAAAACAGTTACATTAACAAGGCGCTCCAGCAGTGTTGATCAGTATATATGAAAATGAACTTAATTTTGCAGCATATCCATTTCTTCAAATGGGGATGAATAAACTCATTCTTTCTTCAAGTGATTCTAAAGTGTAAAGTGTTTGATTCATAGATATTCCCAGATGGGCTCTCAATCTGATCCTTCAGAAATGATTCAAAGTCATTTTCTGATACGTTTTTATCAAAATGTGGCTTTGTGCAATACGTAGGCATCTAAAATACATTTATTTTTGCTTATATTAATTTTGCGCCCATCTGGAGCAATTTTGAAGGAGAACTGGTATGTTCTCTTCCAAATATCTAGTTGAGTGTCCCACCTCATTTTTTTGGGTGGGGGTAATTGCTGGTATTTAATAAGGGTTAGAATTGTGTTGATAAATTAAGTATTTGGATACTTAAAGAAGATTCTGTGTTGTCCCCAGAGGGTTGTATGTTCCTTTCCACGCCCCATTTCCAAGATTACTAAGATCCACAAATAGGACAGGATATCTATACTAATTTATTTCTCAATTCCAAACTTGTTTCGACCGTAGAGTCATCATCAGGAGAATTAGTAATATTTTTCTAATCCAACAGATTTTGCAATTTCTATTTATATGTATGACGTTAAATTAGTTGTTTCAAATCACGTCGTCAGAGAAATGATAGCCCTCGAGGAAACAATGTACAAGCAATGTATTAACAAAAGAACGTAATTATGTGGTATATCTATTTGCTTGAAAGAGGGGTAAACGAACTGTTTCCGCCTTCGAGTGATTCTGAAATAGTTGGTTCATAGTCAGATATCAAAAAATGCTACTTAATCTTATCCTTTAAAAAAAATTGATTTCATGTCGCTTACCTTACCAAGCCTTTAAAAATACTGATGTTCCATAAAAAGAATACTGCATCAGTACTGATTTTGTGCGTAAAAATTACCTTCGCGTTATACACGAAGCGAACAAAAGTCTCATTGGTAAGGCGACAGGATTTCCCGAGAGTAAAGACGAGAGTCATGAATTTTCCGTATTCGAAGATTTCAGGTGAATAAATTCTACCTATTTTCTGATTAGACTGATACAGGAGTTTCCAGCGCTATTTTTTGCACAATGTTAGGGAAATGTTAGCTGCGTCTTTGAAGTTTATTTCAGCGTTTATTGCATTTACAATCGACTGCACGTCGTTTAATACTATGAAGCATTCAGAGACAAAGAAAACTCTCCATCACAGTCAATAATTAAATAACCGTAGAGTCCGTAGTAATGTGAAAAAAATTCCATTAAAGAATAAATATGGTCAGGATAAATTTTACTTATGGCATCACAGGCGTATTCCACTGAAAAACATCTAAGAAAGAGGAAATATATAGAATCTGGATGTTATTAATAAATCCGACAAAAGAAGACCCACAATAGGTCAAAAAAGCTTTTTTGCGAAAATGAAAAATAAAAAAAAAGGTTTTTTTATTCAGAAGTGGTCTAGTAGAGTGCTGATGAACTAAAATTGACAACATATTTTCTAGTCTAAGAAATAAACTGGTAATTTTGTTGCATAACAATACCCGTAGTCATGTTGCAAATGCGACGCAGCAACCTATCATAGCGCTGGAATGAGAAGTTCTTCTACACGTGCTGTATGCTCCGAGCTTCTCCACTTCATACAAAACTCATTGTCTAGTCAGCGGTTAAAGCAATTTGATGATATTGAAAAATTCTTTAGCTAATTCACCGAATCAAAACTGGAATCATTCTCTTATGATGGAATGCACACTTTAGCTGAAAGATATAGTAATATCATGGAAAGACATTGGAAATCTTTTAATGACTGAATAATGATGCTATGAATTAATTCGAATGAAATATTTTGTCAGAAAATTCTGGAAACTTTTTCATCAACCTAATATATCAATCTTAGCTTAGTTCGTCTCTATTTCACGTCGTGGGCTCGGACTTACTCGGGTAATTATGGTCTGCAGACTAGCTGGCTACATAAATTGTCTCCGTTTTGTCTCTACGGACAATGGAACGACATTGGGGTGTCCCATCAAGGGCGCTTGACCGGTCAAAGCATATGAAGATCCTGGGATGACCAGTCGCCAAAATTTCCCTCTCAACCTTGCTGATGTAGTTCAAAGGCAAAAGCAGAGGATGATAGGTTTGGTGAACGTCAAATTAGGTGTCAAACAGTGTGTCCTCCTCCCCCCGGTTTTTTTAGAAACGGAGTTGTCTTTCTCTTTCCCTAAGTGAGCCTAATCTGTTATTCCATACATAGTTGCGGTGGGTAGAGAAGAGATAGATTCGTGCCTTTCCCCGGGGGCATTGGTGCGAAGCGAACATAAACAGCTTCGACCGGATTTTGAACTCTGGTCACCGATTCCATTGTTCGCATCGTTATCGCTATGCCCATCGCACTTAATGGCTACCTAACCATGTTAATTCTGATTTAGTTCAGTCTATTCGAACCTATCCCATTCTATCCCGAACTTTCTATACATTTACTTATGGTGGACAGTTAGTGTTAAAGGAGTGGCCGTAATCATCATCATCATCATCATCATCATCATCATCAATCTTTTAACTCCGTCGTTGGACATAAGCGTTCCCCAGGATTCGCCACAATTCTCAATCATGGGCGTCGCAGAGCCAGTACTTTCTGAATTTGTCTAGCTCGTTTCTCCATCTAATATTCTGCCGGCCTCGGTTGCGCATGTGATCTTGAGTGATCCATGTTGCGAGTTGCATTGTCCATCGGTCGTCCACCATTCTCGCAACATGACCGGCCCACTGCCAAGAATCTAAAAAATCCTCGAGACGTTGAGAATGTCAACCACCGTAGTTAGATCGTATATAGGGTGGGGCTTATGGCTAGGTAGGATGACATCAGAATTGTTTTTTTTTTTCTTTTTAAATGGCCAGTCTTAACCTGTCTTTCCAGTCAAAAACAGATTTTCACAAAATAAATCATCTAAGGAATAGGGAAAGAAGAATTGCTCATAAAATGCTTATTTATTATGACACAATGTTTATTTACCCCTTGAAGCACGCGCTCTACGGGATAAAATGATAAGAATTGACAAACATCGATTGTAAGGGGTCCAAAAGTGCAAATGTCCCTCTACCCCCAAAAACCTAGGGCCCCTTTCTAGAAGGACCCCCGAATCTCAATTTATGTTATAAATCTTGCATAGTTTTACCATCTACTGGCATGTAGACATATTCTGACGTATTTGCGAGAGTTTTTATCATGATAGGTCTATCAGAGAGTGAATACTGGAGATTTCAACTACTACCCTTTTTACTATGAAACTAATTTTAGCATATTTAAGCATACAGCACTAATGTACAAAATGTATATGTATAAAGATCAATATTTGGATTTTATTGGGGTTAGGGTACGGGTTGTGGATGAAAAGGTCACTGCATTCTGACCTCACATTGAATCAAATCATTAGTGATATATAAATCGTCACTCAAGTCCGAATACTGAGCATTATAATCATACATTTTGTGCATAGGTATGCGGGGAGGAATAGGGGCCTTTCTTACTCAAAAATACTTTGGGATAAACTATGAGTTTAGGGGGTATTTTTAGGGGGTACTGTTGTCCTGGAAATTGAGGATTAGATCATTTGGAAATTTTTTTTTTAGACACAAAATTGTATCACAATCAGGAGCAGAACCGGAGTGGAGGGCAGACCCCACGATAGTCCACAGAGTTATCAATGAGGCTCCATGGACAGGTCTTTCCAAAGCCTGGGGTCCGTGAACTTGTTGACTAGGCAGACCATTCAAATGTTCTCATTTGATAGGTACATGTCTGCAGTTAATTGTTTGTATAGTAACTAACTATTCTTTTGAATAAACTATGATTTTAGGGGTCACTGTTGTCTCAGAAATTGAGGAATTGAAAACACTGATTATTTGGAAATGTGTCTTTTGACACAATTGTATCACAATCGGGAGCAGAGGTAGAGATTTCGGGTCCGGGGGCTTGGCTCTTTGCAAAGTTAATTGCCGTATTCCCCAACCTGGGGTCAGCAGCTGATCCACATTATTTGGAAATGATTCTTTAAACACAATCAGGAGCAGAGCTGGAGATTTGGAGGCCGGGAGCACACCCCACTATGGTTCACAGAGTTACCAATGAAGCTTCATGGAGAGACATTTCAAAAGCCTGGGTCTGTGGACTTGTTAACTTGGCAAACCATTTGGAGGTTTTATTCCTGATAGGTACATGTCTGCAGTTTATTGTTTAGATATTTACAATAAAGGACAGAGCAGGGGATTTGGGACCCAGGGGCTTGGCTCCTTGGGAGTCCTCCCCTTCAACATTTAATGCTGAAGTTCCCAACCTGGGGACTGTGGACCCCTAAGAATACACAAAGTTATTCATGGGGCTCCGTGGGTAAACCTTTCAAAAGTTGTTTTTTCTGATCAATTTAGACATTTATTCCAATACATTTTGGGATTTCAGGGGTATTTCTAGAGGGTACTGTTATCTTGAGAATTTAGAAGCTGGAAATGGAAAGGTCCATCCATGGAACCTCCTTTGTGGAGAATCAGCGGTCTGCAGCTCTCGGGTAATCTATGTTGGAGGAACGGGCTTACAATCAGCTACCCCGAGGGCTCCAAATCTTTACCTTCCTAATCGTGGCAAAATTATGCATCAAGAGAAACATTTCCAAATAATCAGTATTTTCAATTCCCCAATTTCTGAGACAAAAGTACCCCCTGAATTCATCATTTATCCCAGAATATTTTTGGGTAATTATCCAAACCATAGACAACAGACACGTATCTTCTCTGGAAGGGGTGCAAGGTAGGCCCCTCTGGTTCCCGGCCTACTAATGTACAAAATGTATATGTATAACACTCAGTATTTGGACTTGAATGACAATTTACATATTACGAATGATTTCATTCATCTATTAGAAAAACCGCATGGCGGAGGACACCAGGGTCGCGTCGTGCTTTGTGCTTGAATATACTGAAATTAGTTAAAAAAAACAAAAACAGTACTCACTCTCTAATAAACTGATGATAGTAAAAACCTTGCAAATTTATCTGTATATGTCAACCCTTTACAGTCGATATTAGTAAAACTTATTATTTTATCCCGTAGTGCACATCAATCACTTCATTTTAAAATGGTAAGTGAAGATTTTGTCAGAAAAAAAAATCTTATAAGCGATTCTTCTTTCCCTACACCTAATATCATCTATATTGTGAAAATCGAGTTTTGACAGGAAAAGTTTTAAGAATGGCTATTAAAAGAAAAAAAAAAATTGATGGCATCCAATCTATCCATGTGCTCTACCCTCTATACTACCCAGGTGTTTGACAATCTCCACCTCTCTCTGATTTTTAAATCCCAATTTGTAGTCGCATACTCTTTAGTTGCATAGTTTTACCCCACTATCAAGGTACACCAGGTAAGGCGATGGCATTCTAGAATCTTCCATGACGAAAACCTTCTCAACGAAAACCTTCTCAGTAACAAACTGGAAGGAAATGAAACCACTGAATAATGACAATATAAATAAGTCGGGTAAGCAGTGCCCTCATGCTGACTACGGCTTCAGTTGGGACAACCTTGGGTTCCACATATAACATTACTACTCGACCCGTTTGTGTGAATTAGACTTGGAGGTAATAAACAACACCATTTTGACAGATTCGGATATTCACCACTGAATTAAGTACGAGGTATGATATTATGTTCACACACACACAAACACACACACACACACACACACACACACACATACACACACACACACACACACACACACATATATATATATATATATATATATATATATATATATATATATACACAATACAAAGCAGAAATACAATATATTATAATACTATATAATACAATATCCAATGTATGATGGGTTTACTTCATAAAATGCTCGATATAAGCCCTTTGAAGCCCAAACTGGGCAGAAAGATAAACGTGTTTGTGTAGCGAATCCTCTACATTATATATATATATATATATATATATATATATATATATATATATATATATATATATACTGAAAAAAGAATCTTCAACAATTACCAAAAGTATGATTTCTCCTCACAACATTTAAACCAAGTTTTACGATCTTTTTGTACTGAGGTTATACTCACTTCAGAAGATTCTCTAATTTTCCTTTTTGCGAAAAGAAATTGGGTGGGGGAGTCTTTTTCATGTATGACTTACCTACTAAAATTCATTCCTAGGCATTCTGCATAGATTCACTTTTTGTAGTAGTGAAGATGAGATATTTACTTCTCATAAAATACTAAACTTGCAAACTCAAATCTATGTTCACGAATCTTAGGAGCAGTTACGTAACCATTGTATTCTTATCGCCGACAAAAAAATAAATCACCTCCAGTTGTGACAAGATATGAAGGAAGGCAATGGTTAGTAGTTTTCCAGAGAGAGAGAGAAAGAGAGAGAGATAAACATTGTGAGTAAGAAACGACTATCAATTTGGGACTTAATGTTATTTTTGAAAGATTATAAAGCAATAAGTGTCTTACTATCTTTTGAGGTACTATATCATTTTAGCTTCATAAACAGTGAACCCTCGCTATAACGAACTTCAATACAACGAATTCCAGCTCTAACGAACACATGGGTCATAATGAACTTATTTCTTATTTACCGAACCGAAGTTTGATAAATGCAGCGAACACGTAAACTATATAGATCTTGGCATAATGCCAGTTTCGTATCAAAACCCTTTACAGTTTTCCGTTAACAAATGTTACAGACAAAAAATATTGACCAACCCGAAGCGTAAAGTAGATTAAATAATGTTAGCTTAATTCGACACAGTCCATACGAGAGTAAGATTGTATTGCAACAATGTTTCTAGCGAAGACTGACCTGCCTACCTTAAAATCGGCATCCGAAATTTGAAAATGTTTATTTTATTTCAATTTTCCAATCTCTACTTCTTCACTTATCCAAAAGATTATTTTTGTGCTGAGGTTGAAACAAAGAAAAAACTAAAATAGATTACTGGATACAACCTACTGATTAAGAAGACCGGGCAGCTGATCGGCCGGAACGTCAAAGGTGAGAACACTATTCTGATTAATAAATATAATAATGACTCCCTGTCATAGTCAATAATTCTCCATAATTCTCAGTTGTCGAAATAAGGCACCAAAAAGGTCTAAAACGATTTTTTTCCAAACATTTAAAAAGTATTTTTAGACGGGGTTTAGTGGAGTACTGATGACAATTTTCAAGTCGGTATGGACAGAAGCACTGGAACGCACATGCAAAAAGTGTTGACCCCTTTCGCTACAATAGGCGGCTATGATAGTTTAATAACAGAATACTCTACAGCTTCGGACAATAAGCCTCTAATATAGTTTTACTCCTTTTATGCGGCGACCGTGGGACCTGGACATCGCTGAGCAACAGAAAATGATAATTTCGTAATAAATTTTAGCAGGTTATCGATTTTGGATGATCTTCATAGTAATGCGGAAAATAAATGATATAACTGAAATATAATTCATCTTATATGAATCATATTTTAATGAATGAAACGAAAATTTTTTTTTTCCAACGGACGACTCTGTCTGTTTCCACTGTCATTACGGAAAACTTGTTGCCATGGATGATTGCTATCGACAAACGCTGCAACCAGGAGTGGACTGAGCACTCAGACAACCGGGGTCGAGAACTCAACGCACCAAGAAGCCGAAGTAAGATTGTACTTATCTATATGGAAGGGATGGGATAACCCTTTCATACCAAGGAGTATGAAATTCAGTAAAAACAAAAATCATGAGCAACAATCAAGAATGAGGACATAACTGTCAAAATCGAAAATACAAAACTGGGGAAAGTAGATCACTATATCCACTTAGGACAGCGAATCTCTATGAAATCCACAAAAGAAGAAATCAAGCGGAGAATCACCCTAGGATGGCTAGCTTTCGGCAAAGCAAGCTCAACCTTAATAAAAAGACGATCCTAATAATCCTAAGAAGAAGAGTATACAACCAATTCATCTTTGCGATAGTCACTTTTGGAGCTGAAACATGGAACCTAACCCAGAGACAAACCCGTAAACTGAGAAGCATGCAACGTGTGCATGAAAGAATCATGCTCCACCTTACATGGAGAGATCACAAGACAGCACAATATATCAGAAAGAAAACGGAGGTCGGAGACATCATCGAATCCATTAGAAAACTCAAATGGCAATGGGCTGGTCATGTTGCGAGAATGAAAGACAACCGATGGACATCACGACTCACAACATGGATCCCCAGAGACCACATGTGGAACCGAGGCCGACAAAAAAACAAGATGGAGAAACGAACTAGACAAATTCAGAAACTACTGGCTCCGAGACACCCATGACAGAGAAATGTGGCGGATCCTGGGGAAGGTCTTTGTCCAACGACGAACGTTAAAAAACTAGTGATGATGATAATGATGATGATGATAGATTAAAGTCTGTCAGGGTTGTTGGGACCTATCTGGTGGATGAGCTTCGATGCTCCGGAAGCAATCAAGCCAGACGTCTCGACTACGACTAGAAACTCTCGGTCGATGAGCTCAAGACGTCTCGACTGTGACTTGTAACTGTCGCTCAGTGAGCTCCCCGGCCTCTCGGGCGACATCATCATCATCATCATCATCATCATCATTAGTCTTTTAACGTCCGTCGTTGGACATAGACCTTCCCCAGGGTTCGCCACAATTCTCTATCATGGGCGTCGCAGAGCCAGTATCTTCAAAAATTGTCCAGTCCATCTCCCCATCTTTTATTTTGTCGGCCTCAGTTTCGCATGTGATCTCTGGGGATCCGTGTTGTGCGACGTGAGATCAGTTGTCTTTCATCATTGCAACATGGCCTGCCCATTGCCATTTGAGTTTTTTAATAGTTTCTATGATGTCACGGACACCCGTTTTCTTCCTTATATACTTGGCTGTCTTGTGGTCTCTCACATGCGCAAGTCGCATACTTCTCAGCTTGCAGGTCTGTCTCTTGGTTAGGTTTCATGTTTCAGCTCCATAAGTGACTATCGGGAGAATGCATTGGTTGTATCCTCTTCTTTTCGGGATTATTGGGATCATCTGGCTCAATCGCCGAAGTGGTCTGGAATCACAGAATTTGGCATCCCGAATGTCGCTTGTCGACTGACGAATAGGGGAACAGATATCCTGTCCGAGCTTTTACCATCTTCCTTGTCTAGGCAGATGGGGTTGGAACAAGGCAGAAATTCCAGTGGCGCCGTGTCCCCTTTTGACAATGTCGAGGAATGTGAGGAATGCGACCCATGCTGAGTCGACATGAGAGTGGGTGGCAACCGAATCCGTCGATGGTTGTCCCACAGTTGCAGCTGTGAGGTTCGCAGATGACGAAAAGCAACGCCAATGAGGATACAATCAAAGGTCAAAATGACATATTTTGCCGACATTTTTTTTAAGGAGAAAGTTTAAGAAGGAAAGATTGGCGCCATTTCAATATAAAATGAAAGTTAACATAGAAACGTGCTTCATCTAAGTCCAATAAATAAAGTCTTTTTATTTTTACTGAAAAAAAAAAAAGAGAATTTTGCATGTTTGCTCACGCTTTTCAATTGGTTGTTTGTATTGAAAATAATTTATAAGAAAGGCTTAGAAAAAATAATGATAAATACGTGTCTGAAGTAAATAGCGAAAGTTGTCGAATTTAGCAAAGGGAATGTGCCTCGCTGTGTAGCAATGGTTAGGAAGGTAGACGCGCAGGCCATTACTACAGTAGAGCAGTGGTTTCGAGACTGGGTCAGATAGTGCCTGGGGTCCACAGCAATGTTCCCTCTGAACCAGAAATTGCAAATCTTGTGGCAGAAAAATAATACGATCCATCGCACAGCTATCAAAAAACATAATCATCGCACTCTGACCTATACAATACATTAGAATTCCAATAAGCGTAATTCATTTCAAATTGATATGACTTTTATAGGTCAAAAATTGCTTTTCATTGAAATTCATTAAATAGTCTAAAAATTAAAGGCTAAAAATAGGGGTTCTGTGTGAATATTTCCTTTAAAGAAGGGTTGCCTGAGCTCCCGAAGCTTTTGAATCACAAAAGTAATCTGGTCGTTGTGCCGTGATTAGAGCTCTAGCCTTGTAATCCTTCACAACAGTAGTGAGTTCAATTCTCACTGGTTTCCTAATAATTTTTTACATTCTTGGGTAAGTTTTGTTACTATCATAGGTGCTTCATCGTAGAGCAATACTTCGCAAGCTAGTTTGGACAACAAAAGGTAAGGAATAAAAGAAAGTTGATAAAATAGAGTATAATTCAAGCGGAGAAACAACAGCCCTTTATTTGCAGTCTATCGACAGCTTGTAAAACCCTGATAAAAATACAGAGGAGGCCATTGATTGTAATCACACAATTTCATCAAACGGTTGTTATTATCAAAATCAATCGGCCCGAAACACTTTATTTGAAATTTTATTTTTGTAATTTTGTAATGTAAAGATGTTTATAACAATGAATATTTCAGCAACGCACGTGAATTTATAACAGGGAATGTAAATTGCTCCAATTTTTACACCCTTTGCTTAATATTATCAGCCGGTTATTTTTATCTAAACGACTCTGTGCCAAAGTGATCACAGTAAGAGGCTTCCTCCGTAATTGAGCCTAACGACATCCAACGTCTGTCAAGAGGTCAACACAGTAGTAACGACCCTGGTCGCTGATGTACTTTGACCGTCGACGCTAGATTTTGTTTACTTATTGGCTTTTGTCTGACACTCAAGGTTTATAAAGAACACAAGCAATCAAGCCCATACAGATATAATTGAGTGAGTGATTTCATTGCTTTGGCCATCAGATTCGTGAACTTGACCCAGAGCGGTTAATCTTCTGATTACAGAATTGAAGGCACTCGGTTACCCGAGGATATTTTCATGTAAATGAATTCGCACGAATTAGTCTCAGTGTATCGTAATCGGCCCAAACAAGAAAACCTACTATGGCACACTTTTGGCATAGCTTAACTAAACAAACAAACAAACAAACAAACGAACAAACAAAAATTGGACTAATTCGTTTTCCAGCTGAGACTGTTTAAACTTACTTCACATTATTTCACACACGCACTTCCTGTTCTCTCTTTCTCTCACCCATCAGTAGATATCCTGACAAAATGTCTTGTCACTGGCACGCCACACCCAGGCTTGCATATTTAGCGCTTTCTGCGCTAAATTTAGCGCGTTTCTTGTTTTAGCAGCTTGAAAAATCCAGATTTGGAAGCCAATTCAGGCAAATCTAGCCATTTCTGATATTGGAAATGACCATAAAAGTGTTGGCAGTATTTTGATTGGCGTGTTTTGGCGTTTTTGTTTTTTTTAATGCTTTTCCAAAGTCGATATAACACGAAAATTTCTTTTGAGTTGGCGTCACTGGCCACGCTAGTTGACGGAGAAAAATGAGGTAGAGTGTAGTTTTCGGGAAACCACTCCCCCACAACTGCTTTATAAGTCCAAGCTGTGGCAATAAAAAGCTGTGTACCCCAACCCATTGTCAACTTTGAATATATATATATATATATATATATAGAGAGAGAGAGAGAGAGAGAGAGAGAGAGTGAGAGAGAGACTAAAAACTCATCAAAAAAACTTTTCAAATTTTTTGTGTCACTTTAGTCACTTGTTTCCCAATTTAAAAAAAATATTTATTCATGCATATATATAAATATATATATCTATATAATGAACAGTAATAATTTCTGTTTGATTCTCTTATCGTAACAATGGACACTTCCACTTGAATGTAAGAATTCTGCAGATAAAAATATCTCCTACCCAACCATTTGAAACAATGGACTCTCCAACTGAAGCGAGTTCAGTGGTCTCTTCTCTAAAAGAAAAGCCATCTCAATAGAAATTCCAATATATCAGCGACATTTTCCATTAGGATAATCAAGTTCGAATATATAGATATACATATGTTCGGAAAGTCTTATCACATTTAGATGTGCAAATTTGGAGCCGACCTGCAACGGCATCATGGTTGAATAGTAAATAATGAGAAGCAGATTTAGTTTGGAAGGTTCTTGAAACACCATCTGAGAAATCATGGGATAATATTCAAAGATTAGACGTAAAGATGTTGGTCTTGATTGTTATAGACCTGGCCGTAACAAAACTTAGCAGGGGCTATCATAAGGACATGAATATTGAACAACTAGTCAGGATTGATCTTGCTGGAGCAGCCATAGTCTACAAGATAAGCTTCTAACTATTGTCCCATGACGAGGCGCCCATGATGTGAGCTAAACTCAGCTGTCATAAGAATATAGCTGAGGGTACGGTCGTCCGCGGCCATTTTTCCTGGAGAAGAGGGAAGCATATATTTCGAAAGGGATAGAAAAGGATACATTCGGAAGATAACTTAGCGACAACCCGGTGACATGATAGGCAATCCATCGTGAAGAGGGCGCCATCTGTAATTCAAAGAAGTGCGACGCCACTGTATGGCCCAGGTGTCAGCTGGTGCACCTGACCATTGATGGGCCACACATGACCTGGCCCTGGGGTAACACGATAGAGCGAGCACCATCGGGGACGGGGTTTGTTGGCCCCATTTAGGGAGCATTGAACTCATTACAGTAGTAACGGTCAGTCACAATGGTTTGCTACGAAGTATTTTCCTTCAACGAGGAATAAGACCCTTTCTCGGAGAGATTCTTCATCGATGATTATGTTGATGTTGTTAATGATTATGTTCTTGACTAATAGATTGACGATTGCTTTTCCGAAAATAAAGTTACATTTATTTCACACTGAAAACCCTAACTTAGTAAAATAGACAGGGAAAATGTCAGATTAGACTGGGGGATGTTAATTACGCCCTCCTAATTCAACCAGCTTAACACCCTAACATTTCCCTAATCGTCAAATCGTTAAATCACTGGGACACGATTTTTAATAGTGAAACCTTTATAACAGTGATTCTTGACTTTTTTTTTATCCATACCTCAACTCGACAACTCAAAGAAATTGACGCCCTCTAACTAAAAAAAAAAAAAATTTTAATCATTTAGCATGTGGCAAATTCTTCGTAAAATTTATACTGATATAGGGAACTTGGTAGAATTTTGGTAATTTCTATATAGTATAAACTTCAGTAACAATGCAATTACCCCATCATTTTTATTCCTCAAAAAGTTAATGAGTTAAGCATTTGCTACTATTGAATCTTTAGTAAAATTAATAATTAATAGTATTGTGCAATTAGGAATGAATTGTAGTGTATTAATAGGAATGAATAGTATTGTATAATTAGGATTTATAAGTATTGTATAATTATAATTAACTATTTTTCTGCTACGGAACGATTTTTTGCTCTTCACACCAAAAGTACACATAGCCCCCTAAAATATTAAAATTTCCCCCAAGTAGGGGCATGGGCCCCACGTTCAGCTTTAGACTCAGGGAACAGATCAATCCAGTATTGTCAGAATTCTTTTCGTCCAGGATCCTTGATTGTTTCAACAAAAAATAATTGACTCATTTATTTAAGTTGATGGAGAATATATATATATATATATATATATATATATATATATATATATATATATATATATATATATATATATATATATATATATATATATATATATATATATATATAAATGTATATATATATATCCCCAAAATTCATGTCATTTTGCGTTCATTGAATATGAAATCGAAATAGCACAATTTTACATCATCAGAGAATATTTTTTTCTGATCACATTTTTGGGGAAAGTGATTTTTCCTTGACCTCCTACTCTGATAACCCTTTTAATGTTTTTTTTCTTTAACTTAACCTCATACGGTGAATATTTCTTTTTTGAAGAAACTTTTTTTTATCTGGCTTCATATTGTGATCACATTTTTAAAAGAAAGTTTTTATCAAAAGTGAGTAGAAAATATTTTCTCCTTCAGAACGGAGAAGGAATTTTTTTTTTTACTTTTCAGGTTTGAACATTCTTTTTATGTTTCAAGGGTCAAAACAGAGGGCAAACCTTTTTTCTTTTTAGGGGGTTAAAAGTGGGGGTAAATTTTTTCTTTTGGGGAGTCAAAAGTGATGGGAACATTTCTCCTTTTTAGAGGTCAAAAATGAGTGTAAACTTTTCTTCGTTTTTCAAAGGTCAGAAGTGGAAATAAACATTTTCTCATTTCTTTATTGTTATTCTTTCGTCCGATCAGATCATTATCAACGTGGTGAACACAACCCCCCTCCATATTCTAATTAAAAAACTATCAAACTGCTAACATTGGTTTCATCAGTTTTTAAGTAGTCCAGGCTTGCTGATTGGTTGGCTAAGTTTCATGCATAGAGGCCATGCCAATGGAGTTAGAAGGCTTTTGATTTGAAAATCTACTTATGTCTGAAAAAAAACGATGTTTTTTGAATTTCTCCACTAAATAGATTTTTAAGGGTGGGGTTCAATTTGCAATGTAATTTGAATACTAAATTTATCTTTCAGATTGTGTCCTGCAGCATTCGTGCCAGCATTTTGGAAATTCAAACTTTTTAATGATCACAGTCCAACAGAAAGCAAGAGAAGTAACTAATTCATTAATCATGCTTTTTTTTCCAATTTTTTTAATTGATCACTACCAACACGACATGCTACCAAAAGATGTTGGTCACATGATGGGTTCGACTGAGAGACTTACCAGACCTGTTTTTATTTTTTTTAAACTTTATTCTGTTTATTTATCCAAACATTCAAAAACGGATGGACTGAAAGCATGGCAAAGGTCCCATTAGTACATACAGAAAGTGTCAAGTTGATTTGATGTTTTTCCTGAGTTACGATGTCATGAACAGTTGGACATTTCTTGAATTATGATGGTATTTGATTAAAAAATGGAAAAGTGTAGATATTTACTATCTATTATTTATTGTTAAGGTATGCCTTCAACATTATTCTGTCAGAAAAATCTAGGATGTATGAGAAAGAAGCCTAAGAACTGGATAAACTATGGTATATGAAAGTGACAATTATTGCACTCATCATTATTGTGCTTGGAACAGTTCTGATAAAAATTCTTGAAATGGTAGTGGATTAAACCATAGGCTTTAGGAGCTGCAGCTCGGGGTCCTCAGCCAGCTGGAGGGCCTCCATGGATTAAGTGAAAGATATTTCATTTGTAAAATGCTGAATCAAAACAAGTATTCTTAATTATATTATGCATATATAAAAGGGTTCAATTAATATATTCTACATATATTTGTAGTAAATGTACAACCACAAAAATAAATACTGGTCTGTTTACAGCTATATTGTATGACAGTTTGTGGTGTTTCAGGATGTCAAAGATAGTCTATGATCCAGCCATTTTTTTGGTTACAAATCTAGGGCAAATGATGAATGATGATATTTTGAATGTAGTGAACCTCTTCACAAAGAAAATGAATGATAGAATTGTAAAACTATGGGTTTTTATGTTTTATTGACATTTTTGTATCTTTTAGGCCAAATGTGCATTCTTCCTACAACTCAATTATTGGTTTATAAGAACCTTTGTGTGAAATTTACTTGACGGACTTAATCTTTTCAAAAGAGAAAAAATGTTGAAGAAAAATTAAATTCATTTTCACAAGGCTAACAATGATTGAAATTCAAAGAATTGCATTGGCATGATTTCTTTGAAGAAAAAATTCTCTAAAACATCAGTGAATTGTTTATTCTTGTGAACATTAGTTTCAATTGCCATGATCAAGGAAATCTGTTTGAGTCTATGAGCCCGACCCCAAAATTTTCAATATTGGAACCATTATTGGCTAAGGATGACTATGATTTTTGGAATGTACTGGACCCTTAGATATAGAAAATAAATTATACTCTTGTATCATCATGGATTTTTAACTATTACTGACATTTCTGCATGCATTTTTCCAAATTATCAAGTATTAGACTATAAGCTTTGTGTGAAATTCATTTTTTGTTCTATGAACCCCAAATATCATGTCATAATAATTACATCATAGAAACTCTCAAGACTTGAAACTTCTGATTATGTATTAAAATAACCCAAGTTCACTTGAGGCAACCCCCCCCTCCCAATTAGGTTATTTGAATCATTAAAGAAGAAATTACTCAATAGCTTAAGGCTCCTTGGTCTCAATCAATACATAAATAAGCCCGTCATTTTGACCTGGACATTATATTCTAGTAAATAAATAATTCTCATTATCAAGCTATTTGTTTTGTCATTCTTTCATTGGTGGAAGATTAAAACTGCTAAATAATAAAGAAAGCTGAATTTGTTAGATGATAAGACGTCTTCTCATAAAATATCTAATAATAATAATAAAAATTCTAATGATTATGAATAATAACTTTGTACAAGTATTGATCAATTATGTCTTGCTTGATAGTATTGAAGATGTGGAATGCAGTATTTTTGTATTGAATGTTTAAATTCAGTTGCAGGTTAGAAATACTGATGAGGATTTCAAGAACATCAAAATTTTCATAATTTTATAATTTCATCGTAAAAGTTTTCAAAAACAGTTTTGCTTCACTTCCCTTGAATAATACTGACATGCAGAGGCCAGGCTCGGACAAAAACCCTGCGATACAAGCAGGGGCTCCATCACCTTCCACAGATGATCCCAGGCAAATATCTAAAGACTCTACTAATAGATGAGCACCAGAAAGAGCAGGAGTCTACAGCAACAAAGAAATATGTAGGGGCAACAATGACTGGGAGGATGCACACTTTGTGAGTGAACATTATGATGAGGAATGTCCAACAAAAGACCAAACATCATGTGAGTTCACAAAGATGAAATTTATTATCATGAAGGACAGAGAATCACTGAGAAAAATAGCTCACAGCAATAACAGTAAGGAACAGGTGAAAATAGGGAATTTTCTCGAAGATCTGGAGCTGGATCTTATTGAACTAAGTGAAATAATACACACATCAACTAAGATGATGGAATCATGAAAAACAGCAAAAAAAAAATACTTATAAAAAGCCAAGGCAGAAAACAAAGAAAAGAAATTGAAATAACGCGAGGAGAAATTTTGATAGTGGATGAGCTTACAAGTTCTGAAAATGTTAAAAATAGGAAAACCAGGAAGAAGAAATATGAATTAAAAACCCTAAACAATGTACCACTTATCAGAGAGACATCAAAACAGAAAGTACAGTTGAAAGCTAAAAAGATGAAGAGATATGAAAAGGGGGCCAAAATTTGCAGACAAAATAAAATTTTCCAAACTGATGAAAATAAATTCTACTGAGAGTTAGCAAAGAACCATATAACAGTAGAAAATGTACCGACCAAAGACCAAATGAAGGGTTTTCTGGGAAAGCAATCTGGAACAATAAGACATAAAACCAACATGCAACATGGATTGAAGGGTCAGAAGAGCAAAATAAAGCATTCCAAGGACAGCAATGGCAGGATATTCTGATTTGTGAACAAGAACAGATGCTAAAAAGTCACACAAATTGAAATTACCTGGTATTGACAAGGTGCCCAATTGTAGACTTTCCTCGTTTACATGCTGCCATGATCACATTGTGAGGCATTATAATGAGACAATAAGCTCACCTGAAAAAATTCCAGACTGGCAGGTAAAACAGATTACATACCTCTTACCTAGAATGGAAGATAGAGGTAGCCCTAAAAATCATAGACCTATCACATGTCTCTCTACAACTTACAAAACCCTAACATTAATATTGACTGAGAGAACATGTGCCCTACATGGAGGAAATCAACCCGACAGAACAGAAAAGCTGCTGAAGAGGATCTTACAGATTTAAGGACCAACTCCTGATTAATGATCCTAGGAACTTGCTATAATAAACACAAGAACTGCATGTGTGGATCGAATACAAAAAAAGCGTTTGATAGTGTTCCATACACATGGATAACAAAGGCTATGGAACTCTTGAAGTTATCCCTGGTACTGGTGAAATTTTTATGACATGATATGTCATTATGGAACACTGTCCTCTTCTCTTTCTCATTTGATTGGGCCAATAAAATCCAGGAATGACTGCATAAAATGTGGCATATTCAAAGGAGACACATTTTCTCCATCGATTTTCTGTATCTCATTAATTCCTTTATCCATTGAGCTACATAAAACAGGATATAGTTATAAGTTGAGAGAATAATCAGCCAACTAATCTATGTGGACAACCTGGAACCATGTAGCAAAGATGACAATGAGGGCTTTTTAAAGTTGGTTCAAATTGAGAACTATGCAATGTGCACATGAGAGAATTATACCAGGCCTCACATGGAGAGACCACAAGACAGCACAGTACACCCGAGAAAAGGCGAGAGTCAGGGACATCATAGAATCCATTAAAAATCTCAAATGGCTGTGGGCTGACCATGTTGCAAGAATGGTGGACAACCGATGGACATAGCGACTCACAATATGGATCCCCCCCCCCCAGATCAGATGCGCAATCGAGGCTGGCAGAATATTAGATGGAGGAATGAGGTAGACAAATTCAGATAGTACTTGTAGTACTGCGACGCCCATGATAGAGAAGTGGGGAAGGTCTATGTCCAAAGACGGACATTGAAAGAATGATGATGATGATGATGATGATGATGATGATGATGATGATGATGATGATGAAAAACTTTAATGAAGGCATAGGAATGAAATTCGGCCTGGATAAGTGTGCTAAGGCCACGTTCAAAAAGGTAGGCTAGTAAAAACCTAACTCAATAGAAGTAGACATAGAAAGAGCAATAAAAGCACTAGAACAAGGAGAGGTATATAAGTATCTAGGAATTAATGATGGAGTTCGAATTCAATATGTCAGTATGAAAGGAAAAGTAAGGAAAGGAGTTTTTCTGAAGAGTGTGCACCAAACTGACAACTGAGTTGAAATTTTAAAAAACAGAATTAAAGCCATTAATATGCTAGCTATCTTCTGTTGTAATACATAGTTTTAATATAATTAATTGGAATCTAGATGAGATTAGAAAAATCGACTCAAAAAAAAGAAACTACTAATGTGCCGCAGAGTGCACCACCCGAAAGCTGACATTGACCGTCTCTATTTGCCAAGGAATAACGGAGGCAGACAAATGATACAACTCAAACTGACGTACAAAACATCAACAATAGGATTACACCAGTGCCTTGAAATCACTCAAGACTAGATGTAAAAACTATTTAAGAAACATGAAAACATAAATATGTTGCACTCAGTAGTAAAAGAAGGCAAAAATCATGCTAGAGAACTAGATATAAACTTGAACAGTGGAGAGTATTTACAGAATACATATGCAAAAAAGATGCACAACATGCAAAGGAGAAGGGCCATAAACAGATTGAAGCAAAATGGGATATAAACCTCAACACAGACGCTGATGTAGACCAGAAAAACACCCATCAGTGGCTCTGGGACTGTGGATTGAAAGCAGAAACAGAGGAACTTATACAGGCCGCTCAAGACTAAAACTTGCCCACTCGAAACTTTCAAGCAAATATCATAAAGAATGGTACCAACCCCAAATGCTGCTTCTGTGACCTCCATGTAGAAACAATAGCTCATCTCGTGTCTAGCTGCTCAGTCTTGACACCCACAGAATACAAGTCCAGACATGAAAGAGTGGGTCAATATCTACATTGGAAAATCTGCAAGCCTTACAGAATGAATACGAACAGACAACTGGTATGAACACCAACCATACCAAGTAAATGAAGGACAGAATGCCACAATACTATGGGACTTTGCAAAAAGTACCAATAGGCCCTTCCAAGCAAATAGACCTCACATAGACGTCAAGGACCACCATAAGAGAACTTGCCTTCTGATCGACATAAGTGTGCTTTCTGATCGAAATATAGCAGTAAAGGAACTCGTGAAACTGAACAAGTACAAGGATCTTGAAATTCAAGATACAGAAGATGTGGCACTTGAAAATACATTCAACTGTCTCCTTTATTGTCAGAGCAATAGGGATGATCAAGAAAGGTAGTGAAAAACATCTCGCTAAAATCCCTGGTGCCTCTTCTCTCTGTGAAATCCATAAGATAGAGCTTAGAGGAACCGCACACATATCAAGATGAGCACTATCATCTGTTGCGTACCAGTGTAGAGTGCAACACAAAAGAAAAAAAAAACTGCAACACAAAAAGAATAAAACTGGAATACATGCACAAAAAAACTGTTGTGTACAATAAAACTGGGGAGGAAAAAAAAAGAATTGTTCATCGCATCAACTTTCTTTTGCCCTCAGTTGTTGATAACACTTCAGTGATAGATTGCAACAAACAGATGATGATGATGATGATGATGATGATGAGTCTGTTTTTTTTTTCAAATATGATATAATAAATACAATAGAACAAAAGTGAAAATTTTTGGTATATTGATATATCATCTCCAGTCAAAATTCAAATGTGAAACAAATTTGAAAACGTTAAGGTGTTTTCTGCAAAGGAAAAATAAACTAAAATTTGAAAGTCACGCATCGAACCAAAGCGTTATTGACCATTTATCATAAGTAATAATAATATTGATGGAGGACAAACTGTGTACCTTGAGAGACATAACTCAATAGAAGCCACAGTTCGTAGAAGTTTGTACAAAGTAGCAGGTTTTGAAAGAACAGAAAAATGGAGGATGCGCACACCTGAAAGTGCAATAAGGAACAAAAAATTCAAATTACTTTCTAACATTAAAACCATTGCTGACAGAAAAATTACAGCAAGAAGGCCAGGCATTGTCATCACTAATAAAGAAGACAATGAGGCTCTATTGTCTCATGCCCATCAGACAGGAACATCGTACAGAAAGGAAAAAAGAAAAAAAATAGAAACAAAAACTTGAAGACAGAGCTGCAAAAATCATGGAAAGAATTCGATTAAGATTGTACACATCGTAGAAACATTGCGAGCAGTATGTACAAATCTCGAGAAGTATCTCCTGAAACTGAAGACCAAGGATATAAGCACCAACCAAATGCAAAAGTCAGTACTCTTAAAAACATCAAATATAATCAGGAGACAGCTTGAACTTCTAGGACTTACACAATCTCCAGTTCGGGATGAAATACAAGACACCCCTGCATCAAAGCAGTGATAAATAATAATAATAATAATAATAATAATAATAATAATAATAATAATGATGATGATAATAAGTGATAAATAATAATAATAATAATAACAATAATGATGATGATGATGATGATGATGATGATGATGATGATGATGATGATAAAGAAGAAGATATAGAAACTTGTCTTTACAGGCACCACCCATATCCTTCACAGAGCACTGTCCATGTAAATATTTTGTCCGTTATACAACTATTTACTGTCTCTTGTGTAGCCTCCCACATTGGTCCTGCACTGACCCCCTTTTTGTATGCATGAAATGAAGAAAAAAAAAAATGCCAGTGCCGACTAACATCGTTAACATCTTTGCCTGCTTTAAGTTCCAAGCTGAAACTCAGTGTACCATGAATACTACAAAACATCAGAAGGAATAATAGAAATAATAAGGATGATTTTTGTCATAAAATATGCATTTCACAATGTGTTGTGTTTATATATAATAGATATATTCATAATGACTAAATATGTATACTATATACATATATATATAGCACATATATATTTATCTATATATATATATATAGCACATAGTGCCATATATATACATATACATTGTGCCATCATAACAAAGTACATGTAGAACAGAATATTATATGAATTACATCAACAGATATTGGGAAATAAGTAAATGTTAGGTGTTTAAAGCTGTAAAGCTTTCTAGACTATATATATATATATATATATATATATATATATATATATATATATATATATATATATATATATATATATGTGTATATGCATAGGTACTGTTACCTTGAAATTCATGCCTCCATGAAAAGAACTTATTGACCAAAATATGGCCTTAGCTCCACTCATACCATCTCTCTGCTTCATTGCTTTTCATGAATGACTGCAAGGTTTTTGTTGTTTTTTTTTTCTATTTTAAAAAAATCTTTTATTATTTTCTATTTCTTTTTCATACTTAACATTTAATGTTGCAGAAAATCAAATTGAACATCTAGTTCTGACTGAAGATCAATGTTGTCAATGGTTGTGTGATTGCTACAGTCAATAAGACTGCATATTTCATTCCATTTGCAAAGCAAATACTCTTAGGTAACTTTCAAGTTTGGGAAAACCTGTATGCCAGTGAATCAAGGACAACCTGAGGAGCTGGAAGATCCTTCATCCAGCCTATGGATAGCTCTTTTTTTTCCCCCCATTTACTTCAATCAATTTCTCACCACTTCCAATTGGAGTTCAAGTACCTGGGTCTGTTTCTAAATTTCTCTTTCAGATTGCACCTTGATAATTTGGCTTTTTTGCATGTGTTTTTTCAAAAAGAAAAAACATTTTAAGCATGTTGGCAACAGATGTCTTACAATTTCTCCTTGTTTTACTCAGAACAAGTGGAATCCTAATTCCTTGATGATTATTGCAGCTTTTTTTTTTTTTTTACTGATTGTATGTAGCAAGTAAACCTTTCCCCAATTCTACAATTAATGTTTCTGATAAGGTCCACTCTGACCCCAACCTGGAAAGTATATTATCTGCTCCTTCACTAATCATCTTCAGAGTTGTAACCTTTCCTTTTTCTCGCAAAAAATACTGGCTGTGTCACATGTCACAACTCGTGAAAGCATGCATATCAAGTTTTGTCACAGTCATTTTGTCCAACATAAGCTACTTTTTTCTAAATATCAAGAAGTTTTGATTTATTTTTCAAACTGCTTTTCTGAAACAATGGCGCTTTCATGGGTTTTTGATATGCGAGGCATAAGATATTCTTGTATCTACTGAAGACCACAATACAGCTTGATATCTATCTTTAGCATCGTGTAGTACATCTTAATTCATGTTTCTCTTTAATACCAACAGTTGGAATTTTTGTTGCAATTTCTTCACAGGTTAAAAAAAATATCCTGTTCTCTACTCTTTCCGTGGACTTTGTTGTTTTCCCTTCTTTCTCCAAGGAAGAGCTGTCTTGTGTGATACTTTTACTAAAAAATCTCTCCATTGTCTGATTATCAGTTTGTCAGTGATGTTTGTATTTTCATTCCAAAATATGATTCTCTCATTTCTGTTTAACAATTTTTAATTGAGAATTCCTGATATCTATCAAATAAAACCTTAATTCTTTGACTTCTTGAACCCTTTTTTTTTAAATATGGAGAACAAATCCCAGGCAACTTCACCAAAGGTTGTTTGATCACCTTTTAACTTTTGAAGATGTATACCATCAATAACTGTGGTGGCAGAATGCTGTGGGATAGATTCAGCAATGAGTACAACCTTTTTACATACTGATCCCTAAAGTGGATTTATTGGCCTTGTGAAGTAGTCCCTCTGGTATTGCTATAAGCCATGGGAGTGATCCCAAAGACTGATATAGTACTTCTTCCATTGTCGGATAGTAAACTTTTGATGTTATAATGATCTTGCCAAATAATGCTCTATCAACTTCCAATATTACTGATTTATCTTTACAATTGATTTCTAGTTTTAATGCAGATTGAGCTGAATGTTTCAAGCTTAGATTGTGCCATATGGTGGTCACATAATCTTTTAGTTGGAGGAATATTTTCAAATCTCCACTTCTCAAAATTTTCCTTTTTTTTTCTCCAAATTCAATTGCATTCATCAAATCCATCTCAAGATCAGCTGCAGTTACCTTTCCTTTAGAGATGGTTATGAATTAATTTTCATTCACAAAAAGGATCTGTCTGGTTTCTAATAACATTCACTATCACTGATAATACTGAATGTTTATCATTTTCCAGTCTAGTTGTAAAAAGGTCTGGATAAGAAAGCTTGAACCATCAGAGTCAACAAATTTCCCCATGTGATTGTAGGAATGTACTTCTATATCCTGCTGTTATGTAATTTCCACTGCTCCTGATTAGGAGTTAAATTGTGAAGTATCTCTCTGTGTCTATGTATTTTTGTTTACTGTCAGTTCAGTGGCCTGATCAATTGGTATGTATCTAAAGGTGTTTGTTTCAAACATTCAAACTAAAAGTTGTCCTTCTATGAAATTTTCATAAATGTCTTGGCTCTCTCCTTTTAACTGTGATATCTTTGCATAGTAAACTGTCAGATATCTTGCATAGTCACCGTATCATTAAAAAAATACCATGGCATCATTGACTTGATTGCAAATAGGTGAAGGGTCCTGTTTCCTTTACAAAATACTCATAAGACATTAAGCAATATCTCCTCTACTATGTCAATATAAGACACCCAAAAGGCAGTCAGGTCTCCATTACCATGATGTAAAGATGATCTAAAATCTTATTCCATATGTTTAGTGCAGCTTCAAATCATGAACTTTTTTAATACATTAATCATGTTGAAAAGTCTGAGATTATATCTGAATTCCTTTATATCATTAATTGAGGAGTTTCACTGTCATGATTATCACTCCATGTCAAAAGGTTTTCCCATGTAATACCAATTAGTGTTTCATATAAACACTTATGTACTCAAAATAAACAATTATATATTTCTCCATTTATCACTCCATTTACTGAACCTTCTCCAAGTATGACAGATCCAATACAAATGTCAGAAAGTCCTCCATCCTCAAATCTTCTTCTAAAAAATTAACATGAAATTGCAGATCATGTGAAAAACACTCATCTGAAGAATTATATTGCAGTATACTCCATTCAGCTCCAAGATGATTACTTGATCTATTACTACTATGATTGAGGACAAATGTTGACTTTTACAGATATTTCAGATTGCATTGATAATTTCAGATACTGTTGATAATGAGGAATGTTTATCCTACAACAGGTTTTATATACTTTTTTAAAAACTTTTTAACCTGCAAAATGAGTTACAAATTTCAAAAATGGTGCTGGGAGAGTAAAATCACATGTAATTTAATTGTTTGTATTTTATTAGTTGTAAATTTTCTCAGCATTTGTCATATCAATAAGTAGGAACTTTGTTAATTTGGGGTTCAAAGACCAAAAAATAAACTTAACACAAAGCTTATTGTGAGCCAATACTTGATTATTTGGGGAAATGAAATGGCAAATGTCAATAAAAACTAGAAGCTTATAGTAATACAAAACTTTAATTCATTTTTTATGTCTAGGGGACCAGGACATTCCAAAAACCATAGTCATCCTTTACTTTTGATTTGGTATTGATATTGGAAATTAGGGGGGTCTGGCTCATTGACACGAACAGACTTACTTGCTCACGGCAATTGAGACCAATGTTCTCAAGAATATACTATTTACTTATGTTTTAGAGAATTTTTTCTCCATAGAAAACACACCAAAGCAAATCTTTGAATTTCAGTTATTCTTAGCCTGGTAAAAAAAATTCAATTTTTCTTCAATTTTCTTTCGTTTCGAAAATATTACTCACAGCCTAGGTGGCTGCAAAAATTTAAACAGACACTGACTACACATCACTACTAATACTGGGTTGAATACTGGAATTCAAAGAGTTGAGGTTGGTAGTCGTTGTCGCTTGGTCTCCAGTATGAATCACTGGATGTGGCTAGAGTGAAAATCCAACGAAAATCCTCTTTACCGTATCCTTGTCGTAATTAAAAAAATGCATGGAATAAATCAGAAAAGAAATAAAGATGATTAAAACGTATTCATGTAGCAATAGGTCATACATACATATTTGCATGGCTTAAACAAAATAAACGAATTGAACCACCTACACGTTTTAAAGATAAAAGCAACGTTAAAAAATAATTCATTAACGAACTAGAAATGTTTCTGTTTTGATGAATAATACCGGGGGGGGGGGAATTCCCCCTATGTATATTTATATATACTCTGGAAGTGATCAAGATGTGGGTATGAACTTGACTGTTGGTGGAGAAATTTAAGGAAGATCGAATTGATAAATTAGTAGGAAGTTCAGCCTTGGCGCATTAGTTATTTAAGTCTGTCTAAAGAAAATGCTTCAAGTCTTCATAAATCAAAGCTGTGCTCCAGTCGCCTTATTGGAAAAAGGCAGCTAAATTTTTTTTTCAATATCATCTTGACTGTTACAACTAAAATTTGATTTCATGACGGGAAAGTTCGGATCCTATTGATTGAAAGTTGTACCTGTTGAAATATATTACAGGATATGTAGCTGAGAAGTTATTGGCAAAAAATTAAAATTCGGACACCGTTTTCCAGAATTCAATTTTTTTTTTTAGATATTCAGGAATTTTTCTTCATTTTCTGACCATACGAAAAAAAAAAAAAAAACGAACAAAATGTTCAATTCTTTATGAGAAATGATTTTGAAAACATACTATTTTTTGTAGCTGCAAAGATTTGGAAGCTATTGGAAAAGATTGAATTTCAGTCGCCATTATCCAGAATTTAAACGATTGGATTTTCTATATAAACGTGTGAGTGTATATGGGTGTTTGCATGTATATGACCGTACTAAATCATAGGAACAAAGAAAAACGATCAGTAATATAAGAAACTTTCATTTAATATCACACACTTTTCAAAATTGGATTATTGAAAGATTTTTTTTCAAATTGGGTACATTGACGAACTTTTGAAAAATCTTCGACACCCTACTTCAGAAACGTAATGACACTATTTAGGGAAAGTACATTCAATGTTAAAAACGAAGCCCCAAAAGTGGTATCGAGAGAATTCATTTGTCAAAATAGTAGCAAATGTAAGTATCGTATTGTTATTGCATCGAATGTATCTAATTGTTTTTATTTGTGCGTCGTTTTTGAACAGAAGTACAATCGAGAATGTTCAAATGAAATAAATATTGAAAAAAAAAATGTTCCAAAGTTTTTTTTATTATTCCTGTTAAAAAGAAGAGGCTCAATTTTTTGTCAGAAAAATTTAGAATAAATGTTCATTAATTATCTCGTAGAATTGAATTTTCAAGTCAACGTTTATTTTAATCGGCAAAAACATCAAAATTTCGAACAAAGAGACAATATATCTCTAAGAAATGGAAAATTAAATGCACCAATTATATTATTTTATTTATCTATTTATTTATTGATTGATTTTGCAACTTGAAAAACAAAAAATGAAGGCGCTTTCCAGGAAATTTCTCCTTGATTTAATAAGACCTTAGCTTATAAATAATTAGAATTTATCGACTTCCCCATCTTTCTATTTTGAGACGATGTGAAAATTAATAATTATAATCAATGAACCTAAATGACAGTTTTAAGAAGGATGGAATTGTACAGAACTTTTGCTTTGGGAAAATATCAATCTGAATTCATATGTGGCCGTAAATCTGACAATTTCAAGTGTCCGAATAATCTAAATTTCAATCAGATATACAGGGCTGAATAGAGTCAATCTCCGAAATAGGACATATCTGACCAACCTGGTAAAAATAGAAATTCGGCCGCTATTTTCCAAGCTGGTGAAGAGTTTCAACTAAAGAGTATTTTTAGCATTTTCATGAGTCGAAATGAGCCAAGTCTAAATGAACTTCCTACGATTTTTTTTGGTCGATTTCCCCCGTTAAAACTTAACTATTCTATTACTTGAAACTTTTTTCCGATCATCTATCATAATTGATTCTACTCTCCGAGTTTTAAATTCGTTGGAAAGTTTCTTCTTCGTATAACTGGAGGTGATAAACATAATTCATATGAATTGTACTCGCCACACTTTCTTAGTATCTGATTCATCTATCTTTTGGTGTGATTGAAGTAAAAGTCGATCAAACAATTTAAAAATTGTTCGAACGAAAAACGGACCGTATGAAATGACGTGTCAGGTAGTGTAAAAACGAAATACTTTTGAATCAAATTTACTTGTTCTTAGAATTCATAAAATTCGTTGAAAAGGGTTTGACATTTGCATGCATATAAACATGCGTATGTATACATTTATATAATATATGAATGTTATATAAGTACGTTTACGTAATATATGCTAGTAAATGCATTGGTGTATCTTTATAATGGCCGGCTTGGGTTCAAGAACAAAGATCCAGAAGGCTTTTCAACGTTTTTACAGGTTCTTAGCCTGCAGGCCAACGCAATGACGTTTCAAGGTGAGATTGTTTTTTACGTACATATATATATATATATATATATATATATATATATATATATATATATATATATATATACATATATATATACATATATATATATATACATATATATATATATATATATACATATATATATATATACATATATATATATATACATATATATATATATACATATATATATATATATATATATATATATATATATATATATATATATATATATATATATATACATATATATATATATACATACATATATATATATATATACATATATATATATATATATACATATATATATATATATATACATATATATATATATACATACATATATATATATATATACATATATATATATATATATATACATATATATATATATATACATACATACATATATATATATACATACATATATATATATACATACATATATATATATATATATACACATACATACATATATATATATATATATATACATACATATATATATATATACATACATATATATATATATATATATACATACATATATATATATATATATATACATATATATATATATATATATACATATATATATATATATATATATATATATATACATATATATATACATACATATATATATATATACGTACATATATATATACATACATATATATATATATATATATACATATGAATGCGGACCGCCGATAAATGAACGTGTTACATATATATATATATACATACATACATATATATATATATATATATATATATATATATATATATATATATATATATGTATATATATATATGGTGAATGCAGAACGCCGATAAATGAACGTGTTTATATATGCCAGGGCACACACACGTGGTTGGATGAAAAAGCCTGATAATTTTGATCCGAACGTTTTTCTATATGGAGGCTCGGTTTATGTGATTAATGGAGAAGTGTTTTGTTATGTGCATTGACAAGAGGGAAATAATGTGGAAAATAAATATCTGTTGTTTAAAATGAGTACTTTCTCAACATTCGGTGATGTACTGACGACGTAGGTCCTACGTGTATGCTCGTAGGAGTATAAATATATATACGAAGAAACACACGCATATAGATATACATATATATATATATATATATACGTATACACATTTAAATATTCACACACCAACATGAAAAATGTGCTCACGGTCTCAACTAGTAAATTTGAAAAGCATAATAACAAAATATCATAATGATTTCTATTTTTGTCGCGTCATGTGTTTAATGTCAAAACAAATCCTCACCAAACCTGTTGATAATTCGATTTGAATTTGACACTTTAGCCTTGTGTGTGTAGTTTTTGACAAGACAAGCATGGTACAATCTCTCTCTCTGTCTCCCAACACGCAAGCATGTCAGCTTTATTGATATTAAAATTATTATGTTTCTCATTTCATCCCGTTGTTTAAAAGGTGACTAAGTTTGTTTTACGAAAGTTAGTTAAGCAATATGACATTTATCAGCAAAACTAGAAATGTATATTAATACGTCTTTCAACTGACAGGTTTTTTTTTTGTTGTTGAGTGGGGGTAATTTGTTTTGTTAGTATTCGTTGCGAAATTGAAGAGTTAAAATATGGGTTAATAATTTTGATTTAGTATCGATGAGCTGCTTTGTATATTTTTTTCATCCTCAATTTTTTTATTTGGATGAAAATTTTCTAAAGCTTGCTAAAACATGTATTTATTGGAGATCTTCACAAGTGAAATATTGGGAGAGAAGGGTCTATCAAATACAAATGAAACGGCACACGTGTTTGGAAAGAAGAAAGAGAAAAATGACATACCCTCCCTCAAGTTACATTTCTCTCTTTCCTATCCCCCCTAGCTTCACGTGTATGTGTGTGTGAGTGTGTATATGTGTGTGTGTTTGTGTATTTGAAGGGAAGCGTAAGTGTGTACATATGTATGTATGTATGCATGTAGTGGAAAAAGTTGACAATACGGAGAAGGAAGAAATTTGAGACTACTTTGTACATCTAAATTTTTCTCAATTTATTTTCTTTTATTAAAGATTATAATAGCTTACATTCCATTGTCTACGGTTTGTTCGTTCGTTCATATGTATGTATGTATGTATGTATGTATCTCTCTATCGATGTATGTGTATACCTACGTGCATGCATACGTGTACGCAGGCATACGTACACACGCGCACTCACTACTATTTGTCACAACAAATGTGAATTCGATCAAAAATCTAACATAGGCAATAAATAATGAATTGGTTAAAAATCCAAGAGATATCAGCAATCACGTATACGCATATGTCTGTACATACACACGTATACGTGTGCGTACGTACACACAAGTACACTGCTATATGTCACAAAGAATGATAATGTAGGCATGAATCATACACAGGTTAATTCAAAAAACATATATAACCATTCACGAGTACACGTACGGACGAACGTACATACATACGTGTACACATGTGTACGTACACACACGTATACTCTGCTATATGTCATAAAAATGTTAACATATGCAATAAATAATATTTTGGTTAGTTTAAAAGAGAAATATAACCATTCACGTATACTCATACGTACGTACATACATACGTATACGCGTGTGTGCCTACACGCGCATACACTCCGCTATATGTCACAAAAAATGTAAATTCGATCAAAAATATAATACATGCATTAAATAATAAATTGGTTTGAAATCTAAAAGATGTCAGCATTCACGTGTATACGTATGTATGTACATACGTATACGTGTGCATACGCACACAAGCGTGCACTCTGCTATATGTCACAAAAATGATAACATAGGCAATGAATAATGAATTGGTTAATTTGAAAAAGAATCATACTCGTGTACACGTATGTACCTAAATACATATGTGTACGTGTGCTTACTTACATACTGCTGTACGTCCTTAAAATGATAGCATATGCGATAAATGATAAATTGGTCAATTAAAAAAAAGGAAGCATTTGCATGTACACGTATGCACATACATACATATGCGTGTGCGTACGTACACACGTGTATAGTCTGCTATATGCCATAAAAATGATAGCATATGCGACAAATAATAAATTGGTTAATTAAAAAAAAAGAAGCATTTACGTGTACACGTACATACATACATACCTGCATACATATAGGTGTGCGTACGTACACACGTGTATAATCTGCTATATGCCATAAAAATGATAGCAGATGCGACAAATAATAAATTGGTTAATTAAAAAAAGAAGCATTTACGTGTACACGTACATACATACATACCTGCATACATATACGTGTGCGTACGTACACACGTGTATAATCTGCTATATGCCATAAAAATGATAGCATATGCGACAAATAATAAATTGGTTAATTAAAAAAAGAAGCATTTACGTGTACACGTACATACATACATACCTGCATACATATACGTGTGCGTACGTACACACGTGTATAATCTTCTATATGCCATAAAAATGATAGCATATGCGACAAATGATAAATTGGTTAATTAAAAAAAAGAAGCATTTACGTGTACACGTACATACATACATACCTGCATACATATAGGTGTGCGTACGTACACACGTGTGTAATCTGCTATATGTCATAAAAATGATTTAAATAGGAATAAATAATAGATTGGTTGAAACTTTTTTTTAAAGATATACGCATTCACGTGAATACATACAAACGTCCGTACATACATACGTGTACGCGTGCGTACGTATTCACGCACGCGTACACTCTGCTATATATCATCAAAAAATAAAAAAACTTGGGCAATAAATAATCAATTGGTTAAAAAATTTGAGAAATATAGGTATTCTAAAATATGGTTTATTGTTTTTGCATAAAAGAGAGTTAATTGTTGCCAGATGAGTATGGCACAAACTTACATTAACTTCACTCAACTTGTCAAACTTGGTGGAAAAAAAGCGTCGTTTTGGGGGATTTCAGATCACTTGCGACCTAGTCTTACTTGAACAGGAGAGATTTTCTTTTTCAAGCTGATTCATACCATGACGCTTTTTTTCCCCAAGTTTGACAAGTTGAGTGAGGTTAATGTAAGTTTGTGTCGCAATCCCAAAGATTTCAGTCTCACTTGAACAGGAGAAATTTCTTATTCAAGCTGATTCATACCATCCTTTTTCTTTTTTTTTTTTTTTTTGTTGTTTATCATTAATTCAGACCTAGGATGGAGATTGATAGTTTAGATGAATCTGATACAAAATTAAAATAAAGTTCAAAGTGTAAAATCTATTTTTCCCATAGTGTTTCTTTCAAGGGGTTATTCTGCGTTAGAGTACCCCCGAAAAGATCTGTTTTTTCTCTTGCTATCTGTGATAAGCCAGCCAATCAGCATCGAGGAACATTATTAAGCGAAGGGAAGGGGCGGGGCTTAGCTGTGTATATATTTGTATCAGAAACCCACGACAATTAGTCCTTACGAGTGTTTACATCGCTTAAGTTAAGGACCTCCGGGCAAATTAAGGTTTGAAACTTACTTGCCACATTTGTCACTTATCAAGCGCAGGTCCTGGCCAGATTGTCAATCTTGCTCTCAACTACTTTTTGTCGTGAAATTCGGGACTAATCCGTATTTTCAGGACAAACTCTCCTTTGTTGTTGAGAAAGAAAAAAAAAACTCCACGGCCGAAGAGAAGAAACCTCTATCTTTTGCTGGACTTTAACTTCTTGTTATTTTTTTTGACAAGACAAAAGATATATTTTTTTTTTTTACGTACCGTGCGTCTTGTATACTAAAAAAAAAATATGGATAATCACGAAAGAATAAGTGTTGCAAATGCCCTGTTAGAACTGCGATACGGAGTCGGTAATGGTAAGTAATTATTTTATTATTTTTAACTTTATTTGCTTTTTATTCCAGATTTTACTTCAAAAAAAAAAAAAAAAAAAGAAACTTTGAAGAATCTTCACATTTTTTTTCCCCTCTGAAGTATCTTAGTAATTATTTTTTTTTTTTCTCTGGTAAACTTTAAAAGATAATTTTTTTTTTTTTTTTTTCCTAGATGTATTTTTATTTCAATTTCCTGTTATATTATAATCTGAACATTTTTGACAACCTGATTCTTCCATGTGTCATTTAGAAAAAGTTATTTCTGCTCGTCACTTGAAACGAAAAAAAAAATGCTATATCAGACTTCTTTTTCTGAAAACTAAGATATCTCTCACTATTTATCTGACAGTAAGTGCATAACTGTCAATTTGATAAAAAACATGTGGATGATCATTTTTGTTCCACACACGTGTGACTATCGAGTCCTATCGATCTGCTTCATTTAAAATGAAGCATTCGTATGAAAAGAACTTCTACAGTCACATGTGTTAACAAAAAAAGGCAGGAAAAAACTCCACATGCTTTTTTTTTTTTTTTTTTTTTTTTTTTTTTTCCCCCAAGTTGACAGTTACGCATTTACCGTTAGGCCAAAAAATGGAGAAAATATAATCCCTTTCGCATTAAGCAATGTTAATATGATCTATTTGATTCAAGAACAACTTCCAGGGTTTCCTTACAGTATATTTTATTCATCAATCTCGATATGTACCTTAATAACGCTCAAATTGTTGATCTGCTGTCCTACAAACTGTTGGCATGTCATATCACGACGTCATTGTTACATCGTGTTATACACACACATCGTATATCTTGTTTCGTTAATGTCTGTTTGAATCTATTTTATTTATTTTTCCTTATGAAATAACACTTCCTTTTATTGATCAATGATGGATATATTTGTTAGGCATCGTTTTATTTGATGGTTTTTGTTGTCTGTGATGATATTCGATGTTGTTGGCAATGTTTGTGAGGGTGAAAAGATAGCCACATGGCTTCTACAGCCGCTCTTTAAATAACTGTCTTTCTCTTTCTTTTTTCTTATTGTGAGTGCTGTAGTTATTCTTAACATAGGTAATTTACTTATTCAAGCAGTAAATTCTAGTATACTACTTATATTCCCTCTAGACTGACAAATTTCAAAATCGGCTCTGAATTTTTTTCTTTGTTAGTACCCAAAAAACTGACACTTCAAAATTTTTTTTTCGTACGCACGTTGCGCCTTGTTTTTTCTGATTGACATTCAAATCTTTGACATTTCTGCCTTCACTTTTTTTTTTTCTCCTTTTATCTCAATTTTCGAGTTTGAATTTTGACAAGATCAACACGTTTCTCTCGTGGGGGATGAAGATATCAAAATATTTTTGAAAATTCGGAAAAAAAAAAGCTGAGATTCTTTAAGGTCTTCCTGGGGGAAGATTTAAGTTTAACACGCTCTTTTGTTACAAAGAAAAAAAAATACTGAAAAAACCCGTTTGTATAATTAATTAGTACTTAGACTTCGAATTCAAACAACGTGAGCCCGAGTGCCCCCCCCCCATGATCTTTGTACTCTTTGTTAAATGACAATGTTAAGTCTATTCCATGTTAAAATCGTAGCTTCTGATAGATTTCTTTTCATATTTTTTTTTTTTTTTTTTTTTTTTTAACCTCTGGACTTATTTTGGGGGCAAAGGTAATGAAAATGCTTCTGTCGTTATTTATATCTCCTCGGGAGGGGGACAGATTTTAACTAACCATCTGGTTTCACTGCCATTTGATAAAAACGAACACACGCACACAGCGTGTGTGCTTTCGATATGAGACAGAAAAAAAATGGCTTTTTTTAAAAAAACAAAACCTTCATATATTTTTTATATATTTATATTAATTTCCTTAAACTGGCTTTTGAGTTTTTCTAGAACTCAAACAAAGGTGAAATTTCTATTCGATCTGTCAAAATTCATAATCGTGCTACCTACTGAATTTCTCTCTGTTCAATTCTCATAAGTTTCTTTGTCTCTTTCTTTCCAATAGTTCATGTATTAATTAATCCAAAATTAACGTCAAGGTTTCAGATTTCAAGAATTAAAACAATTAAGTTATTTTTTATTTATTTTTATTTTTTTTCTATACGTTTCACTTTCTCAATTTTTTTCCCGGATATTTTTCTCTTCTGTCTATCACTTGGAGTTGTTTGTTTCTATCGTCATGTTTAAAATAATAGCGTGGACACTAATCATTTAAGTAACATTAGAATTTGGGGAAAAAAATTGGTAACCTTTCCTTGAAACTATTATTGTAGCTCTAAGTGCCCTTTGTTACCTACTTTCAAAAACTCTTTAGTTGACCCCATGACGAATGCACACACGCGCTCACTTGCGCTAGGACCACATGAATTTTGACATTTGGAGATATACTATAGGAATCCGACTTTGGAAAAAGAATCTATATCGATCTTGCTTGAATCTTAGCTAAACCCTTAATATAAAATATTTTTGTTAGGACTTGCTGATTTGGATTCATTTCCACAAAAATTTCTTCGAAGATTAAATATTGATGAACTAAAACGACAAGCCTGGGCAAATGTTTTCGGACTTGTCAAAATTTTATGTACGTTAGTTTCTTAAAAAAACAAACAAAAAAACTGAAGTTTTATAGTTTTTATTTCCATAATAATTTTCCCCTAGCTGCAAATCCTGACAATGGAAGAAAAAAGTCATTGTATCTGTTTTTTTTCTTTGTTCGGTGGGGTAGGTACTCTAGCTCATCTGGTAAAGACGTTGCTTTCCTCTGAACTTGCTCTGGTATTTCAATTTCAGGCACGTCTTTTTTTTTCAACCCGTATTATGTGCGATCAGTCTTGTATTTAGGGAAACTGTTGCAGTGTGTCTGCTAATTCAATTAATAACTTTCTTTTTACTCCTGTTTGGAAAAAGAACCTAAAGAAAGGCTTCTTCTTGGCCATATGCGCAACACTTGTCTTGGCCTCCTAAGCGCACACACGAACACAAGTTACCTATAGACTGCTTTGTTTTTTCCGATGTTTGACCATTGATTGTGTGTATTTGTATATACGCACACGTATGAATGTATATATAAAATGTGTGAATCACTGGCACAATAGCTTGTATCCGATCGAATCAGACTTTGATATTTATTTGATTAATGATTTGTCACGATAGTCTTTTGTTGAAGTATCATCGAAGCAGTTGACAGTTCACGATTTACTTTTTCATTTAGAATCTTGATTTGACAGCATATTGCCATTTGGGGGGTGGGTAATAGTAAGATACAATAGAATGTTTGCAAAAAAACCCCAAAACCCACTAGTTTTACACCCCCCCCCCCCAAAAAAAAAAACAGGCGATCAAAGGTGAAGAAATTGCCTTGATACAATTCAAAAGAAAATTTTTTTAATATATATCTAATTAAAAAATGATCATATTGCCTCTTTTGGGTAGCTTTTTTTCACCCCCCCCCAACACATTTCTTTAAGAGAATATGGGACACAAGTAGACCTTGTTTATAGAATGAAATCAACTGTCAAAGTTCATTCCCCCCCTCTCTCTCACTCTCTCTCTCTCTCTCGTTGTTTTCTTTCTTCGACTGTTTAATTTTCTTTGTCTCGTAGAGGGAGCAAAGTTCTGACAGTCCCTCACCGACCCACCCTCAGTAAAATCCCTTTCTCCTCAAGAAACAAACATTTGTTGCATCCCTCCTTGCTCTGAATTAAAATTTCACGTCACGTTCACGTAAACTTTTCTGACCAACTTGAGATAGATTTTATATTAGGATAAAGAAACGAAGAATATTACCAAATACTTATCTTATTTGGCCCATATGTTATTCATAAATTCTACTTATTCAACTTCAATTAAAAATATTGATAAATGGATCTTTGTTTATTGCGTATTGATTAATTAGAAAAAAAAACTCCACTGATGTGAAATAAAGATTTTAAATATTGGTGCTTGACATTACTTACTAGTTAAGGACAAAGAAAAAATATTTCTAACTTGAAACTAGATAAATGACAAATTGAACTTTTATTTTTAACTTCACATTCTATGAAAATGAATTATAATTAACCAACCGTACATACAGAATGAGTGGTAAACAGTTCAGCGCTTAGTTTGACATTTACAAGCTAAATTAAGGATAAAGAATGAAAAAATCGATTTTCTTGAAAAAAAAAAAACGCTCTTTCTCTTCAGATACGTAATACCAGTAACTCAAATAGTTTATTTTAATGTGTGTATTAGTTTAAATTTATTATTCATTTGATACTATATCTGTCGACCTTTTGACGGTTATAATTCACACTAGCTACTCACTCCCATTTGTAAGTACTTTTTGCTAGTGTTCAATTTTCCTTTGTCTTTTGTTAGTTACTATAGTGTGTTCCGCTTAGTAGCAGTAAGAATACTTCCCCACTATTCGACTGGTACTGGGGTCCTTAAATGCAACGATCACCCACCCCCACCGTCGGGTCGTTTTCTTTCTTTCCCTCGTGCGTTGAAATTAATCTCGTTAGTACATTACTTACATAGTATTTCTTTCTCTCGCTTTTTTTTTTTGCCGTTAGTACGCTCTGACAATAGATGACATTTTGAGGTCTATAGGTAAACAAACTATTTATTTTTGATGAAATTGAAAGTTCACTCTCATTTCTCACTGTTTCTTCTCTACTTTCTCTCTTCTTCCTCACTTTTGAATTTTTTTTACTTATTTTTTTATTTTTATTATTTTTTTTTTCCAAACCGTAGTCAGTAATGTAAATATTTTTGGAAAGAAAAAGAATCCACTTCCAAAAGTTTAATTTTCTTTTAAAATTATCTATCTTACTACTTGAAGTTGACGCATTATGTACGAGAGGGACTAAGTGTATCTGACTTAGTGTTGACTGTTGCTTCCGTTATATCTACTCATTTTCACTCGCTCGTATTAAAAAAAATCTAAATTTTAATTCGTCATAGTTGTATTTGATAGTTGTATCATCTTGTCATTTCTTTAAACAAACCTTGTGCACGTTTAGTATCTAGCCAGGAAATTAATCTTAGTCAAACTCATTTGACATTTACAACTCAAATGACAACTTAGCTGTTTTTCTCCTCTTTTCTTCTATTTTCCTTTATTTCAAGAATTACTAAATAAAAAATACCCTTAGTTTTCATTTCGTTACCAAACCCTAACTTCCCCTTTTATTTTATTTTACTTTTTTAGGAACCTCTACGTCTTAAGAGGAAGATTTTTTTCTTTATTTTCAAATTGATAATTTCTTGAGTACACATCACAATGATAACGAAATTGTCAATGTCATGTATTTTTTATCAGTGTCCTGTGTCTTAGATAAACCAACACTGAAAGGGAAAGTCTTTTTTACCCTCCTGAATGTTCAAACAAGTCAGTTGACAATGACGTTCTGGGCGTACAAATCTGTCAATCTCGGGTATCGCCGATTTTACAAGTACACGAACGTTGTGATCTGTGCGGAATCTTAATTGAAGTCTGCACAGTTCGAACCGTTTCTTTTTTCTTCGAGCATGGCATGAACCATTCTTCATGCTTATGCACATGGGCTATTTTTTACAGCTCATGTGTTACTGCTGAGCTGTAAATGACTGAGAAATATTCATCTAAAAGGGGGGAGAAGACCTGAATATATGAGATTAATTAGAAAGATAGATTGATAAGGATAGATATAAGATGAAAAATGTATCGCATTTGCTCGTCATGCACACAGGAAGATGATGTATTGACCACGCCCGTGAGTTTTTTTTCATACAGATATGCACTCTCATCACTTCTCTTGGTTTTTAAATTTTTTCCGAGATAATTGGGCTTCTTGTTGCAAATGAAAACTTTTGTCTTTTTGTGTGTGTGTGTGTTATTTTTTTTTGCTGTTTGTAAACTTGAACAAAATAGACAAGAGATCGGCTTAAAATAATTCTTACGATTGGTAAATGACAATGTTACTGTCTGTTACTTTCTACTTTCTGTTACACAAGCTGTTTCCAACAAAGGCGATTACTACTATAATCTGGCCTGGGGCCTGCTATTATTGACGACACCTGCACAGCTTGCCTGAAACCCAGACATACACTCACACACGTGTGTCTATCCATCTATCTTTTTTTTTTTTTTTTTTTTTTTCTCTTACTATCTTTCAACTATTGCGTGTGTGTGCCTGTATGAAAACACTCGTAGGGTGTTGGTGAACAATAGCAACCTAGTATCGCTTACTAGATCATTGCGAGCGAGTTCTATCCTCGTCGAGGGCATTATTTATGATGGCCTTGTGCTTCATAGAAATATCTGACATATACATAGATACTTGAAAACATGGCATTCGTAGGTACATAGATTAGCCAAATGATAGGTAAAATCGTAAAATTAATTCTAAACAATTTATTGCAGGTTTTTACGCTTTTTTAAAATTTCCCACTTATAACAACTAGACTACTCTTTGATTCTTAATGATGGCCTTGTGTCAGACCAAGTTTATTTATTCAAGTTTTTGAACCCACTTTTTGACATTTCGTAAAGTTCTAAACATTGTTCATAATAATGTCCAAACTTATCCACTCACGCACAGTTCTATTGTCAGTATACTTTTCTGGTGTTATGTTCTCTATAAAGTAACCCGAGTAATAACCTTTGACCTTGTTTTGTTTCTACAAATAATGAAACATTAAATATGAATGCTTTTTCGGATTTAGCCCAATTTGACAAGAGTAAACTGTCAGAACTTATTGCTCTTTACTGATTATTGTAAAGTGTCAAAGTGTAGAAATGTTGGGTCTCCTAGGCCGACGTTAAACCCTCTCATAAGCGCACCTGTAGTGAAACCCCAATGCCATTGTTAATCTTTCTTCTTACTTACTACAACGTCGCAACTATTATTACTCATACAAAATTGGACGTTATTTACTGAGCCTCATATAGCGACTACGCCCCTTAAAAAAAACTTCTTGTAAACAACGTACTAGTTAAAACGGGAGAGAAAGAAACAAAACAGGACAATAACCTTGGGTAAATTTCGAAGTCTAGTTTGTTTAAATTCCAAAAAAAAAAATCTTCATGATTGACAGAACTTGACTGATTTTTTTTTTTTTTTTTTTTTTTTTTAATTCAATATTCTATTTATTATCGCAGTTATTACGAGTAAATGTGTCATTCTCTATTGTTGAGCTGGGATTTGATATAGGTGATATGTCATTGTTAGTACGCTCATCTTGCATCAACAAAGAAATCCTACTACGGTAATCAATAACGAAAATTCCTTTGTCAAAGGAATTTGTTATTGATTTGATACGGTAGGGTTATCTAATGTGTTGCTTCTCTGGCTATCCATTTGAAAAGAAGCTTAAACAGCCTTTTAATTAATGAAATTAATCCTTGAATGAAATTCACTGCTAAACTTAAATGAGCTCATGTTTTTATTTGTTTGTTTTCTAAGTTTGGCATAAGGAAAAAATCTTTGTCTTTTATTAGACGGGCCTAAGATGAAGAGATTTTTTGACAATTGTGGATTCACCATGCTTGTCTTTCAAACTTTTGTGTCAAGTGATGGATTTTTTTTTATTTTTTAAATTTTTATAAGTAGGTAGGAGTTTGGGGCGGACTGTAGAGTTAGGACCATTTTCATGACATTTATCTTTTATAAATAATGGTTAAAAAAAAAAATTCAAATCCAGAGGCTGTATCACGTGATCAAGTGTCGTGAATGAATATCTTTGTTCAATTGTTGAGAACATTTCGTTATCCAATTGAATGGTAAACAAAAAAAAAAACTATCAAATCTTTTGGCACTTCACATTATTCCACTTACGGTGTCTTTGTGTTTTTATGAAAATCAGTAAGGTAGGTTAGATGCCAAAATACAATCTTTTTTTTCTCATTACTGACAAAGTAAATGTTGGAGAAAAAAATTTGAAGGAAAAAAAAAATGCATAACTTTCTATTCCATTGTTCCTTACTGCGTGTAAAGAATGTTTTATTGTGGGTCCAATTGTGATTTCTATTGCAATAGTACTAAGCATATTTCTCGTATATAACACGCCAGTAACAAAGAAAATGTAGTTGGCCTTTGAAGCAAAATATTAAAAACCACGATTTTCTAATAGCAAAAGGAGATCCCCCCCCCTCCTTACACACGCACTCACACACAAAGGCTTGTTTATTTTCTCGACTGAAGTGTCAAGCCATGCCTAGAAAATGAAGATCGAAATCCTGGCTATTTACCTGAACTCAAACATCAACTTCTAGCGCTAATGATAAATGTAACTGTTGATTCAGCCAGGAGGTAGGCCACTTCTGTAAGATTAACTATTTTCACTAATTGTGAGTTCGATCCCAAGTCGATGTGCTAGGTAAGCTCTTGTCTTATCCGTTCTCTAAACTGTCAAGACAAACCAACTTGGTAGAGGTATATTGAACCAATTGTTGCATGGCATTATTTTAAGAAAGAAGATTGTCAGTCATGACATATCGGCTGGTGATTAAGTAGCAAAGCAAAATATTCGCGTGATTAATTCTCGAAATTAAAAGGGAATTAGTAGTAGCGGGTGGTTAGACATAAAAAAAAAAAAAAACTTGTGTAAGGCAACAGCTGTTGTAAACACGAATACAATGGTCTTCATTTCTACACCCAGCGCACTCCTTCCCTGACTTTTATTTATCACTAATTGAGTGAAAAAAAGTTATTGTTAGGCTTCCCATGACAAAGAAAGGAATTACATAGAAAAATCTGGATTTTTTTTCTCCACCTGATTTAGTGTCTTTAAATTCTTTTAAAAAAATTTATTCTAAATTTTTTTTCCTTTCCTTTCTGTGCAGAGGACCTCTCCTGGTATGCAATAAAATCGATCATATTTGCAATCCCTAGTTCACTCTTTGTTTAACATAAGAACGAACTTGTTGAGAAACTAACACTTTGCTTTTGAACAATCTCTACTTATTAACAACCAAAATCAAGGGATGAAAAGTACTGAATTTCTGACGTTCTATTTCTTAACACCTCTTGACAAATTATTGATAAGCCCTGAAAATTGCCTCCCTGCCTCACCCTCTTACAATATGTTCTTTGTGGCGAGGATTAAGGATGTCTTTTTTTTTTTTTTCTTTTTGCTCAAAACTGAACCCGTACCTGTTATCTTTGCTAGAAAATGAGAACTTGACCCTGAAAATTGTATATTCTAGATTTTACAAAATTCTGTGCTAACAAGTTTGAAGTTTATATTTTCACTATTCTTCTTTTTTTTTTTTTTTTTTTTTTTTTTTTTTTTAACTAGCTTTACTCCATATTTTTCTGTTGGTGAGGCAAGTTTGTGCACTGGAATATTTTAATATTTTTATTTTTCAAGTTAGAGGGACTTGTGTTCTGAGTTGAAATATTTACAAAGATTATTGACTGAACTTCAAATTATAATTTGAAAAATTTATTTAATTTCCTTTCTCTCTTTTTTGCAGGCTTGAAGATGGATTACTCTGCTTGGAATGCCTTTTCCAATCGTGTTGGAGATGAAAATGCATCCCCCCTGGGAATCAACCACAACAGTAGCCATGAGACTGTTGCCATGTCTCCAAAACCAAGTTGCAGTAGTAGCGAATCCTCCATGGATGTAGATGCGAGCAGTGACGTTTCATCTCCCACCAGTTTTACCAAGACTCAAGCAGCTTCTCGAGGAAAACGATCTCGTCCGGCAAAGATCCAAAAAGTGAAAAATACAGAAGAGCGTAAGAAGCGTGGAAATTTGCCCAAGCCATGCGTCTCTAAAATGTTGGCCTGGCTAGAAAAGAACCGATACAATGCCTACCCCACAGAAGTAACGAAGCAAGATATGGCTAACGATATGGGAATCACCACTAGACAGGTTAGCAACTGGTTCATCAATGCCCGCCGTCGTAGACTTGACCACATCCTGGCTGGAGAGGGAAAGTGTGCGTCCGACTTCCGAATCACCCGCAAGAAGAAAGGCTGCACTGCCAATCACAGAAACAGAAAAACCACGACCAAAGTGAAGCTCTCCTACCAAGCTCCTGCTGCTGATAATTTGTGTACAGTTCCCCCACAACCACAGACACCGCCCACATCCTGTTGCTCCTCACCCCCCAGTAGCTACGAAAGTTCCACAGATGAATCCGTCTTCGAATTCCGGCCGATAACGCCTACACCAAGAGAACGGACTTTGGATTTTGCCAGTCTTTAAAAGGGTGGCAAAGAAATGCAAATATGATCAGAAGAGAAAAACAAAAGTAATTATGACAAAAATAACATATCTGGACATTATTTCTCAGAAAATCCTATGTAATAGCCGATTCAGTTATGATTTTTAATGTTGGTAATAACCATCATATAGATAATGAAAATAGAGGAAAGATTAATTGTAGATTACCAATATTTTGGTCTCAATGCTATGCAAGGATACCTATTTTGCTGGACCAACAGGTTCTATCATTATTGAATCATTATTACAGAGTGTAATAATAGTTCAATACACCTTTTAACCCACTAAATATAAACATCTCACTACAAAGCATCAAAACCTTTTTAGAAACTTTTCAGAACAAAAACTAAATATGAATTGAATGGTCAAATGCAATACATTTAATATAAACTAAGTAGTTCACTTAACAGGAACAGGTATATTGATTAAACAAATACAGTATTGTACTTACTAAATATATAGTGAAGTACTACCATTCACAATGGGACAAACTGTTTTCTCGACACTTATAACTTTCTTGCCTTGATAAGGACTTCGTTTGTGCTGTACATCACCACAGACAACTGCACTCTGCTTGGGAAGACATTACTAGGGGTAAATGTAAGCAAATTAGATCAGGAACCAAATAAAATTGATGGAGCAATGACAAGCAGTGAAAACAATTAAGAGATGGCTCCACACACTCTGCCACCTGAGGCTTCTCGGTGAGCTAGTGTGCAAACTTCAACTACTGGTAATTTTGTCCGGATTAAAAGAGAAAAAAAAGTACCGGATCATCCATTGTTGGGAAATATGGTGTGCCAGTATTTCATACCTTTTGTTCACATATCAGAATTTATTGATATTTATACTTTTTCATCTGATTATATTTACTTACAAGATAATATTTATCTTGTAAACACAGGGTATCTCCACTTTAAAATATGTATGCACTTTGTTTATAGCAACTATTTATTATCTGGAAGTCTTTTCATCATAAGAAATAAGTTATAATAAATGTTAACTAACTCTTGCAATAATTCACTTGAAAGAAAAATCAAACAAAACGCACACATCTCATCAGCTTAGAATGACTTCATTTAAACAAACATCTAATGCTTTTCTTTTTAATACTTAAATAACTAATAACATTTATTTTTCATTACAGAAGTATTTAATCAACTCTCAAATAATAACTGTAGCTAGTAATGAACAAAGTATGTATACATTTTTGGGGTGTGTGACACTCTGTACAATGTGATAGTATAAATAAACTTATGAGAGATGGGTGATTTTGAAATTATTGCATGTGTGTGTGTATGTGTGTAAATTTTTCTAAACTGCATTTAGCATACAAAATTCACTTTATTTAAGAAGGAAAAATCATTCTTCATCGAAATATCATTATTTTTTCCCCACAATGAAACACTATTTAATGGTACGTTTTATTTTTAAAATCTAAATACAATGTATCATACCATTAATACCACATCCACAGTTGCAATAAACAAGCAGTATTTTAATCGCGAACCAATTTGAACTATCAAACCTGAGCAAAGTTTAGAAAATAAAGCAAACTCAAAATTATTGCATTGAAAGCCTAATTCTTTTATAAACTTCCCATCATTTCCCTTCAATCTAAATTTTAATAAAAAAACATGTAAATACTACATTATTCAGTTCATATCACACAGACTCACTATCATCTGCTAGAATTCCCAAAGTTGGCATACATTTTACATGCATATCATTTTTTTTATATTTTCATTCCCTCAAAAATATACACACAATATTTTTTGTATTTTTTAACTTTTCTTTAGCAGAAGATTCAATTCAAATCCAGTAATATATTTTTTTGAGGCTCCTTTAAACGCACACGTACAAGGAAAAAATTTCTAGTGTAGGTTTGATTCATATCACAATCTTAATTATAGACTTTTTTAATGATGCTAACACACGTGAGATTAAAAAAAAAAAAAAATTGGATATGTTCGCTTCAAATATAGATATTTTAGATTTCTAAATAGTAATTTTGGACCCTTTTAATAATATACTAACACTTGCATGAAATAAAACATTTGTGTTCAGGTATAAAGTTCATGTCTAATAGTCATTTTTAGTAACTTTTAATGATACTAACACTGTAGTATAGGTTTAGTTTGAAGAAAAAAAAATCTTTTTAATTGTGAAGCAGTTCCATATTTTTTCTTTTAACATTAAAATATCAATAAAAATACATGATTTTAATTTTTTTTTTTTTTTTTTTTTTTTTCTAGCATAAGAGTTCAATTCAAATCCTACGTCTAGTTATTTAGATGCTTTGAGGGATCGGATTTGATTCCCCCCCACCATATTCCAAATTCACTAATTTATCTAGTTATTTTGGACCTGATTTAATGATACTGATACAAACCAAAATAGGCCTTTTTCTCCCCCACTTTCATCCATGATTTTTTTTTTTTTCTAGAATTTTTATACGTTCCAAGTTTTGTTCTTACAAACATCTGTCATTTTTTTCAATTTTTTTTTTTTTTTCCTTGAAACAATTCCATCTTTTCTATATCATTTTTTTTTTTGTCAATTTTCCCTTTTCTAAACATTTTTCTTGCCTTCAAAATTCCCAATTTCTTCATGTAATGTATATTCATGAATAAAGATTTGTATATTTTTGCATATAAATCTTATATAAACTGTCTTTGTCTTCTTTTTGAAATTCTTTCTTTACTTCTCATTTTTCAATATTTTGTCTTATGAAAAGTTTCTCCCAGAGAAACCTAATCTTTGGCTATTATGAGCACAAGCCAAAGAATGATAGTCATCAGAATGAGGTATTAGGAGCACCCCCAGAAGCACAGATCTAGTCCTTCAACAAATGGTTGACCAGAATGAGTTGCTATCCCAGAAGTCCAGGGAACTTGGTATTGAGGGGGGAAAAGAAAGATATAAAATAAAGTTCTTTATTTCTGAAGTGATTTTGAGAGACCAGTGAAACACCAAGTAAATTTGATGGATGAACATATTGATTGATCTCAAACTTTGAGGCAACAGTACTGTTAACATGTACTAAGGAAGCCTTTTATAATTATTACTGAATGAATGTAAATTGCTCTAATTTTCAGTCCCTTTCCTTGATGTTATCTTGACTGCCCCTAAAGTGACCACAATAAGTGGCTTCCATCCGGATTTTGCCAGAGAACTGAAATGATTGTACCCATCATAATTGGCATGCTTGGAATTGTCCTGAAAAGCTTAGCAAGAAAGTTGGAAAATTTAAAGTCCAAAGAATCGATCATCCAGATGACTAAAATCAGCTAGAATACTGAGGAAAGTGCTGCAGTTGAGATTTGCTGTCACTTGATCTCCTGTGAAAGTCACCAGATGCTACAGGTGCTAAAATAATGTGCACAAATAGCGAGTACTACAGTTCTTCTATCTAGTCTTATCTGTATTGATAGAATATTCCAGGTACTACCCAAAAGTTGAAGGAACACAAGGCACCAAATGGTTCTCTCAAAGATAGAAAGAAAATATGTTGTTGTTGTTGTTGTTGTTTTTTTTTTTTTTTTTTTTTTTTTTTTTTTTTTTTTTTTTTCTCTTTGGATTCTCCACATATCCAGTGAATCATGGGGAATGCTGGATGACCTGACATGAAACTGGTGTTAATGCAAAAGTTCAGGGAACTTCCTCGGTGGGGTGGAATTGGTTGAAAATGAGGTCCTTCTCATGTCCCATCTTGTGATTCCACAATCTTTTGGGTCGAACTTCTTCATATGCATCTATAATATATACATGTTTGTCTTTGCTGGCGGATTCCCTTTGTGTATTTATGAAAGGACAAATCAACATGTAACTAAGCACTCTGAGGTTTATAAAGAAAAAGAAAAAAAAAAAGGAACCCAGGCAGTTTTTAGTCATCATTCATAAATGCATGCTTTAGAGGAAATAAATCACATCTGAAAATACCTCTTTATAATCCATGAAATTGTACATCTTTTGGCCATACTTACAAAAACCTTCTTACATCTGTGAATGACAATGTTTTTTCACATCTACTTGATGGCTTCCCAAGTTGATTTGCATTTGCAAACTTCCTTTCAACTTTCTATTTTGTGCTGAACCTGGGCCAATAGATTTGTGGGGTTTGAATCTGGATTCTAGCCTGGCCTGTACATTTTTTTTTTTTTTTTTTTTTTTTTTTGTCATTTACCCATCACTTCGTTGTATGTTCCCCCCCCCCCCAAGTAAAAGCAGTAACATTAACTTGTTGAAAGATTCTGTGTTCCTTCTTGGAAATAACTTATGAACAGTGGGGAGCAATCCTTTCTGCAAAGTTTCCTGGTATTGATCATATATAGGTTCACCAATATCAGCTGCAGAAAATAAACCCTGGACCATGATACCGCCTCCACTATGCTTTACGGTACTTAACATGAAGTTGGGATTGTACCATTTTACCAGATGTATAACGGCAGATTTCACTAACATCATTCACTAGCTCAAATCTGGACTGATCACTCAACAGATCTCTCAAAACTTTCTGAGTCACAGATCAAAAAATTGCTGTTTTATCTCTGATGTTACTTTGGTTTCTTTGCACATCTTTCTTTCTTTTTTTTTTTTTTAGGTGACATCAAGTTCCAGCCAATTTAGTTTTTCAGGGAATCAACCTGTTGTTAGTTCTTGTGATAGTATCTGCTGATCCAGTTTCTTGTCATGGAGAACTGTGTATTTTAGCTGTCAGTCATCTTTGCTTGAGCTAGCTCTAACCCTACCAGCTCATTTATTTCTCACAGTTGAACCTATCAGTTGGAAACATGGATCAATTTTCTTTTTGTAGGAACTTATGAATAACAACATATCATCCAGTATGTCATCATACTGATATCATGATACTCAAGATAGTCACATTTTATATACACACTAATATGAGTTACTTCTCCACATCAAGCTGTTAGTATTTTCTAAGAAGGCTTCTGATAACACTTTGCTTTGATCAATTATTTAAAAATTTTATTTTATTTTTTAAAAATCATTTCATGAATTGTTTCAGCACATTTTTTTTCTTCTTTGCCTCAGAGTGTATATGATCTACATAATATAAAGTGATTGCAATAGAATATTATGTTTGATAGCATATAAGACCCCCATCCCCACAAATGGTTCAAAATGTGAGTAACTTTAGTTGTCCAGCCCCACATTAGTCAGAACTTGAGTTTAAAAAAAAAACTGGATAAATGAGAGAAATAGCGATGAATATATATTTCTTTTGTCTTCATATTTCCAGCGGCAATGAGGTGGGTTGTCTTATACGCCATCAAGTAATTTGTCCACTAGGAGATGATGCAATCAGGTTTAGTCTGTGACTTTGCAAAATTGTTATCACTCTCAAGTGTCACCTCAATACTTAGTGTCCTATAAAAAAAAAAAATTGATAAATAAATGACTTCGAAATTTCGATCATTTTTCAAACTAAAAAAAATTTTTGATAGGTTTTTCTCGGACTACTGTCCTCATCTTGGTTTATCTTTTGAACACCATTTTTGTTCATTGTAGCTTATAGTAGGTACCGTCCTTGAGGAATGTTGGGCTGAAGGACCCCCTTTCAAATCCTCATTCTGCTATTTTCAGATGGGAGAATTCCCTGGGTCATAATCATGTTAATATCTATTTGTTGCCAAGATATTGCTGACTTCACCTGTCGCCATCTTTGAATGGTACGGGGAGATTATGCCCCCCACTCTTTTTGGGGGGGATGGGTGGGGGTAATCATTTTGTTGAAGAAAAAAAATCTAGAATGACAGTTCAAGAAAATATAGACAAATTGATGATCCATCATTTCAAGATTTGAAAATCCATTCATATTTTTTTTTTCTTTTTTTGTGGAATGTTAAGCATGTCATTGCATTGACGATGACACAACAGGATTTTTTTCCTTTTTTTTTTTTTTTATAGTTCAAATCAAAATAAATAAATATTACCGCCCCCAAGTACCTAATTCCCTTACACAAATGGAAACTATTCTTTTCATTTCGTTTGTCAGTCTAAACAATGCATCAGCCATTTTGGCAGAAGCTTGTGATGAAATAACAAAGATGAGGATGCCAGCCTTAAAAAGAAGAAAAAAAAAATATTGAATAACAACAAAAGCTCATCTCAGGAATCAAAAAGCCAACATTTGGCATTTCTTTCAGATCACGTCAAAGGGAAGGGTCATACTGTCCGTAAGTTATTACCAGTGTCTAACACACATTTTATAGACAGTCTTACCATATGTCAAAATTGGTATGTGTGTGTGTGTGTACAAAACAGTAATTCATTATCCAATGTGTAGTGGGTACATATAAATATATTAGTATTCTTGAAGATGATATCATAATTTGGTTGGCATGCAGTTTGAGATTAAAACCAACATAACGGATTTAATTTTCACATGAGAGAACACTCAATAGAAGTGACACAAATGAGTCTTGTCTGTTGATTTACTTACTGATACCTCATCGTTACATAAGTTACCCCAAAAAACATATTTAAGTAAGCCCTTTGCTTCAAACAATTAAATGATGTGTAGTATAAAATAATATACGATACATAAAGAATTTACCCTATATAACAAACAACTTGACATAAGCTATGTATTGAAATCATAGCTGAAAGGGAGGTGGTATTTGATCAACACTGCTGGGGTGTCATGTTAATATAACTTTCGTTTTTAAAATCATTACATGAACAAAAGAAAATTTATACATAGTACCATAATATCAAAGTGTATGTAAAACCTGAAAAAAATCACATGAATTACATTAATTATATACATATACATACTGGCAAGGATACCCAGCATTGCCAAGGGAAAATAACTCGATTGTGACAGTGCAGTAGGAAGTATGATCTTTGATATACCTCTTTGTACCCAACACACCAAATTGGAAAAAAAAAAAAAATGATATTCATACCAAGAGCTTATTAACTCCAGTCTGCACTGATAACAGAATGTTGTAGATTCATGGCCAAGTTGTTTTTCCATTAGATATTTTTCATGCTTTCAATTAATAAGATCTTATGGTTTTGAAAGTGCTTTTTTGGGGGGAAAAGATAAAATTTTAGTTTATGGCATTTGGAGTTCAATTCACACTCTAATGATTACGTTGATCTGAACCCCTACTTCAAGTCTGTCGTACAAAGGTATGACTCTGAAATATTTATGTCTCTGCCAATGTGAAATAAATCATTTGGGGGATTTTTACATTTCTAATCAAGTTCAGAAAAATCTCTGTGTCTCTGAAAAATGATTTTGGACGATCATATGATAAAAGGTATGTTTCTAGTCCAGCATCATTGTTACATTGTAAATAGCCCCCTACCAAAGATTTATTTTTTTTGTTGACTGACTCTTATCCAAAGGTTACAGAGGTGTTATTGATTGAAAGAAAAGAAATTTTCAATGTGTTCTTTGCTTTTACTGGTAAGATAAATCATATGGAGGTAAAAAGTAGTCAAAAATAAATAAGGTGCATAGCAGGGCTTCTTCAACTTTATGAAAATTCATTTAATTATCTTACTTTATTCACGACCAATGAGACGAATGCCCCCCTCCCGCTCAGTGTTATAGAAGCGATAGGCACCAGTACAGTATCATTACTAAAAAAAAAACTATTTTATAAGTGAACATAAAAAACAAATTATCCCCCCTGCCGGGGAGAAAATTGAATCATGTACAAAAACTGAAATGACATGTTATTCATAATCATCATCAGTAGTAGAGATATTACAGGTAGCAGTTGCCTGTATACATCCAGTGAACAGCCCCTTCCTCTCTTTCTGTTTGCTTTAGCATGACAGAAAAATAAACTGATGCACAAAATAAGACAACTGCTTTTATATAATGGTATAATTCTTTTGGACCAGTTTACTTATCCTAGTCTTTTGAAAATCTGAAATGCTCTCATAGACGAGGAAATTGGTCCAAAGAGTTATAGCCTAAGAATAAAACCACCACATATTGTTAATTCAGGCAGAAACTAGCTGTAATGATATATCACAAAAGACAATTGTAAAATATGCAATCCGAGTGAAGGAGAAAACATGGACAGAGTTGCAATACTATATATATATATATTGTATTGCAACAATACTATATATATATATTGTATTACAACAATACTATATACATATATATATATTGTATTGCAACAATACTATATATATATATATTGTATTGCAACAATACTATATATATATATATATATATATATATATATATTGTATTGCAACTCCGTCTATCTATTTCAGAATGTTAATGTATTGAGTTTGATTGATAACAGTATAAAGGAAAAAAAAGAAGTTTATACAATAAAACAACTTGGATATCTATCAAAATTCTGAAAATTACAGAAGTAGTATCAATATATCTGAGAACTGAAGCCAGAAAACGTAATTGCAGAAGCTATATTGATTTTGGTAATATTTGTTAACTAATATAGTTCCCACAAAAATGAAAGGATTACTTATGCATGGATAAATTATACAATTATATATTTAAGTATACATTTATTAACAGCATAGTTCAATATTTAAAAATAAAAAGTTATTGAATTCTGTTTCTATTTTTCTTTATTGAAATTAAAACTGCAATAATAATGAAATTATGATTATTTATCAACAACTAAATAAGTGGCAATAGATGTAAAACTTTCAAAGTGATGACTCTGATTATAATGTCTTAGGAAGAAACCTGCAACTACTAAGTTCAACCAGCATAATCATGGCCTCATGGATACGTCATCTACCTGCTCATCTCTAGGTCGGATGTTCAAATCCTGGCAAGATTTGCTTAATCTTATGTTTTGCTTTAGCATGACCGTAAAAGAAAACCCAACAAACAAAAAAAATGTCATGGACTTTTATATAATCAGATGTCTTTGAAATTGATTGAAAATAAATATTTAAAAATTTCATTTTTCTTTTTAAAATTATTTATTAAAAGGAAAAAAAAAATAATGTACAGAAAAAAAAAAACATACTTTTTGTTTTTAAACCTCTTTCCATCGAGTCAATTACCTCTTTTTGTCTAGACTTTATAAAACGATCGTATTAAAATAGCCACTATCAAAAGAACAATGGCTGCTGTTACGACAATTCTCTCCCTTTGTGATCCTGAAGACTCCATGACAACCTGAAAAATAAATAGAGAATAAAAATCAATGGATACAAGTGAATAATCGAAACAAACATGGCTGAGCTAAGATCAAACTCCCTTGCTTCATTAACATCTAAAAGATAACAACAGATTTCATTTCTCCATACAATATTATTCCAAAAATCCGTGTCCCATTTCAACTTCTTTATTAGTGGTTCCTGTAAATGAGATTAGCTAATTTTGGGAAAACAAGTCAACCTGAGTTGAGATAGTGAATTTGTCATCAGTTTTCACATATACCACACTTATTCATGCATGATGTTACTAGTTTTTGGTGTGGTCCTTGTCACAACAAGGATGATGACAAATAAAAATAAAGTCAAAACTCAAAAATACTAGAAGTTTGACAATAAAAAAAAAGATGAAGATAAATTTTAAACCTTAACTCTACACTTGCTAATTTTGCAAGCCATTAAGAGTGAGTTCATTTCTTATTTGTTTCATACCCAAGTTGGTGCCATCCTGAACTACTGGATTTTTTATATAAAAAGAAAAAAAAAACTGCTTCAGAATCATAGCCCCAATCCCCCCAAAATGGCAAACATTCTAGTTTTGGTAGCCAAAAGATGTTTAAAAAATATTGCTCAGCACCAAAGTTGATTCAGTTCAACAAATAATTCCATACTCTGACATGAGGCTGTTCTTGAACTGTAAAAATCATTTCTTTTGGATCTGTTAGTAAAATTTTTCTTGAGAAAAGATTTTGTATCATTCCTTATTCAGCCTAGTATTCTCATCTCTATTGTTTTGATTACTTCATTTTGAATGATGCCTACTGAGGCTGTTACTCTGGTATTGTTATGTTACATCTGTTTTTTTGGATTAAAAATTATTTTTTTCCATCCTATGATTCCTGAAATCTATGTATTGTATGTTGAAAGTGGAATAAAATTCAAATATCTAAATATTTAGTAAAAATGGGATGATTTTTTTCTGCTTTAAGTGTAAAGTATTTTTACCAATCAAAGTATTTCTACCAATAGTATTCAACTTATCACATTTGGCTGAACTGATTTAATATAAAGAATAAATTCAATAGTGTGGACATCTCTTGTAAGGACCTATTAACATAAGCAAAATTTATCGTTTAAATAATAGTCTTCACCATACATTTTTCCACTATTAGCCAGAAGTAGTGTTCATATGCCAAAATGGTGTGGAGCTAAGAATTTTCTATAAATCTATATGGAAAAATAACTGTCTGCCAGTTTTACTATAAATGTAATACCCTTATGAGCTGTCTTAGATTTTTCTGGTACCTTAGGGCACATCTCGCTAATGAATGCACCAAATAAATTGGTCCAAGGCAGAGATGCTCATAGACACAGCATTGACTGATAACGAACACGGGTTAACTGTTAAGCCAGGTAAATGTTTTCCAAATCTGTCTCTCACCTCCTTCACAGGTACTGCTCCTGAAACCTGACCCTTCGGCTGAGGCAAAGGAACAGCTGGTCTGTGAACACCGGTCATACCAAGTAAGTGGCATTTTAAGTAATGCTTGCCAGCAGATGTAATCTCAACGTCAACACATTTCCCCATAAGGTTCTCATCTTTGGGAACTAACACCTGAAAGTCCACAAAAAAAAAAAAAAGAATTAAAAACCTTATAAAATCTTGGTATATGAGGTAAAAAATGGAAAGGATGTCTTAAACCCTCAAACAAACAGTGTTTGTGAATGTGAATGCTATGAAATCAAGAAAAAAAGAAAGAATAATTGTGCAGTTCATATAGAATGTATTATGAATTACTGAACATATAAAAAAAAAAAAGCTTCACGGCAAAGATTTTCTCTTAGTGATTCTCCATGGTCAGGCAGACCAGTCAAGATTTATAGTGGTCAAATCAAGATATTGCTTGAGAATAATCCACATTATACGACGCTGGAGATAGCAACACAATTTTCAATGTTTGATGTCGATACTTTGATATAGAAATAAATCATTTGCACTAGCTTACATTAGTTGCTTTGATGTGTGGCTTCCACTTAAGTTAAGCAATAAAACCAACTGGAGTGTATTTCCACATGTAATTTGCAACTAAAACAATGGAAGTAATCTGTTTTTTTTAAGAAATTGTGACAGGCGATGACAAGTGGATACTTTACAACAATGTCAAAAGCAAGTAATTGTAGAGCAAGCAAAATGAACCAACATCCAGTCTTCATCCAAAGATGGTGATTATATATATATATATATATATATATATGTATATATATATATATATATAATGGGATTAGAAAGTCCCCAACTATAAGCTCTTCTTGGAGAAGCAAACAATTGACTCAAACAAGTTTGCTCCAAATAAGACCAACAGAAGGCAGCCATCATTGAAGAAAAATCTGGAATTAGTTCAGAGAAAGGGCATGATATTCTGTTAAGATAAAACTAGACAGCACGTTTCTTTGGTGACCAGACAAAAGTGATTACAGCTTGGAAATTTTCATCAGATTAAGGCACCTTTGGATAACCATTTATTCCAGACTTCACAGAATTCTCCAAGTGAAAAATATTTCAATTCGCTGAAAGACTACAAAACGTGCCTAGAGCAGTTTTTTGCTGAGAAAGATGAAGAAGTAACAAAAAGCAGTTTCAATCTTGACTAAAACCAATAATAACCAACATTCTATGGGAAGTTATGTATCACAATCCATATATGTAGTGTTGGGAGTGATCAATAAAATGTTGGAGTAATCTCTGAATAAGTTACTGCTCTCATCTTTTGTTGGGCTGTGATAACTAAAAAAAGTTTGAACCTCACTAAACAAGTGGGCACAAACTAGTGACCAATTTAGCATAAACTCATATTGAATACTGAACCCCTCAACCAAAAATCTATTTTGAAGGGAAATTAAAAAAAATTTAAAAAAAACAAACATTTTCCCTACTCATTCAGAGGAGTGTGTGCATGTGTGTGGGCAAAATTTCAAGTTTCTTTTATGAATGGTAAGGGCCAGATGAAATAAATTTCAACACATGAATAACCAGCAACAATGATTTAACTGCTCTGTTGTGGGTAACAGTGATTAATAAGCAAATACTCATATACACTCAAACCATGAAAAAGATATTAACCAACCTGATCATAGTATTTATTGTGTCCAACATAGAAATTCTTATCATGTGAGATCTCTGTTACAAGGACGGTCTGAATCTGACCAACCTGGAGAAAAAAAATTAAAGAAAAAAAGTTTTATTTTAAAATTAGTACACGTCTGATTAGTCACTCAATAGAAACTATTGCATGACCAATGTCATTTGGCAGCATGTCTGGCTGGGGTGATCAGTTTAAATAATTGGAAAAAGAGGGTGATCAATGAATAAGTTACTTCTCTTGCTTTTTGTTGGGCCATTATCACTAAAAAAAAAACCAGATATTCAAAATACAAGCACGACTGCTGCAGGACATAAACTAAAGGATCAATTTAGAGTAGACTTAAATTGAAAATTGAATCCCCCACGAGAAATCCGTTTAGACAATGCCACCTACATAGATATGTAGCCAGCCAGACCTACTTAAAAACTGAAGAAACCTATGTGGACAGTTTTGGTTGAAGGTTTCTGATATTTCAAAATTTGTATAAATGCCTTTTGAGAGGAGAAGTTGAAAAATCCTGATTGGATATTTATTTGTTAACATTAGTTCCAAAAGGTTAATGCCAAACGGGAAAATGTAAGCATCAATAAAAATAGGAAGGACAATAGTCTTACCTCATGGCCATAGGGTTGGTATGACTGGAACAGAGCTGAAATGGCTTTGGTTCGTTTCTTTACCTGAAAAAGAAATTAAAAAAAATTAAACTAATATATAAGTATGTATAGGGTCTGTCCGCAATGTATCCAGCCTTAAGAACTGATAGGGTAGCCTTGATGTAACTTGGCAACCAATCCAAGGCGACCTCGCTGCACATGCGCGAACATATACTCTTCAATTGAGCTACTCAGTCGGCAGTATTGAGTGAGCTTGTGTAATGTGTGACCAGCACAATCACATTGACTGAGGGAGTCATCTTCCCATTTTGTGTTTTTCTTTTGTGAAACACTGCTTCACTAGGGTATGGGTCACACCAAGTTAGGCTACTATTTTGTTGACATGCCTAATCTACTTATAAAATACGCCAAGTGTATGTTTATATTTTTAGTCAGTAACATTTGTCAAGGGAGATTACTCTATAATTAGCATTTGATAGTTGTCTCACCCATTTTTCTTTTCCAAATGCGCAAAAAATCTGGGTTGATACTGGTCGAACACACCAAACAAGAAAATGCAGAGCAACATAATCTCTCTGATATTTTACAAGTATGATGCAGTTGCAAATTATTCAAATAATTTTGGTAGCTTTGAGAAGGGGTCATTAATATACCAAAACATACCAACTTTTGTTTGGACAATCAAATCTCTTCTTCCCATCTTTAATGTTGAAACGTTTCAGCAGATTCATTCTATGGCCTCCTTCAGGCATAATATGTGATTATGAATCGCACATATTACAATCGAAGAAAGCTGTAAAATGATCGGACAAAGTGTTGGGTCAAAATTGCAGATGAGAAAGAGTGATTATATTGTCCGAACAAAAGTTGGTATACTTAAATACTGCTGCAATTTTTTAATGGCATGGGTGAAATAGTATCCTTATAATCTTCGAAATATATATATATATATATATATATATATATAAACTTTTTTTTTTCTTTTTTTAAAAAATTTTATTTAGGTTAATAATTTCTCCAGGTTTCATTTTTTAACTTTCTATCAGAAATGTTCATAGATCTGCCTTCCACTTACCTCCTGTGTATCTACCCGAGGTAGTTTAGCAGCGGGTGTTCCTGGACGGGGAAAATATTGGTTGATAAACAAACTGGGGAATTTGTATTCCTCAACAAGCTTCATAGTTTCAGCAAAATCCTAGGGGGGAAAAAAAATACATATATATGAGTGTATGTATATATGTGAGTATGAGTTCGATTATTCAAGTATACACTTCTGACATGATACAAAAACTGACAAAGGGAAATTTTAAAATACTGTTTTGATTTGTTCAGTAATTTGAGAGGCGAAGAAGATCTGAAAACAATTGTTTCCAGTATGAATGTCTTCGTACATCTATGAACATCTCCCCATACTCTCTCCATCTGGAAGGTTTTATATTGAAGGAAGCCACCGAGGTTTATCTCTGATTGGTTCTCAGTGCTGACAATAGAAATGTTATGTGAATTAAATCAATAGTGCAGTGAGTATGTGTGAGGGGGTCCATCAATGAGTTTGTAGCCTGACACATGGTTATTAGTTGAATTTTGATCTATGAGATTAAATTTTACCACTTATTATCATAAGGCTATGGATTTATAGATTTACTTTGTGTTTTTACACAAATCAACAACCTCAATTTTGAAATAACTTGTGAAAAATTCAACCAATTCTAATAAAATTTGAAGAGACCTGTATTGAGAGTAACTTTTTTTCAAAAATCATGCAAATTCCTGAAAAACACTACGTACAAATTTTGAGGGAATTTTTACTTCAAATTCGATATAACGCAATGCACACCTAAACCCTAGGAGTGAATTACACCTAACTTTCCAGATACATTTAATTTGGCCCAGCGAAAGTGTTTTTTTTTTTTTAATAGAAAAATTTTAGAAAGTTCTTTTTTTTTTTAAAGAAATTTTTAGCTATTTTGTGCCACTGCATTAAAATTTTTTGTCTATAGCAGGTCCAAATATTCTTGTTAAGTATTTTCCAAGTTTTTACAATAATATAAACATATAGTACTGGTATACATTTTTCTTATTGGTACAATCATAAATATATAAACCAATTCTTCTACGGCTTGTTCAAAATCTAGATCTCATTGCTTTTGGTGTTACTAAGTTTCAGCTGATCAATTCCATAGCTTTCTTCAGGTCTGGGTGGGGGGATTTAATCTCTTTTCCTGGTAGTGCAATCGAGAAAATTTTCTGATTTGCACTAAAAGAAAGAAGAGAGAGAAACCCCTCTTCCTACACAGATCGTACACACGGCAAATAATTCACTGCGTTCGACGGCAAATAATTCACTGCATTCAACGGCAAATAATTCTCTTTTTTCCCCAGAATGGCTCAAAAAATATCCTCCACTTTGTAAATGCAGAGTTGAGATATCTGGTAGGCTAATATTCTCTCAGATGCCATACATTGCCAGTTCTGGTACACACCTCAACTCTATAATTCTGTATCTAACTGGCCCCCTGGAAATTCCATGGGTGTTGACGACAAAGATTATCAATTATCTCACGCCAGTGCTCTTCTCTCTTTCTTTCTTTTCCCATATCTTCTCATTCTCTCCTCTATCCATTCAAATCTTTGTTGACTGTCCATGTTTTGATCTAAATGTTAGACAAACATGGCTTGGATTCATATACGAAAAGGCGGCGAGGAATGCAGAAATATTTTCTACAATATCCTTTTTTTTTTTTACCTTTCTTTTATATCCACAAAGGGTTTCAATGCATTGAAATTTATACAACTTTCTATCCCTGCTTGCTTTTCAATCTTTTACACAACGTGTCTCCATGTCTTTCTTTCATTTCCTTCTCTTCCAGCTCTCTATGTATGTATTCATTCAATTTTCCATTTCTCTCTAGCTTTCTTACCTCCTACCTTTCCTCCTTCACACCTTACAAACTTCTCCTGATACCTTTCTTGATCAGAAAACATAACTGATTCCAACCAAGAGTGGATCAGGCAGACATTACACTCTGATCCCAGGTGTCACAGTCGTATGTATAGATAAGGAAAATAATAGTATAGTACTATTTATTCAAATAATATCATCATCATTATTATTACAGGTTATTTACCTGTTAATACATGAGAACATTTTTTGTAATATTCCCTGTTATATGCTATCAAATACTGTTAATTTGTTAATGAAAAAAATCTGCAAAAGCTAAGCATAGAAATGATGGATTCATGATAAAGCCAGTGGGAAGCAAAAAGCCAAAGCTTTGCCCACAAATACTGGGTTCAAATGCTATCGGCACTAAAAAACAACTGTTATATTTTTCCTCACCATCAATAAGTATTTGCTACGTGACTATACATGAAATCATTTAAGTGAAAGAAAGTTTTGATGTTCCTGTTTAATAAATGCTTCTCATAATATCACAAGTTATAGCTTAAATTAAAATGATTAGCGATGTATTTCTATATATGCTTCTAGTATTCACTGTGTCATTATCTTTATACTCATTAGAGAGAATGCAAGATTTAATGAATTTGACTAATAATACCCAAGATATTACAGATTTTATAAACAGCTTTTTTTTTTTTTTAGAGCTTTCATGAGTTAAAATAGGAATAGCAATGACAGTTTACTTACCTCGTCAGTTTCTGTGGGAAACCCACAAATCACATCAGTTGCAATAGTAATTCCAGGCACTCTAAAATATAAGAATACATGTATACCATTAGAAGAAATATTAAAAAGTCTCCCCTGCCAACAAGGCAATGTTTGTTTCCATTTTTAATATTATGTAAAAAAAAAATCAAAGAAATATTTAGATTTTCCCACTGTACAATTGGAAATAAATCAATCTCAAAATATTACTGTCCTGGCTAAAAGTGGATGATAGCCATTTTCTATGCTTTTTATATACATGCAGTTGGAGAAATAACATTTATTACCCATGAACAAATATCACATTGCACAGAATAATAGATAAATATACAAAAAATCAAATTTTGATTACATCCATCAAAACCATTGTTTTTTTAGAGCTACAAAATCAATAATATAAAAGTTGAGATTTTGTTTTATCATTAAAAATTATCTGAAGAATGAAGTTACACACACATATATATATATATATATATATATATATATATATATATATTACACACACACACACTCTGGAATGGAGCACTCTGGTGGATGGGAATTGTCTGTAAGTAAATATATAGCTAAAATTCAGTCTCACTGACTGTCCTCTTCTGTGTAGGGCAGGGGTAAAATGCCAGCCTCTGGGTCTGAAGCAGAGGTTTCGATCCTGCCTTGTGATACTGGATGGGATATTGGATAGTCTGAAGAGTTGTAATACAATGAAACAGCTGTCTGTGGATGACTCAATTATTAATTATCATATATATATATATATATATATATATATATATATATATATATACATACACACACACACTTGAAATTTGTATATGGTAGAATAATCAATGGATTAATTATTCAGAACAGAAGGTGATAGAATCCATATTAAATCTTATAAAAATAAAGTAGAAAAAAATATTTGAGGAGAAAATATGCCCAACCTTTCTTTTAAAAAATCAACAACATGTCGGAAGTCATCGATACAGTATTCTCGTTTCATGTCCATGAGGACACTATCTGATGCTGACTGCACAGGCACATGAAGGAACGCATATACCCTGGGGTGATTGCAGATTTTGGCCATCTCCTAAAAGAGGGAAGTAAATCAAAAAATAAATTCTTTCAGTCATATGAACAATGTTCAAAGAATATCTATTGGATTGATATACTTTTCATTATAATTATTTAATTTGGAATTTTACTGTATCTAATTATAGTCAAACACTCAAATAGTCAGACCTGGAATTTAAGATGTGTGAATTTCAGACATGAACAGAAAAAGTGCATCCATGACATCATGTCAAGTTGCATTTTCAAATTCTCAGTATTTTTTTCTAAACATTGAATTTCTGTTATGAAAAATATCATTTTTATACATAACAAGTATGTATATTTTATTAATTTTTCTTTGAAAATTACCTTGCTACCAAGGATATCATTAGAAAAGTTAATATGATAATAGAACCATTAAACAATATTAGAAACATGATTTTAAAAAGGCTGTACATATTTGAGATATCCGTCTGACTGTGTTATTAATTACTATGAATAAATAAGGATTTTCAGTAGTATTTCTGCGTTCAGTGATCAAAGACATTTGCTAGACATCAGTAGATTTTATGATCGATTCCAACCGAGAACTAAACTTTTTTTTTCTTTTTCCTTGCTTTTGAGGTCAGTAGAGAAATAACCATTAGGTTGAGTAGGCCTTTTCTTTCTTTCTTTTGTCAAACTCTTATTATTGAGATTAGACTTTATTTTTGTACATAAAATGACAGATGACAATGACCAAACGAAAAATGAGAGACATCATGCACAAATAACAGTGACGTGCGTAAAAACAGGTTGACTTGTTTTGATTAAGTTAGCAAATCCCATTTACAGGAACCAGTAATAAAGGAGTTAAATGAGACGCAGTTTCGGAATAATATTGTACTGAGAAATGAATTCTGTTTTGTTTACTTTTTAGATTTTAATGAAGCGAAGAAGTTTGACCCTCGCCCAGCCATGCCTGTTCAATACACACTTCATTATTACTAATATTTTATATCTAGTTTTACCTCATCTTATTACTTTTGCCTTTTCTGTCAACACTCTGGGTCAATAAACTCATCATTACTAATATTCATTCCTAGATTTACTCCATCTTATCATCGTTGCTTTTTGTCAATAAACTCTGAGTAAGTAAAGCTAGCAAAAGAGTAAAGAGGATTAAACATCAGAAGACTCCATAAAAACCTTCATTACCTCCAAATGTTCAAGGATGTAAGGGGGGTTCGTCATTCCTAATCGCATCATGGCACCTTCGGGAATCACTTCCACCAGCTTCCACAAAAGTTCGGGAAGGGTCACACCAATGTCATGTCCGTACGCACCCAAGTCTTCAGAGGTCAGCCAAATTTCAACGACTCCCTCTGGAAGTACAATTGAGAAATAAATATTTTAAAACTGAAAAGGGAAAACATATTTCAACTGGCTGTCTATGTAAACAACAATAATTGAAAAATTGGAAAAAAAGGGTGATCAACAAATAAGTTACTTCTTTCAACTCTTGTTTGGGCAGTGATCACTACAAAGTCCGAATTTTCGAAGAACAAGCAGGGCACAAATCAGCCCCACCCCCCAATCCCGCTAAAGACAATTTTTACTGAACATAATAAAGAGTAAATATTTTTATATTTTCAACCTTCTAGCTCCATTGATGCTGCCTTTACGTGTGATTCATACATGCATACATAGCCAGACCAAGTTAAAAACTGACAAAACCTATGGTGACAGTTTTGGTTGATTGTTTCTAAAAAGTAGGTACGAGATATCTATCAGCACGGACAGCGGAATGAGAACAGTCTACCCCATGGATTGAAAGGAGCATTCAGTTCAAAATTCCCAAGAACGTTATTGAATACGACAGGCATCTGAAGAAGGCCGGAAGGTACAGCAGCCGAAACATTGTAAATATAATAACCTAGTTGAGGGCATCGATTCAAATAAAGCAGTGTGTAATTGATGATAATTCCACGTCTCAAAAATTCGCACAAATGATGAGTAGATATTTGAGATCTCTGCACGGGACGGAGTTTAGATTTTAGAAGAGAACTTTGTCGAAAGAAAAACCGAAAAGAGTAAAGCTACATCACCTTGAAATGACTGAACTGCCCTGGCTACGATGTCCTCTGGGGGGTAACTGCCAAGTTCTCCTCGGGCGTGTTTCGTCTTACAATATGTACATTGATTCAGGCAACTGCAAGGAAATATCAAAGACAAAATATAACAGAAACAAGACATCAGAAATATCAAGAACAGGTCTGGTTAGTCACTGAATAGAAACCGACACATGATCAACGTCTTTTGGCAGCATGCTGCGCTGAGGGTGATCAATGAATAACTTACTTCTCTTGCCCCTTTTGTTGGTCTATAATCACTAAAAAAAAAGTCTGAATTTTCAATAAATAATCGAGAACATTGCTGGACACAAACTAAGGGATCATTTTAGCATAATCTTGTATTGTGTATTGAATACCCTCCACTTTATGGAGAAATTTAAAAAAAAAAAAAAAAATCTTCCTAGACATAAGGACTAAATGTTGAAATTTTCAGTCCTCGAGCTACATTGGTGTAGCCTGTATCAGCGTAGGCTAGCTAGACCAACTTGAAAATGCTGACAGTTGGGCTGCATTCATGGGATATCCAAACAAACATTGAACTTACTGCAGTAATGGTCAGCGAGATTACCTAACTGACCACAGCAAGGCATCTAGTATTTACTAAGTGTGGGGTACCCAGTGAAGATTGAACTTGTTATAATAGTAATGGTCTGTAAGATTAGTTTGCTAACAACTGCTCCATTGTGCAGGTCTCTAGTTATTTACTTTGTTTAGTCTGGTATAGTTCTCAGTTTATTTGAAACTGTCAACATAGGTTTCTTCAGTTTTTTAGTTGGTCTGGCTGAGTATGTATGCATGAATCACGCGTACAGGCTGCATCAATGGAGCTAGAGGGCTTGAAATTTGGACATTTACTCATTATGTCTAGAAACAGTTTTAAAAAAAAATTACACCCCTAGATAAGTTTTTATTGCGTGGGTTCAATTTACAACCTAAGTTTTTACTAAATTGATCCCTTAGTTTGCGTCCGGCAGCATTCATGCTTGTTTTTTTTTGAAAATCCAGACTCTTCTAATGATCACTGTCTAACAAAAGGCAAGAGAAGTAACTTATTCATTGATCAAACCCTTTTTTCCAATTTTTATTTGATCACCTATTTGGAAGCTCCAAGAAATCTAGTTTTTAACTGATGTGATCAAATTGTGATTCTTTTGTTTATTTAGCTATCATTTATTTGGAGTTATTCATACCTGACAATCATTGAAAATGGATGTCATTTTTGAAACTCCAAGAAAAGTTTCTTTTCCAACAGATGTGATCAGAAAGCTTACATGCATTGAAGAAGCATAGGACTGTACTGAGTACATTCTATGTTATTGAAATGAAGATTGGGCAATCAGACTAAGATCCCTCTACCTCTACCCCTGCCAACATCTTATGGGCCAATGTGGCAGGGTAAAGCCCATCACTCCTCATGTCTTTCAGCAACAGGCTTTGGGGAAGGCCGATATCCGACAACAGACATTAAAGGCTGTTTATGATGATGACAAAAAAAAATCACTGAAGGCAAATTATAAAAAAGAAACAAAAAATGCAAGTACGTACCCAGTGTTGATGGCAATAATTTCAATAAGAGGATTTTTTCTGATCTTTGGTAAGGCCAATGAAGCTCCGCCAGTTTTTTTGCCTTCCTGCTTTTTCTGGCCGAACAACCGCACAGTGTGACCTTTCAAGAAGAGAAGACAAATCATGTTATTATTTTTGAAAAAAAAAATCTATACTCAAAAGATAATAGATACAGGCATATCAAAGTATAGAAGTTGAATGCAAATAGATATTTCGCACATCAACATCTGTATGAGTCATATGGTGTTAAAAAAATCCTTTTTTTGTTCAAACGATCTTAGACAAGATTGATTCTCAATTCTACTGATTCACTGTACCATCTTTTTTTTGTCTCCTAGTAAAAATGGCAGAATGACTCAATCATCAAAGCTTCTGAGGCTGAAGTGGTTGAGGTAACAACCTTAAAATATGGGCTCCTGAAAGGTAGGATGTGAGTTCAAGTCACATCAGAAGCTACCTCCTTATTTTCATATATACATGCTGTTTGCTCTAGTAAATTAAAGAATGGAATGTAAAGAGAAAAACTCAGTTTTTTATTATTATTATTCCATGAGTGTAGTTCAATGCATTTCGATGGGAGCCAGCCATCTTTTTCACCTTTCAATTGTCATTTTCCTCTACACTCATATATATATTCTAGAAAGCTTCAAACTATATACAGAAAAAAATTTTCCTCCCAAATTTATGTCATTTCAGTCACTTATTTCCCAATATCTGTTTGGTTTATTTTCCCAATTTTATTCAGTTGCCTTTTATGTTTTGTCCAGAATTTGATATTATGGCACTATGTGTGAATTTTCCATGTTAGAATTATCAGTTGTTTATCATGTAACCATTCACAGGATTTAAAAAGCAAAACATTAAACCTGGCTCCATAGCAGTGTTGATCTAACATCACCTTACCCTCAGCTTCATCTATAATTCAAATATATAGCTAATGTCATACTATATATGTATATATATATGAATATATATATATCATAATTTGTGTTACGTTATTTTGAAACTATTTGAAACAATCTCCTGTTATCACACTGAATGTTTCATTTGGCCTAGATAATGTAAATAGAATGAACAATTAAAGAAAATGGGGCTGTTGCAGGAATTGAACTTGCAACCGATTTTCTTTGTTCATTCTATTTAGGTTGTCTAATAATAATAATGATGGGAGATCATTACAAATAGGGTTTCAAAACAATATAACGCAATTCATGATTATTTCTGTTGGATTATATATCCATTTCTTAATAATATATGTATATATATATATATATATATATATATATATATATATATATATATATACATTAGCAAGTGTAGATTTACTGAGTTTAAGCAGAAATCCTGATCCAAATATTAAAAAAATTCCTCCTTTTTTGATGCATACTTTGCTATTATCATTAATAAAAATGAAAAACTAACCTTTCAAAGTCTCTTCAACAACTTCCAAAACTCTGTCAATTTGTTGCACACCAATAACACTAATGCCCTGGAAGAGAAAAATGGAAGAAAGTTCAGTTTGAAATCAAATATTCAATTCCCATTTCTAATATACATTTAATTGCTCTATTCTATCAGTAACACTCGCCTCAACTGTTGACCACTAAAAATACATCTTGCCTGATTTTCAATGCATTTTTATAATAAAATCATTGACTTTCCTTCCCAGGTTTTCAATGCATTTCTAGAGTAAAATTATTAGCAATGCATTGAGGAATTATGGCTGTATCACATTGTATACACTGATTGTCGTACCTTCACCAAAATTGCGCAATGTAGAACCTGGTCAGTACCTAGTTTGGTAAGCAACTTGGGAGCTGTAATGCAGAAACTCTTCTGTGGTGATCCTGTTAATCCTCCTAAGAGGATATTATGCTCATTAATGCAAGTGAAAACCCCCATCACCCCTCAATGAACTCTCTGACTGTCCTTGCAGCAAGTGACAAGAAATGAGTGAATGCATTTATATGATACATAAAATAGACCAATTCTGTCAGGAATGTTTGCATTAATTCCTGACCACTGACAATCCCTTTCTTCCTGATTTTGAATGAATAACATACAGTCAGAGTGCTCCAATCTAATTCTTAAGTGAAAAAAAAATTGTATAATTCACACGCAATTTTTTTCTCAGTCAGAGATGTTTAATTTTTTTCCCACAAAAAACAATTAAACCGAACGGAAGTAGTAGGGTAGGAGTAAAATCAATGAGCAGTCATAAAATAAACTGAAACTTCTCCCACATTCACTGGGTTCAAATGCAGACAACACTTAAATACAATAATAATGATTGATTTTTCTTCTCCTTCCAGAATATGTAATCATTGGGTGAATGAAAGTTGTAACATATTTATTGAATAAAACCCTATCTGTGATATCACTGGTTGCATAAACATCTACTTATACTAGCCCTATTCCACAATCAAGTCCATTGTCATTGTTCATTATTATATAACTGGTCTTTTTTGTTACAGTTCTCAAATAAGGCAGAACATGTAACAGCTGCTTAAGTTTTTAAATGTGACCACACATCTTTATTAGATGCTTTCTGGTTGGTCTCAATCATGCTAGACAACGGAAATAGGAAAGAAGAGGTGTGATTCCATTAAAGAGTGTGATGTCATTAAAAAAAAAAAATCTATTCTGATTGGTTTTTTTTACCATCTGCTAATGAGGACATCAATTTTGTATCTAAAGAAGAAAAAAGCTATAAAAGGCCAAAAATGGCCGTTTACGATTTTTATTGAAAAAATACATGCAGAATATTCCCATATCACAATATTTTGCAAGTTTGAGAATCAATTGAGTCAGTGAGAGATTACTTTCTTTTTCTCCTCTGAATGGTAGACACATCATTCAACTTATGGTTCTTGTTATTAGGATTATTAAAAATATCCAGTTATTATATTTATGAATGTTTGGAAACTTCAAACTCAAATATCACTGTTAAACTATTCTAGTAATAAAGAATTGTACAAAGTACTTGAACTGAGCTCATCTAGATTGATCAAAATAAAGAACTGCATGGAGGACCTGTATTGAAATCATCATGGTTGACCCAAAATAAAGAGCAGTACAAAATACCAGATTTGAAATCACTGTTGACCATAAAAAAGAATTGTGTGAAGAACCTGTATTAAAATTGATCAAAATTGAGAACTGGGCAAAGAACCAGAATTGAAATCACCAATGACCATAATAGAGAACTGTATAAAGTACCTAGATTGAAATCATCTAAATAGATAAAAATTGAGAACCTTACAAAGTACCAGATTTGGAATCACCGTAATAAAGAACTGTACAAAGCACCAGTATTGAAATCATCAAAATTGAGAACTCTACAAAGTACCAGATTTGAAATCACTGCTGACCATAATAAAGAACTGCATAAAGTGCCTCTATTGAAATAATCTAAATTGATGAAAATTGAGAACTGTACAAAGTACCAGAACTGAAATCACTATCGACCATAATAAGGAACTGTAAAAAATACTTGTATTAAAATTATCAAAATTGAGAATTTTACAAAGGGCTGGTTTTGAAATCATCCTGGTTGATCAAAATAAAGAATTGATCTAAACATCATGATAGACATCGACCAAAATAAAGAGATCATCATGTTTGATATAAATCCAGAGAAGTGGACTTCAGGGGAAGAGGGAACTCACATAAAGGTAATCAGCCTGTGGGTGTCCTTGTGGTACACAGCCAGCAACTACCAGATATTTGCCCAATTCCCTTGCTTTGTTTATTTCATTGCGGAAATGATCTTCAGCTGGACTTTTCACTGTGCAGCTGTTTAAAACCCAAAGATCTGCATCTTCTTTGGTTTCTGAAAAAGAGAAAAAAAAAATACTTTGAAATAGGAAAAAATAAACTGTTTCAAGTTGCCAGTCTTTCCTCTTCTCAACAAAGGATTAGACAACCTACAGCATACTTCCATGATGTACAGGATGCTAAAAATGATAATACTCATCATCGGTCTTTAATCGTCCATTGTTGGACATAGACCTTCCCCAGGATTCGCCACAATTCTCTATCATGGGCATCATGGAGCCAGTATTTTCTGAATTCGTCTAGTTTGTCTCTCTATCTTTTATTCTGTCAGCCTCGGTTTCATATGTGATCTCTTGGGATCCATGTTGTGAGTTGTGATGTCCATCAATTGTCTGCCATTCTTGTAACATGACCTGCCCATTGCCATTTGAGTTTTTTAATAGATTCTATGATGTCTCGGACTCTTATTTTCTTCCTTATGTACTATGCTGTCTTGTAATCTCTTCATGTAAGGTTGAGTATGATTCTCTCATGCGCACATTGCATGCTTCTCAGTTTGCGGGTCTATCTCTTGGTTAGGTTTCATATTTCAGCTCCATAAGTGACTATCGGGAGAATGCATTGGTTGTATACTCTTCTTTTTAGGATCATTGGGATCGTCTGGTTTTTGAAGGTTGAGCTTGTTCTGCTGAAGGCTTGCCTTCCCAGAGTGATTCTTTGCTTGATTTCCTCTCCTTTTAAGGCATAATAGCTAGTAAATGCTACTTTGTGAGTCAGCATTTTCTGTGTTGTTAGGGATTGAATCAAAGTAAATCTAATCTCAGAACACCTGAACTTAATCTCCATTGTGCAGTTGTTAGAGTTTCCCCTTGTATTTAATGAACTTGCAAAAAACAGGCTCAACCATCTCACAATCAAAGACAAACATATTCAAAAAATTTAATCACTGGGTATCTTATGAAGCTAGAAGAGGAATTTAGAGGATATTTCCCAAACCTTTCACTAACAATTAAATAGATCTCTTATTAAAATCAATATAATTTTATCAATTTTTGATTCTTAATTTTAAGGTGTTCAGAGGAACAAAAACTTCAGGATCCCTCATCTCATGATGAAAACAAACTGGTACAAATAAATCAATGTATAATAGTATCAAGGCCTAGTCTCAAAAATTCCAATGAAAAATGATAAGACTGTTCTGTTGATTTGATCCAGTTATTAGATTCATGATGTTGATGCGTTCTATCCAAGCAAGGGAGTGAAACGAAGTGAGGCTTTGGTACTGATACAGGCCTCCTATTCGTTGCGATAAGAATATGGGATCTGTTGCAACCTGATGGGAGGCCTATACACACATCTAAAAATGACAAAATTATCCATGCAAATAGAACATATTCCGATGGATGTTATAGGCAACAAAAACCCCACAGGATATCCCCATTTCATTAAAGAGAAAAATAGAGTTAAAATCACGAAAAGTGAATTCAGTTCATAATCTGAATGGCCACTGTAGCCAAACAATAATTTCAAATGCATTTGATTTTTCAAAAAAAATACCACCACTGACATTTGAATAGAAAAGAATAGAGAGAGAGACAAAATATAAGGGACTCACCTGATATTGTATAGCCATAGTTTGCCAGCTGACCAGCCATGTATTCTCCATCCGAATTATTGTGGGAACAGCCCCAGGTTTTTAAATAAATCTTCTGTGTTCCTAAAACACAAAGAGTGATGAAGCAAAAATGAAAGTATGACCTGCCATTCAGTAGAAGCACGAAGATAAATCAAACCTTATCAGGAGAGCAATCAGATAAATGATTTTCTTTACTATAAAATATTCCAAGGAAAGACTTATTTTGTTTTGGCAGTCACGTAATTCGTGCCTTCACTTGTAAGAGATTAGACACATGTGAACAGGAGAGAAAGGTAAGGAATTTCAGCTCTATAAAACTGAACACACAGAGGTAGACATTTATCATGATCACTTTGGAACAGAGTCTTTTAGATTACATTAGCTGGCTGACAGCATTAAGCAAGCAATATAGAAATTGGAATAATCTATATCCATTGTTATTGACTTCATTGTTATAAACAACTAAACCCAAGAAGAAATTGAAATGAATTTTGATAAGAAAGTCTGTTTCATGATATATCTGTGGTTATAATGAACAGCTTCTTCAATAATTTGTGTCTTCATTTGAACATGAGAAGATCTATTTACAAGAGATTGGACACAAGGAAGGAAGGAAGGAAGCATTAAGCTGCATCTATCATAAAATATATAACAAATACCATGTAATTAGATGATAATATGATAAGAATTTACAATAATATTCATGATCATGTTATATTATATTCTATTATGATAATGATGATTTGAAATATCAAACATATACATAAACACAAGCATATATATATATATATATATATATATATATATATATATATACACACATACACATATATACATACATTCATATCATACACACACATGATGCTACCTGAAAATTTGGGGATTTTGAACAGCATATGCAAATAAAACATTGTAGAGACTTCTGCTGCCGCCCTTTGTGAGTACTGTTTTAGAGATCGCAGTATCAACAGCAAAGAGGACTTACTTCAAAAGATACAGTAGAAACTAGGTGTAGGGTAAGTCATTTGTTTTCAGGGTCAAATTCCCAAAACTTTTATAAATATATATCTATGCATATATATGCATGTGTGTTAATATATATTGATCATGGATTTCACACACAATAAAATATCAATTACAGAGTTGAAGAGAATCTAATTCAACAAATTTTAACAGGGCAGTTTTTCATTGAATAAGAATATCAACAAGTACCTTTAAAATACAGGGTTTATGACAAACTTTTCCAGAAAAAAATCTATCTTGTAATATTAACAAGCCAATTATCCTCAGGAATTGAACACATGGAGTCAAAGTTTTGTACACACGGCCAGTCTCAACTTCTACTATATTTTCTGATCCTATACCATTATATGCAAAATTAATTCCCACATACAACGTGGTTAATGATGATCATGAATGCTGAATGGTAGTATCTGCTAATAAATATGCTTCTAACCTGGTATGTGACTATCAGCAAGCACGGGTGGTGTCACAACATTTTTGTGACGCTTTCTCACTCGAGGCATGACCATTTTTCTGGATGGAATACTCCTGTCCGTGATCATCTCCGGGGAATTGGCAATGTCCTCTATGTCAGCGAGGTCTGGGTCACAAGCAGCTGGCATCGTGGAATGAGGTAGTTGGATAGATTTTACCTGCAAGGGAAAAGAAAAATATTTTGATGATAAAGTGTGTATGTGTATGCGTGCGTGCATATGCACACACTAGAAAATTGTTGCTTATGGAGAATCATAGGATAGCCAGCAGAATCTGCAGACATCAAGAAAATACCCGACTGCTTCTGCTTAGCTTATCAACAAACACTTTTCTCTCTCCTTGTGGATTATACACCTGAAAAACGCTGTCAAACAGATCGACCGAAATGTAGTAACAAAAATGAATAAAACAAAGAAAAATTTGGAAATATTTTTCACTGTCATAATTCATCAGTATAAGATTCCATCTTTAAACAGTTTCATTGTAAAGGTAAACAAATCACATGATTTAATTTGTATAAATGAAAAAAATTGATTGTACCATTTCTATTATGAGTAAGCCAATAAAAATCAGTACCATAACCCGAAAATCAATGATATACTATATGACTTTTCATAAATTTTTGATTATATTGAGAGCTATCAGAGATATTGCATAGACAGTCATTTTTTTAGTACTTATATTAAGAATTTATAAGAACCTTACTTTATGCTTCTAATAAAAAGTTCTGATGGGACTCAAATAGAGTTGAATTTCAGCCCGCACAAATTTTCTTCTAGGAGAATTTGCGACATGTAAATCTTTACCATTACTTATTTGATTACCATAAATTATATAAATTGAAATCTGATTCTATTTTTCCTACCCAGAATTATCGAAATATCCAACCGCTCTTTCAAAAAGACAGCTGATAATTCAATTTCCTTCCATCCAATATTTCTGAAGTCAGCAACATGACGAAGACAAAAATATTTTAAGGAATAAATCACAGAAGAATCTTTATTCATTCAAATTGAAAAAAGAAAAGAAAAATTTTTTTTATTCGTTATCCCTTGTAATTCACAGGGTTTAGGGGTACCAGGGAACTATGAAGATATTAAATCCCAAAATAATTTTTACTGGCCCCAACCAACCCTTTCAGTCCCCTAACCCCATAATTCTTGTATCATAAACACTTAACCTTTCTTGAATCGTAAATGTATGAATAAATAAAATAAAAAGCACTCGTAGAGTGCATACGTCTTCCAATGCCATTGTCAGAGGGAGTAATTGTGCATGGATCTGCCCTGAAAATTTAATCAGTACTTTCGTAACCTATTGTCCATCCTTGGACAAAAAATATTTGGAACTCCATTGAGAACCTTTGGAGATATTTGATGTCATAATACGCTTTGAACATATAACTTCAACATAGGGGAGATAACCGTGGATGGATCTGCTGCAAAATTCAATCGGTTCTCCTACAGCTTATTGTCCGCCCTCCCATAGAATGACATTGAAATTTATGGATAACTTCTAAAGATATCATATGGACAGTCATAAGTGTACACATTAATGTAATTTTGAAAAAACAAACTAGAACATCAGAAAACATTTCCTAGATTCACCCCAAAATTTACCAACTTTTTCTCATCTCATTGTCCGCCCTTCCACACTATTTCATATATATGTTCATTCATTACTTTGCAGAGATATTGTGTGGATAGACATGAAATTTCAGCAATATCATGTGGTCTGGGCATGAGATAATGATGTAGGGGAGGTAAATATTCTTCCATAGTCTGTTGTCCACCCTTTCACAAAATATCATGGAAATTCATGGAGAACTTTTGGAGATATCTTGTTGACAAGAAAATAAATCGGCAATATAATGCGATGTTGGAATATAACTGCAATGCAAGGGAGATAATTGAGCATGGATCTGCTCCTAAATTTAAACAGTTCTTCTGTAGCCTATATTCACAAAATATCATAGGAAATCATTGAGGACTTTCAGAGATACCGTGTAGACAGACATGAAATTCTGTGGTTTGGGCATGTAAATATGATATGAAGTAGGCAATTGTGCATGGGTCTGCTCCAAAATTTAATGATTTTAACATAGCCTATTGCCCATCCCACAACAATATTTCACAGAAATTCATAGCAAACTTTATGAGATATTGCATGGACAGTGATAAGTATATACAGAAATTTAATTTAAAGAAGAAATGGGTAAAAAATCCTGGATCCGGCCCAAAACTCTATCACCTCTTCCTCACCCTATTGTTCACTCTTCAACAAAATTTCATTGAATTTTATTCAGTACTTTCGAAGATATCGAGTGGACTGACCAACAGATGGAGAGAGATAATCAAAAACATACCAGAACAATATTCTATATTTGAGCTATCATTGTTTCATTGTCATATCATTGTATTTCAGCATGACTGATAAACCTGTCATCTGTTTAATAAAATCTCAATTATTGCGAGACAAATGTGAATGGAAGGGATTTCTTATTGCTACTGGCACACCAGAAATTCTATCCACTGCGTATGCCAAGATATTTGTTCAAAACAGACTTGATGAGATAACAGCATTACATTTGACAGCTGATCATCTGAAATCTATGAACATCACAGTATTAGGGGACATACTTATAATCTTTAACCAAGTCAAATCTGATCTCTGAACTTCTGACACTCAGGACTTATTCTCAACCACAAACATACAAGCCTCCTCGAGCATCTATCAAACTGCCAACTATTGTATCAGAACTAATCGTCAATTTCGTAAATTTGACATTGATTGGGAAATATACAAGAAGATTACAAATGCAGATAGCACCACATCTGTACAGCACCTGTAATTGAACTGTATTATCATACACTCCTACCATAGTTCTTTCGATATAGATAAGTTCAGAATGCTTAAAATTACAGCCTGTGGTCACCAAACTTTGTGAGCGAATCAATGCGAGTCTTCCCTGTACAAATACATTCTCTTGCCTTTGACTGCGACTTCTCATGCCCTCAGTGCAGTGTGGACATAACTCAAGTAAACATCAGAGATGAGTTCATACAAGGATTGATGCTACAAACCGATATTCTAGCAAAGGCTACTCAGCTGATGACATTTGAGGGCGTCATCTAACATGCAGGAGCATTTGAGGCAGCTATTTGCAATCAGTCACAGCTCCACAATTCAACCAATGTACATGCCGCTCGTATGTCCAATTACCACAAGAGCAAAGAACGCTACCAACGGTATTAAGAGATGTGATAGGAAAACACATGGATTCACCAGCATCCCACCACGTCATTCCCATTGTCCTACTAGGGGGAAAGTGATGTAGTGCCTGCCGCAGACCAATTCACATGGCTTCAGTCTGTCGACAAGCAGCTTCAGCAAATAGTGTTGTGGTTTCAATCCTAAAAGAAGCTGATTTTGCACCTTAAACCTAACTCCTTACAACCGATATTCCATGCTGTTAATATTTACTACTGATACCTAGCAGTTTAATACAATGATATTTTCAATTTTTATTCTTAGATGAAGTATTGCAAGATCATTAATTTTGCCTAGTTTTTACCTCCATCCGAACTTTCAGGTGCTTTTCATTGCAACTTTTAATCAGACCATAATTATACGGCAACGATTAGATAGCATGATTGGAAAATCCGTGTCAGTGGAGCAAATATCTGCCTGGCAGGCCCATCGAAGCCATTGTAACTTGATCCTGTTATAAGTGGATCAGTTCTAACATGTAGGGGCTGGATCCCAGAACATTCCACCACCCAACCTTTATGTGTTTATTCCAGCAAGCAACATTGTAACTGCCATTGTGCCAATCAGCGTGCATATAGGCCAGGTTACGTAACCACCTCTAAATTTGTCTTTTTGATTGCATTGAAAAGGTACCCTCTCATCTCTGGGAGCCACTGATCCTGACTCTGCACTGACTGATCTATTAGAGCAGATGTGCACAGACTTTCTCCAGATCGAAAATCTTGGTTATTCGGCTATTGTTGATCAGTTTAGCAACTAGCTGTGCATTTATTCTTTCCGACCTAATAGGGTCAACAGCCATACCCTTCAGAATGCCTTTCAGGACTTGTTTGTTGCATATGGCATCTCAGAAGAATTGAGCTCTGATTGTGGACCACAATTTACGTCCAAAGATTTCCAAGAGTTTCTGAAGCAGAAGGATGTTAGCCATAGATCATCATCTGATGCATATCCGCGGTCCAAGAATGCAGAAGTATTTTTTTCTTATTTTTATAACTAACTTTCGGCAATTTTCTAGCAATAATAACCAAAATTAAACTTCCAAAGAAGATATTCAATTATTGCAACATGTTTTAATAGAGTGTTAAAAAAGTGCACAGCAGATGCAAGAAAAATACATTTACAGTTAATTAATGGAAACTATAAATTTCATAAAACTACAGTACAGTGATTATCAACAATTTTTTTGTGGCTTTTTTCCATAAATGTTATTTGTTCTGAGGAAAGTTCTGATAAAAAGCCACAAAAATATTGAGAAGAAGGTAAATAGTACCATAGCAATGGAGAAAAATGTTTATAATAATTTACAATAATTCATCCATGGGAAAAAAAGAAAAAAAAATGAACGGAACAGGAAATCGGATAAAAAATTTAATGCCTAAAATACTGTTTTCAACTAACTGGTTTGTGAGAGTAAACATTGAACAAGTTCAAGTTTACAACCACGCTTATTGACATAATTTCAAGTTGATAATTTTTATTTCAATAAATAACAGAAATTATTACGATGTATAGTTAAGTTCCAAGACTTTCCACATTTTGTCCATACAGTACAGTGAATTTTTGCTGTATACTGCAAAACTCTCCAAAACATTCCCATTAAACTACTCAAGACTGAATTGCAAATGGAAAAAACGTGAATAACTATGTATAACTTAGACAGACTCATGGACTTTGCTGAAATACTCAAAGGAAATAGACACTATGACAAGAAATTTGTGGACTTCTTGTGCAGAATTCCCTATTCATCCCAATATTTATCAAGTCTGTTCTTGAAGGAATTCACACTTTTGGAACACACATTAGGTAGACTATTCTATATCCTCACTATGTGGACATTGAAACTATATTTTTGTATATCCTGCCTGGCTCTTTGTTGGTGCATTCTCTAGTTATTTCCCATTTCCTGTTCTCAACGTAATTTCTTCCCACTTCTTGATGAAGCTACCAACCCTCTTGTCATACTTTCTATTAATGATCTTGTATACTTCTATCATGTCTCCTCTTACTCTTCCATAGCTAAGAGATGGTAGCTCCAGTTAATGGAGACATTCATCATAAATTGATTAGCCATTCCAGGTACTTGTCTTCTTGCTCTCCTATGAACTCTGAACTCAATGTGTTTCACTTTGAATGGTCCACAGATTGAACTTGCATGTTCTAGGTGGGCTTGTACCAAAGGTGTACACAGGTGTGAATCTTATTCAGGAGCTGGAATATTCTTCTTGTAACTCCTATTATGGAATAGGCTTCTTTTACTTTCTCACAAATATATTTGTCAAACCTGAGTTTATTGTCTATAATTACCCCTATATCTTTTCCTTCCTTCACCATTTCTAGTTCCTTCCCCCCAAACGAAGACTTGTATTCAGTGTCTGGGTTTTGTTGCCCAATATGCACATGTTTACATTCATCCCAATGATATTTCAAAAGCCTTGTTTTACTTCATAGTGTTGATTTGTCTCGATCTCTCTGTAGTGTGTCCATATTTATCCTGGCCCTAATTAAGATATTTAACTTGATGTCGTCTGCATATAAATATTCTTATTGAGCTTCAATCACAGATTATACCATTACAGTTGTAAAAAGCTATATTTCATTGGTTTTTTTATACAGCACGTAACAATTTTTTTACTACATTACAGTTTAGTAATGATGAAACAACCCGGTGAAAATTTAATTCTTATACATTTAATGAGGAGATCAGTTTTAGTAAATTTTTTTTAATTACAGAATTTCATTTTTTTATTCATATTTCAAGATCAGTCAACAAAATGGCATCAAAATTATTTATAATCAATGAAAATAAATATTCATTTCAAAAGATAAATTCTATGTAGTAGGAATTGATGAAAATTTGTTTTTCTTTTGACAATAATTTAGAATTACTCTGACAAGAGAAAAACTTGACATATTTAAAAAAAAAAAAGAAAAAAAGAAGATTAATTACGTTTTCAAATAGGGTGTTTGAGATTTGAAGAGTTCCACCAGTCTGCCTAGTATAAATCAAGTGATATATTACTCATTTTACCTAAAAAAAACAAAAACGAAACAACTTTTTCCAATGACTTTTGGTCGGTGACTTCTCTTCCTGTGACTTTAATCCTGGTTCCGTTTTTTAGGTAGTTAGGCGTGACCATACATTGTGACTTTATTTTCATAACTTTTGTTCCAGTAAGTTCAGTCCTCGCAAATGCATTCTTAGTATTACCGTTTAATCATCGGGAAGATAGCACACAAGCCTCGTAACGGGTAAAAGTAGCTCCTCTTCTTAGATTCTAATTCTAGTACCGAATGGTTGATATCAATTGCAACCTATTCATCTAGAATCAATAATTCAAAACAGAATACCCTTCCTCTTAGCATGTAGTTGTTAAATACTCGGAATTCGCGATATTTCTCCAGGTATTCTATGTGTCAATGTATACGGCACATACGTTGATTGATATAGGCTAGGTCAGAACTCCACGTGGACATGATTGATTTTAAGCAGGTAAAAAGCCCAAATCGCCATATATTTAATAATCCCGAAATTGAATAACAAATGAAAACATACAGGCTGGAAAAAAAGAGAGGGAATCTAAATTCTAGATAAGTCTTACTACTTTTAAATTTCATCAGTTTCCATCAAGGAGCGTATAATGCAAAACTTCGTGCACAACATACAGTCCAATATTGATCTAATGAATATAAGACAAAACAAACTATACAATATTTATCGAACATGGGAATAAAATTCGTCCAGGGTGTGTTTAAGAAATAATCTTATAAAATCAAAAACATACTTTCCAGTCGGAGAAATTATTTTTTCCAAGTTATAACCCGTTTTTTTGAAGACAGGTCAATGTACCACGCCAGTATGCTTCGTGACTATTTTTGTTCTTATGAAACAAGAGATTTCCACTGTTTCTAAGCGGTGTAGAACTAAAATGAGAACCTTACAGTTTTTACTACGCGTTCAAACCTTTAAGCTTAAACGGCAGATGAAATCCGGCTTAGTCTGGCTCAAGGCTGTAATTGAAAATCACAGAGTGAAGATTGAACTCATCATGAAATCAAAAACTACAGTTTCCCACAAGAAGGGTTCATATAATAGCTTCATCATTTTTACCAGCTGTAAACGTCTATAATTTGATAGACTAACGTCTTTATCTTCATTTTCTTACTTGTTTAAATTTCTTTGTACACAAAACACTTCAAATGCACGAAGAAGGAATAACAGTCACTACAATAGCATCAAATCATAAATCGTTGTTAAACTGACATTTTATGTCGTACAGCTCTTCAGTTATCTTTTTGAAGGGATTGCATTAAGATATTTACTCTTCATACCCCCTAAATGCAAAATATGATACAAGGTCATTTAATTTTTTTCAATCCCCCAACTATCAGGGCTCGTCAATCTTTGTAATACACACCAGGATGTGCCTCGGATCATATCTCTAAGATATATAAGATTAGAGACATGCCTTGACGTCCCTCTGGAGGTGAGGTGATATCTGGCGGATTAGTTCCTGATCTTCTGGTTATGAATTGCATTTATATCTTATGAGGACATTGCAAGTCGGTTGTTTCATAACCAATGACTTGTATTTGAGACTTACTATCTATATGTATGATCATCGTTAGGTTCACAAGTTTTTTTCCTGGTCGAATTTCATTTTGGGCTCTAGTAGAAGTCCGAAGTGGCCGCAAAAGATTGCTATGTGGTTTCTTATGCTCTATGATTTGAGAGAGCAAAATAATCTCTCGTTCTTTTATCGATTCGCATATTCTTGTGCTAGCATAGGGGTTGCCAACGAGTCGGAGGGAGAGTCGAGATTAATGTAGTCGGTGAAAAAGAAGAAGACTAAATAACAATAATAAGTAAGTTTAAGTAGATTACTGATAAGTTTAGATGTGTTGAAAATATTATATATTGTCTGTCTTCGACTAATAACTGAACTAAAGTTCCTAAAAGGGTCCAGACGTAGAATCAGGGTGAATGCTGTTTGTGATTGACTTCATGCGTTGACCAGAATGACAAGTATAGGAACTGCTGGTCGACCAAACCTGGATGTCACAGATTATAGAAGATGACTGGCAAATACATATGTGTTGGAGTCTGGTAAGAAAGTGGATGAGGGCAGTGCAAAATCTTTTTATATATCACAGAGAGAATCCCAGGGTAATCTCAGCGCAGCAAAAACTGATTGTTTGAAAAATAGCCTGATCCTACATTGAGTTCTGATCGGACAGAGGGATAGTACGCTAATGTCCACTTTGAGAAATAAAACTCTTTTTAGGTGGCTGTAAGTATTAAGTCTCGAATATACGTCGTGAAGAGTTCCGTCACACTCTCACCCGTCTTGCCCTTTGTGGCAACTTGTTTTAGCTTAAAGTGGCTCCAGGAGGATTTCAATTTGGTTTCTCCTCTGCTCACTATCAAAGCGACAAAAATGGAAAAGAAACAATATCTAATTAATTGAGATTTATTATTTTATCTGACTCATATTTGTCTCATATTTGTGATTAAGGTCTATTTGACTATCTTGAGCAGCTCATAATATTGAAAATATTAAAAATAGATATAGCTCAATTTAAAGAGAATCAAGTTATCTGGCTTTATTCTCATCTGACACGAAGTGAGTGTTGAAGTTGCATGTACCCAACCAACAACAAAATGCCTTTAACACTTGGGTATATTCTGTTGACTTCTCTCTTGGTACACTTGGCCTGCACATTAGGAACAGTAGGTTTCAAGTGCAAGGTGAATCATTCAAAACCTCAAGTAGTTGGCTGACGCAAAGATGTCACCCCATAGTGTCACAAGGAAGGTACAAATTCAAATCTGTACCGGATTCGTCCTCGTTCCTTGTTGGAGCGGAAGTGACGAATAAACATTTGTTGACCCAAAACCACGAAAGTTATCTCCCCTGTCTTGTAGTTAATAGGCATCATGGCGATCGTACCACCGACTTGGGAGATAAATGAGATGATTCACCATGCCATTTTTGAGGTTTGAAGACTTTTCATGAAACATTACACTTCTATTAATTAATTTTTCTTCCCCTATCTTTAAATTTGGAGTAGTTTGGCATTTTTCTAGCCTCGGTATTGAGTGTCTCTTGAAGGCTAAAAATTACCTACCGGACCCCGCCTTGAAACTTGGGCGTGCCATGCTTCATCGTAGCGATTTTTTTCCATATAAAACCTGTTGACAGTCAACTCTCGTATGATAACCCTCTCTCCCAGAAAAGTTATTTGGAACCTTTTTTTTTTTTTTTTTAGATATCAGGTTTTCATGATAACAAATAGTAATTGTTTTGAAAATCCTTGCTGGTAGTGGTGGTGATTGTGTTGGCTTTTTCTTCTTTGCCGTTAAAGTTGTCACCATGATTACGTAAATAGAGACCGTAATACTCATCTCCCCATCCCATGTTTCTACAAATATTTCTATATGCAGAGATATTATTGTAAAAAAAAAATCTTTCGTATTTTAATTCTCTCTCTCTAATTTGGGTTGCGACACTGAAAAAAGTCCTTGTTTAAATATAAGGAAGTCTCTGAATATAAATTTCAAGTTGAAGCTTATTTATAAATAAGAGTTATAAATGTAAAAAAAAAAATACTGTATCACTTACTTCCGAAATGGAAAAAATACATTATGATATCGAAAAAAAAAAAATCCTTTCACCGTGAAAGGTATTTATTATTTAAGTATTAATTCATCGGAAAGTGATAATATTTATTTTTCTTGTGAAATTCGCACCCTGTCCGGTTTTTTTGTTTTACTTTAACTTCTTAGATTTTTTAGTTGGACAACAACTATGATTTAGTGTCTTTACGTAATTAAGTTATGGAATTTTTTAAAACACTTCTTAGATAAGCGTGGATTGTTTATCTTTTCATCCAAGCCTTAAAAGATAAACATTAAACAAAAATGACCTCAAAAATTAAATACCCCCTCTCTGCTGTTAGTACGTTGCTAACGCAAACTTCAAAATGCCTCTTATGTAATAGTTCACGCATGAAGTTGAAAAATGACGACAGTATTCAAGTAATTTTGCAATGCCTATGTTATCTGAGGATTATATAAAAAACATTAGGTTCCTTGCTCTACATTTTTATAGGTTTTATTAGTTCAACCAGAAACAAACCGGGCTTATTTCGCATTCGTAAAAAAAATCAAATCAGTGAGGGAGTCCACTCTATAATTAGCATTTCAGTTATCTTCCTTGACAAATGTTACAGGCACAAATCATGAGCAATCGCTTGCGTAGCGTATCAAGTTGACTAGCATCGTACCCGACAAAAATGACGATTATTCACTTATGGATCGGCATTTGTGCCTACGATCAGAGTGAATGTGGGTCCGCTCATTGATTCAATGAAAAGCGTTGCACTCTAATTACATAAATGTTCGGGGGTTTCGATGAGTATTTCTTGAAAATAAATGTTTCAGTTTTCATAGGGCTCTTGACTTTTAAAGCTGTGATTCCCAAAAAGTGTACGCTGCGGTCCCCCCAAGATATGAGAGAGAGAGGGGAAAAAGAGAGAGGAACCACCGTTTTACTGATTGAAAAATATGTTGATGTGGTTGTTGGTCTTCCTTTGAAGAGTTTTAGAAAGTGATTTAGTTTTCTCTGAGTTTTACTCTAGATGAAAATCCTCCGGAGGAGTGATTTTTTTTTTTTTTTTTAAACCCACACCTTCCTAGCCACACTCAGCTTGGATGTTTAATTGCCTCTTTGTCTTCTCTCGCCAGTATTTTTCTAAACAAAAGAAATCAGGACAATCTTTGCAAGAACACAGTTCTATAACGGCCATTTTGGATTGGCTAGAAGTGGCTAGATTTTTCGGCCGTTCTAATCTTCGGCCTTCTTTGGGTGTCTGTCATTATTAAGAACCTTCTGGGAATTTTGAGCTGAATCCTTTATTCAATCTTTATTTCATTTATTTGTTTTTTTGAGGAATGTTTTTGATTTTTTTGATAATTTTACCAGGCAGTTCCATGAGAATTTCAGTTCTAAAATAAGATGTTTAATTATATATTTTTGTTGTATTCTCGAAGTGCCCATTTTCTACATTTTATTTTCTTATCTATTGGAATAAAGATGGATTTGATTTGTTTGTGGAAACTGTATCTAGGAATTTAGTTGTTGGTCAAAAAATGTATGTGTAAAATTGCATGTTTTTCAATCTAGATGCCTGCTCAAAGGTTGGCTCATGGGATTTCTGATTGAACGTGAAACATTTTTGTCATGACTTAACACCCCCCCCCCTTACTACCATATCTGGAAGTTGCGAGCAGTTGCATTTGAATACTCAGTTATTAATTTTTGACTACTTTTCTTCATCTTATTGTTGCTATGGTCTCCAAGGATATGGGATGCAAGTTGATGTCATGACTAAAGCTACTCTATTTCATGCCTCTTAAACAATTGGAATGTATTCAATGTTGATGGTTGATGAAAAGCGGCAATAAGATGAAGACTTGCCAAAAATTGATGATATTTTGATTGGACCACCTGTATCCATTGAAGATAGTGAAGGGTTTTATCCTTATATATATATATATGTGTGTGTGTGTGGATATCAGTAATCCATTGGACACTTTCTGAATTTTTTTCTTTAATTTTTGGAAAAAAAAGCCTTTTTTGATCTTTTTGACTGGTTTATTATCAACATCTAGATCTTTAAAAACCATTTTAGATGTTTTCCAGTGGAAATGTGATGTCATAAATAAAATTTATTCTGACTATATTGTTCAATTGAATTTTTTTACATGAATTCAAATTTTGAAGCTATGGTTGTTCAATTATTAACTAAAGGTGAGTTTAATTTAGTAACAATCATTTAGTCTTAGATGTGAGATAAAGCCTCATCGTAAGCTATATATTTCTTTATTCTGACTTCATATTACTTATTTAATTGTTGGATGGTATTCTACCTAGAATGTTGTGATAAGATGAAGAAAAGTTGAAACAAGAATTGATATTTTATTCAATTTGGTAAAGTCTTGAATTCATCTTGTATTTAATGTGAGTTCAAGTTTCATCAGAAAATTCTTCTTTATTCTTATTTCACTCTATTTACTTTAATGGTCAGAAAGTATTCAATCTAGAATGTTCATAAAAAGCAAAATTGAGATGAACAAAAGACCTGTCAAGAATTGATAATAATACTTCATGTAAAAAGGTCTGATGACTTCAAACCTGTTGTTATTGTTGTTAATACTACTAGATTGTAAACAAATAATATTGTTCATATAATTGGAGGAGAAGGGGTCTATATGTCTGCAGAATTGGACCCTGCCAAGTCATTAGCCTCTATGGTTGAATTAGTTAAGGTATTGCCCATGTAAGATGGGCTTATAGGATAAGAGATTAAATCTTGTTGGAAGCTGCTGCTTTTTTTCCAATTTTTTTGCTGTTGAAAATTCAATCAAATTTTAAAATATTTTCAAATCATTTTAGTTGAGACTCGCTGTAGATGCTGCTTTTGGGAATGCCAGCCAGTTATCTGATATCTGGAAGTGAATAACAAGGTGTTGCTTTAGGCTTACCTTATGATTCTTTTCTCAGAGGTTGGTGTTTGAGCCCTGGTGAAAGCCAGGATTTCAAATACTAAGATTGGAACAATACTATCTCCCAGCTTGAATTCAATGTACAAGGCCATAAGTGTAAAGCAACCAGCTAGGAACAAACTAATTACAGTAGTCAGGACCCCACTTTTTGGTGGACGTCTCCTTAGCCTGTAGCTTTATGTACACCAATGAATGAATGAATGCCTCACAACTGCTGGATGCAATGATAATTTGGTGCATGATATCTGAGCGCATCTCAGGGCAAAGAGAACCAACAAAATTCAACTCTGGATTTCAAACAATGGAGATACTAATATCAAAGTCATTTTTCTTATTGAATTATTTTCGTGAATTGATTTACTTTTGTAATTCAATTTGATAATTTATAGCTCACAGGAACAAACTAGGATTATGGAGTTGAAATGATTTATTACAGAAATTTTGGAAATGAGTTATTAAACGAACTATAAAACAATTTATCAAAATCATTTTTAACTTCGCAGTAGTAAATTTTATTGCTGAATTAATTTATAAACAAACTATAAAACTATTCATTGAAATCATTTTTAACTTCGCAGTAGTACATTTTATTACTGAATGTGTTTGTAAACAAACTATAAAACTATTTACTAAGTCATTATCTTTTACTTTCACAGTACACACTAGCTGTTAGGGTTGCCATTCTGGCTATATCATGACCTAATATGGCTTTTTTGGAAAGCATTTGGCCGTGAACTTAGTGATTTGAGATTTTTGCCATTTTAACTTTGTTGCAATATTTTTAATACACTTCTTTTTTTTTTTTTTTTTGATGTATTTCAGTATTACAATATTTCTTAAACAATCATTACTATCAATTATTTTTATTACTACTATTTACAATCATTTTAATTTTTCATCAGGCTCTCAGTGTTAAAGAAGCAACTGAAAAATTGAACTGAGGTTAAATACTAAATTGAAAAAAAAAAACAATGAATGATAATGATTCACAATACTTTATCTAATAAAATTATTATTGAAATAATTGCTTTAACATACAATTTTGGCATTTGGCTTTTTTGTTTGTATCTTTCTGTCCAGAAATGTCTCTATCTAGCAACCAAGCAAACTATAAAATAATTTTTTAGAATATTGAAATATTTTTTTTCCTTCCCGGTATTAGATTTTGTGGCTAAATTAAATATTTGATTCTAAATTACTTCTTTCTGTTGCTGATGTTGTCACCATAATATTTTGGGCTGTCCATTCTACAGCCTTCTTTAAGTGTATAATCTGTTAGAAAAGAGAATGGTCTCTTTTTTTTTTTTCCTGCAAGATAGCAACAGAAAATGGTCACTAAATATACCGATTGGATCTGTTCATTCTTATCATCTGGGTTGAGTTTTTTTTTTTTTCAAGTCTTGCCTGTGATTCCACTCTGTTGAAGTTGATGAGATGTTTATCCTGTGTCCTATCAGTGGATGTACAGGTCCTTCTGAACCATCCAAAATCAATTCCAGTGTTTCCCAACCTCTAATTAGTCAAGAACCCCTTTGATGACGAAGCAAATCAGCCAGCATCCTATATCTTCTGTAGTGGTATTCAAAGATGAGATTTTTTCCTGAGACCATTCCCAGCATCCCTCAAAATGAATCTTAGTGTACCCTGGGGGTGTTAGCTGAGTTGGAGCATCTATACACTACATCACAGTAGAGAAGGAGGATGATAACAAATTTCCTGTCTTTGATATGCTAGTCACCCATGCAGTGGGCAAGTAAAGTGCCGGCACGTACAAAAAAAAATGCCCACGGAGGTTGCATCTGAATTTTTATTTTAACCCTTCTGTGTCAAGAATGGGTTAGTTCATTGTTTTCTACTCTGGGCAAAGATCACCAGCTGTGATCCCATAATACAGGAAGAAGAATTCAGGACATAAGTAACAACTATCTCTTCTTTGTCATTTCTAAGGGGCAGCTAAATAGCTACAGCTAGTATACCATTTATAAGAAGTGCAGTTGATTGGATATTAAAAGGTTTGAAGACCTTACAAGATCAAGATGGGATTTGAAGCTCACTTTGACATCTTTTTTTGAAAAAAATTATATATTATAGAGCTAGACTGATAACATATTCAAAATCGATGCTGAAAACTGATTTTCAGTTCAGTAGAACTCACCGTTATGGAATGGTTGCTAGTTGAAAATGGAAAAAAATAATTCGACCGTCTAAGTGTTCATTGTTTTTTGACCCACAATGACTGAACAAGTAAAGATATTGAGCTAAAATTTTACATGACCTTATTTTAGACCCAAAAGAACCTTTAACCAAAGTTAGAGCAAAATTGGAGATGGTCGAGTCGGGCACTTTCTCTAAAATGGTCCACTTGACATAGAATGACCCTTTTTGGTTTGGAATAACATGACCTCATAAATGGTGATAATCTTACTCCCCTTAAATTTGGTGAGGGTTGTCCTTGTTATAGTAGGAAAACTAAGTCAACTCCAGACTTTTTCTTTTCTAACAGTTTATGTACCTAGAAAAGACTATTGAATATTGTTTTAAATGTAACAAACTACACTAAGAGAGAGTTCAGTTATCTGAACAAAACTTAGTACGTCAATATTCATTAAATTTAGTCTAGAACAAAGCCACAGGTATCTGCTGCTCCGGGAGGATTGAAGTCATTACAGTAGTAGTGATGATCTTCAAAACTAGCTTACTCACCACTACTCCAAATTAAGGTGCTCTGTTATCTAATATATATTTAAGAAAGTTTGTAGATATGTCCATTTTTTTTTTTTTTTTTTTTTTTTTTTTCTTCTTTCCCTCACAAATGGTCCATTGTAGCCAGAGGTATTAAATTAAGGTGCCCCTAAAATGTACTTGAAGTGTGAAAAAGGAATCTGGGTGATTTGCAATATAATGATATTGATGTTAGGTCTGTGTTAAAGCTATCCCCAGAAATAATCATCTGATTTCTGTCTATCATTTTTTTTTTTTTCCTGTTTCAGGCACCAACTTACCATTTATTTCTGGAAGCCATCCTGATCATCTGCATTATCAAATTGCTTTTCTCAAAAAGCTACAATCCTGAGAAAACCATTCTGACTGATAAGGTAAGTGAAAACCTGTGATAGTAGGTTGATATCAAGGGGATCAACTTTTGGGTATTGAAGAATCCTTTCTTTAGATTGAGTCATCCCTTTATGGTTTTTGTTTGGCTTGATTGGTTATTCGTAAAGATACAACAAATATTGAAAGAAATTATGCCATGGGTTATCGCTTCCTTAGTTGTTAGGACTAATTTTCTCATTTGCATTGGTTTTTCGCTACATTTTAGTCAATGCATTCTTTGGCCTTCTCCACATGTATAATTCATTCAGTAAGAACAAATTCCTTCTAATAATAGTTTTGGATTTGTCCAAGATGTGATAAAACCAGAATATTAGTCTAAACAAATTGTGGAATAAGATGCTGTTTGTGTTCCAGAGTCTAGTTTAGTGGTCGACCAATTAATCGGCGGGCTGATTTTTCCAATTTTGACAATATTGGCTTCGGCCAATAATCAACACTATTGTAAAAATGTAATTAACATTTGAAAAAATTGTTCTTTTATTTTTGCTGGGAAGGAAAAAAACCCAATTTTTGTCTATAAGAAAAACAAATTTTCATTAATAAAACGTGAAATTCAGTTGTATTAAGGCCAGTGTTAACATCTATTGGCAAAAGATGCCATTTTTTTTTTTTCTTTTTTTTTTTTTTTCTACAATATGAAAAATTTTGAAATGAAAAAATTTAAACTAATTTGAAGAAAAAAGATTTTGGGGATAATTTTGCGAAAAAAAAATGGGTTTTTTGAAGATGTGTTGTAGACTACTTTTGCAAATTTTCTACGCTATTTCATAAAAATGTGTTAGGTACCCCTTCAATACTTTTAAATCCTCAACAAAATGGGGGAGGGTCGTACAAGCCCCAAAAAGCTAAAATAAAAGCACTTTTTCAAAAAATAAAGTTTTTTTGAAGGGGTTTACTTATTTGAATTCTAATGTAAATTTTTAGCCTTATAGGTTGATTGGTGCCACCTGTAGATGTTCCAAACTGTTGTACATAAACTAGTGACCAATTTAGCATGAAATTTCATTGCAGATGCCCCTCCCTGAAAACCTAACTAGAGGGGGCTTAAAAAAAATCTTTTCAAAAGAGGTCTAGTGGAGTGCTAATACAAATTTTCAGCCTTATAGGTTGATCAGTACAGCCTGTAGACATTCCAGATACATTCATAGACTTGATAGAAATGTTTAAGATTATGCATGGTGCCTGGGGTCTCCTGAATCATCTGTAGCATTGCAGTGCCGAAAATGCTGTTCCAGACTGAAGGTCCCACTACCAAGGGGATCAGAACACTCTGGGAGACAATGTTGCAGATCTTGGAAAAAAATTTTCCAAGATTAAGAAGACCAAATGTTTGGTGTTGGCAACACTGCTGGATCTTCGATACAGGGGGTCACGTTTTCGCATTAGAGGACATACAAGGCAAAACAGGAATGAGCCATTGTCTCCCTGTCTGAACAGTAAGAATCCTTTTCTTGAGACCAAGGATCAGATCGGATTGGATTAGATCCTACATAAATAAGGATGGAGGATATATATATATATATATATATATATATATATATATATATATATATATATATATAACTGGATACTGGATTATCCAGATGTTCAATACTTATTATAGTATTAACATCATTTTTCATGTAAAATTATTGAATAAATGATCTATACTTACAGATTAAGTTTACTTTAGGTGATACCTATTTATAAAATGCTCATCAATAATAACACTTGTAACAGAAAACAATTCTATTTGTAATGGGGCTATAACTACAGATTTCAGAACTACATATGATTCTGTGTACTAATTGGTTTTAGATTATGTAATGCCCTGTTCACCATCGGTCTCAGTCCCATGATGAGAAGACTGAAGTAATTTCCTGTGTACAAGTAAAGCAGTCCACCTAAATTCTTTTGATTTAGTAAATGTGCTGTTTTATCTCAAGCAGGACAATAATAGGTTAGTATGGTCAATCTGATGTGGTATATTATTTAGTTTATTAATTCTTAATGAACATTTAAATGTTGTAAACTTGGCATTTGAAGATTTTCTGAAATTTCTGCTATGAAAAGTATTATTTTTTAAGACTGCTTTAAAAATGTAAAAATACCAAAATTAAAAAAAGAAATTTTCACTTTGTATTTAAAAAGAAAATTGATTTTATTGATTCTATGATTTCCAGTGTCTTAAAAATATGAAATACTTTATAAGAATTAAAAGATGATATCCTTGGTATTAAAAAAAATTTTCACTGATTTTGCAATTTCCAGTATTTTTTACTCAAAGTCATTGACAGAATTAGATTTAATACTTATAATAGTTTAGACAATCTGGTCTTAGACAAACTGCACATGAACTGAGCCAATAATCCTTATTTTTTCACTCTTGTAGAATGTTTTAAAGAATGTCAATGAAAATGGACAGAAATCAAACAAATATAACAAAATTTTATTTTCAGTCTAAGAAGAAACAATATATTTTGTTCTAATCATATAAAGGATTTCATCATTATGTAAGAAAAAAGATGAAGAATCTGGAAAATGTGCCTCAGGAGTTACTTACTACGATGGGTGTACTGAGAAAAGAATTCTATTTTTTAGTTGAAGAAACAATGTACTTTGATTTATTGGAATGAAGTAACAGAAAAACAAAAGACTACATATTCTAACTGGATTTTAAACCCATACAACCAAAAATTAACCCCTAATTGAACAACAGTAGCCATCAAAGATGGCAAAGGGTTCCATCCATTTTTAGATGTGTGTGTGTGTTACTGTTGTGTGTGTGTGTGTCGGTGTGTGTTCCAGTGTTCCTTGCTATACAGGACTTGAAAATTGGCATCTGTACTCCCCCTAGATAACCTCTGAAAAACTCTTTATTTTTATTCTTGGAAAAAAGCTTTTTGGGGCTTTAGTTTGATAGGTTTATTAATAACCTATTATTTCTTCTCAGTCTTTTTCTTTCAATTTCAGATGTTTTTTAGTACAAATAGTATCTAGATTCTCCAAGATCTAGATGTTTCTAATTCTTATTTTAAAAATCTTCCAGTGGAAAATTCCAGTGATATCCTAATAGAATTTATTCTGACCATATTTATTCTTTGATGGAATTTTTTTTACCTTACTTCAAATTTATCTGCTACAGTTTTTCAATTGTTGACTGTGAGGGCGAGTTGTTTTTTTTATTGTTATTTTTGAATAAAATAAACCTATTGTTTTTGAACAAAATACTGATAAGGCCCATCCTCAATGTGTAATGAATTATGACGACTTTGATCTCATTGATTTATCTTTCCTGTTCCTCCACAGGTGAACAATCTTTGTTAAGAAAGTAGGTTACGTTAAGGATGCATTAAACATAGTCGTCTTTGAAGTTCATACAACGAGAAATCTATTGTGGTGTTAATTTCCGCTTAGTCCGCTGCTGATAACGATTCTGTTGAATATTTTGAATGTGTTTTCAACGAGGACCAGCGCTCAAGAAAGCTTTGGCACTTACATGCCTGAAAAAGAGAGGGAGTTGACTTGCAGAATTTCAGAGTCTTAAAGTTCATCAGAAATTAAGCTAATAGTAATGTAATCTGGTTACAAATCTTTTTTTTTTTTTTTTTTTTTTTTTTAATTTTTTTATCAAATCCGGCCTCGGTTATCCGACCGGTTTGATATTCTGGTACATCATTAATATTTATGCTGTCACCATTCTTATTACTGTTATAGGAATGTTAGAATGTTTGTTTGTAATGTGCTTAATTTTTTTCATCACTGACAAATTTCCTTGAGTTTTGGCAGTCATATAGTTTGAAAGCATATGAAATTAAAAGGGAAAAAAGAAGCTTCCTCCAATGGAGTTTGAACTTGGTCTACCAATTCTATTTTCCAATGCTCAGACCACTCGACTACTGAACCACTATACCTTAGGGACTAAGAATTGCAGCTCAAAAAGAATACTTTAAAAAAGCATTGCCATCCACACCCCCTTATATGTGAGTAGGTTCAAATAAATGATGAAAAAAAAACATCTTGGATGATGCTGATTCAAAATATACATAGTTTGATTTTATGCATATAACTCAGATAGTTTTTGAGAAAATCTTAGATGAAAACACAAAAAAATATTTTTGGACAGACATGTTTTCTGAGAGTATGAACATAGATCCCATAGAAATTGACAATTTCTTTTTTTGCATAATTCGACTAGCCATGTGCTATAAGTAATCTGAGACCTACTGATTTTGGACTTGTCTTTGTTTCTGAGCTCTGATGTATAGTTCTCAACATCTTAGAATACAAACACATACTTGCAGATACGTCAGTACTTTATAATATACTAGCAGAGATACTTGGCGTTGCCAGGGAAAAATCTATAAACATGACCACTCTGGAAAGCTAATGATATTTTAGAGATTTTACAAAAACACTAGTCAGGCATGCAAATAGCCCCTCTTATAACTTTGATGATTATTTTTCTGAAAACTGAGAATTGATTTGATCATTCCTGGCATTAGTAGTCTGCATGTCAAAGGGGACTGCGGGATTTAAATTGTGCCCCTCTTTTATTATGTTTAGGTCAAGGTCAAATTATTTTTGCTTTGAGAAAACATCTTTCATTGTCAGTTCAGGGTTATCCTTAAAAAGACTCTGCCAAACTGGTATTAGCACTTATAGAAGAGATTCATGTCCATGGTCACCTGTGATGAATGAAGAGTAAGGGTGCAGTTCTGTATTATAGCTACTTTGTAAATAGTACCCCCTCTTATAGAACCTTCTAATATCTTTTCTCAAAAAATTTTCTGACAGAAAATTTGAATGTTTAATAAATTGAAATCATAGGAAACTGAAACAAAAAGAGTAAATTTTCTCCAATGGGTCTGAATTTGGTCTACTGATTGTATTTACTGTGTTTCTAAACACTGGCGTATTGTTGCTCTCACTGATTTCTTTTGAGTTAAATTTTTTGTTATGTGAGCCCAAATAAAGTCCGTGCCCCAAATCAACCTTAATGCATGCATTGTAAGTAAATTGTGATCTGTTGATTTAGGATATGTTTGTTATTCCTGTGTGATATCGCACTGGAAGGGCCAGCACACATTTCAAGGTAGACCTGTGCAGGCCAGCACACAACCTCAGGCAAACTGGCATAAACACTGAGAGAAATTCACATCCATGGTCACTTATAACGATTGAAAATTAAGTTTACAGTTTATCATCATTGCTACATTATAAATAGAATCTCAGATTATAAAAACTTGAAATATTTCCTTTCTCAAACCTGCCAAATTTTAGGAATGTTTGAATGTCTAATAAATTGAAGCACATGGAATCTAAAGAACATTAGGATTTTGCACTTCTCATGATGAAGATGCGTCCAAAATTACATTAGCACTGAGAGGGGGGAAAAAGACACCCTCTGTCTGAATTTTAACTCACTCCACCAATTCCAGTTTCCGAGGCTTCTCCCACTCGACCACTGAATTGTGAAACTAAATTATTATAAGACAAAAAACAAAAAAAAAAACACGTGAGGTCACCATTGTCTTCTAAGAGCCCCAGTGCAGACCCCATAGAAAGCTTCTAACTTGTTCTTCTAAAATTCTACCTTAAATGTTTGCTGCAGGTAAATTGTGATCATCTGAATTCGAATATGCCTGTATTCCAAGGTTTTAACCCCCCCCCTAGCTATTGCACTGCTATCGCTTTGAAACAATGAATTACACCCCCTGCTGTGCATTTTTTTTTTTTTTTTTCAAATCGCATCGATCCCTCACTGGTGAGTAGCCCCCCCCCATGATACTGATGCAAAATATACACATACTTTGATTTCACAAATCATAAGTTTTTGAAGAAATTTTAGATGAGAAACACACGAAGAAAATATACTATTGACTGACTTGTTTGGTGAGAGTGACCCCCCCACCCACCCACCCACCGCCCGCCTTAGAATTTGTGCTGTGTAGGTGAACTGTGAGCTGCTGATTTTGGATATGTCTAAAGTGAGGGTTCGCTTTAGCAACTCCCCTCTAAAACCTGGAAGAAATTATTCTATCAAAACTAATTTCCGTGAGGTTCAAAGGGCAAATAGTTTGAAAGAATATCAGATTGAAAGGAAAAAAAAAACTTTTCTTGTTGGAATTTGAACTTGGTTTGTCAATTTTATTTTATGAATGAACCCCCCCCTTTCACATGTGAGGAGGTTCAAATAAATGATGAAAAAAAGGCATCCTAGAATATGCAGACTCAAAATAGACATAGTTTGATTTCATAGATCTAACTTCAATAGTTCAAGTGAAAATCCAAGATTAAACAAAGAAAAAATGTTTTCCAACAGACTTGTCTTCTGAGAGTGCGATCAGAGCCCCATTAGAATCGGACAACGTAAACATCTTGTTTATCCGTGCAGACGCTCTGTGAAGCCTGGGGTCACAACTGCATCACATGTTTTACTGCTGTGGCTTCAGCAGCGAGTAGATTTTACGGAGTGGACTTGTAAGAACCATGTCTGTAAAATCTTTTTTCGTTGCAACCTACTCTTATTTAGACTGGCTTATTGAGCTAAATTGCCTTACTATTTGACTATAGCTGGGGGGTAGATTTATGCCTTTCCCAAGGGCATTAGTGCAATGTGAACATGTAGCCCCCCCCTTTCCTGCATGCATGCAAGTTGATGAATCTAACCTGTACTGCGCTGTCAGTTGGAGGCAACCTGAAGGATCCTCTTTTGTTTACTATTAACCTTTCATATAGGGGAGAGTACGACTCCATTCCCAATATTTTCCACTCTTTTAACCCAGATTGGGGTGTACTCATTTGGCTGCTGAGTGCTCTTGGAAAATTTATCTGAAGGCAGAGTTTTCCACAATTTGCTCATACCGGGAATCAAATCCAGATTCTTCTTCGTGTTAGGTAGATGTGCCAACCATTATTCTACCTGAGTAGACCGCACCTCCCAAATATTCTCATAACAGTTCAATAATTCTTTTCTTCTTTTTTTTTTTTTTTTTTTTTTTTCTATAGGAAAAAAATGAGTTGATTGCTGATTGGAAACCTGAACCTTTGGTTCCTCATGTGAAGGAAGATCATCCAATGCTTGAGAAATTGGAGAATTCAATTATTCTTGGGTAAGTGTTTTAAAGAATTCACCCGTTCTAAGTTCATTGGGTTACAATAGAGAGACTGAATTTATTGCTGATTGATAGCTTTTGTCCTTATCTTGAAAGATGTTGCTTGTGACTTTGTTGCTCTCTAAGAACTCTGTAAAACTGGTCTTGTATCAAAGCTGGTGGAGTTTAACTTATCCAGCTCCTTTCATCATCATCATCATCATCAGTCTTTTAACGTCCGTCGTTGGACATAAACCTTCCCCAGGATTCACCACAAATCTCTATCATAGGCGTTGCGAAGCCAATATTTCCTGAATTTGTCAAGTTCATCTCTCCATCTTGTGTTCTGTCATCCTTGGTTTCTCATGTGATCTTTGGGGATCCATGTTGTGAGTTATGATGTCCATCGGTTGTCTGTTATTCTTGTAACATGGCCTGCCCATTGCCATTTAAGTTTTTTAATAGTTTCTACAATGTCACGGACACCCGTTTTCTTCCTTGTATACTACACTGTCTTGTGGTCTCTCCATGTAAGGTTGAGCATGATTCTTTCATGCGCAGGCTGCATGCTTCTCAGTTTGCAGGTCTGTCTCTTGGTTAGGTTCCATGTTTCAGCTCCGTAAGTGAATATCGGGAGAATGCATTGGTTGTATATTCTTCTTTTCAGGATTCAAGCAGCTCCTTTAACATGTGCAATTCAAAATGAATTGTAGAGTTATTGTTGCTTATTCAAGAAATTTCAAATTGAATGGAAAATATTTATGCAAAAATTTAAAAATTGGTCGATTTGACTTGGTTTCATTTTGTTTGTTCTTCACATTTGCAAAATTTATAGTTGCCGCTGGAATTAAATTACTTAGCTGGCAGGGGAAGACATTTTGTTTTAAGTTTCAAGGTGTTTTCCAAAGAAATACTCCCAAACAAATTTTGTGTTTTTATTAGTTCGGTTTACTGAATTTTTTTCCGTTTAGATTCTTGCTATGAGAGTGACCACTATCCATCTTTTACTCTAAATATTCAATTCAATGAAGATGTACAATACTTACAGTCTTGCTACCATGGCCACTTGGGTGTCAGATCAAATTTATGCATTTCTCTCATTGCAAACTCCATTGATATTAACATTGGTATCTGTATTATTGAGTATGTAATGGGATTGTGTATACTGTTTTTTAAACAAGAATAATTGTAATAATTGTAGACATTAGGAAATACTTTTTTTCTCCCTCTTCGGACTGATATTAGATTGAGGTGAGTTAATAAGCAATGCTTTGAGGTGGAGAAAAAAATATTTTGTGACATTTGAGTCTTTGTTATATGATTCTATTCAAATGTCTCATAAACTGGTTTAATCAAAGGTTAGTACTAAATAATAACAGCCAAATCCTTTGTCTTGTCTATCAGGAAAGCTGGCAAATACATTGATGTCAACGGCAAATTATGTCTCAACATGGCAACTTTCAACTTTTTGGGTATGTTGGGAGAAGAAAGAATTGAGGTGAGACGATATTTTTTTGTTTTTTTTGTTTATCGTTTCGTTTTACTTTTTTGTTGGAGAAATTGAGATTTATTTTGTTTAAATACTTTTGATTCCTTCAAGTTGTTATGATGTGAATATTCAAAATTATTCCTATTGGCACTTCATGAAAATCGATTTGCCATTGCAGGTGGAAGCCAGGAAAACATTAAGGCTCTACGGCGTTGGTTCATGTGGACCTCGTGCCTTCTATGGAACCAGTGGTAAGTGTAATTCAAGAATCAATTAACCTGATGAATTTAACCACTCTTGACTTAGAAATTACTGCCTATAACACGGATGGTTAACAAGGATATTTAGGGGGACTGCAACTCACTGCAACTCCTCCAATCCCCATAGTTGTCCATTTTGAGATTTTTTGTGTCCGTGTTACGTTTTTACTCTTAAAATAAAAAGTAAGATTAGCTGAAAATGTTGCTTATTTTCTTTTGACTTCAATGTTAGAATGTATAAACAAAAAATTACTAATTTTGACTCTTTTTAAAATACAAAAATGTACGCTGATATGTCAGCAGTTGAAATTAATGGAAAAAAATCTTTTTAAATGCAGTTGAAACTAAATGCTCCTAATGCCCTCAAACAACAAACACAGAGTTATTTTACCAAACCAATACAAATAAGTAGACTAATATTATCAATAGGATAAGTTGCTTGAGATTTAGTCTTATACCAAGATGAGTAGATTAGATTTTGTACTACTTTTATTACTTTATCTCTGTTTGTTTTGTGTTGGAATTTTTGTTGCTTCTTACAAAACATTTTCACCTGGACATTTTCAACATATCTGAGATCAATTCTTCCTTCATACTCTTCAGATCTTCATCTTCGCATGGAAGAGCATTTGAAGAAATTCATGGAAGTGGAATCTGCCATTCTCTATTGTTATGGCTTTGCAACTATTGCCAGTGCCATACCTGCTTATGCCAAACGGGGAGATGTCATATTCTGGTGAGTATTGTTTTGTTTTCAGATAACTACTGGAGAAATGTATCTGGTTAATACTTTGTGTAGTTTATGAACCATGATTATTCTAAATAATCATAAAATATAATTCTACTGAAATGTTTTCTTTTCTATCAGTTTTTTTAATATCTTAATTTTGATATTGCAAAATATTTCCCTTTATTTTTTTTTTTTTTTGTATTCCATTATGTATGAATAACAAAAACTTTTAGATCATTACATATGATGTCAGTTTTTTGTTTTTTTTTCCAATTTCATTATGAAGGATGATAACAATAACAAAAAAATGGTTAATATTTGATCAAAATATGAACCATTTAAAGCAATAACATTTTTTCCTACAAAATTCTTGGGTTTAGTGGTCACAAATTCAGTAAAACCATAAATTATGGCTTCCCTATTAAAACTTCTATTATGGATCTAGAGTTCAAAATGTAAGAAAAGGTAATATTCTGTGGAGAAATGTCGGAGAATTGAGAGGATGCTGCAAAACTTCATGTCTCGAAATATAGTCAGCTGCAAGGTGTGGGGACTAGAACTTTAATTGAGCATTCCATTTGTAAATGTGGGGCCCATTTTCCAAACTTATTATCCTTTCCTATTGCCTTCAGATTAGGTGATATAGTTGCTGTTGACTTGCAGTAATTTAATGGTTCTAGGTTCAATCCCAGTGTGAGACAATAATAATACTACTACTGCTAAGAGGGAAGTGCGATCAATATACCCCCCTCGGTTAGATAAAGGGTTCGGTTCGTTACTTCCCCTCACATACCAGATGATAACTGATGAAGGCCGTAGAATACAACAGCCGAAACGTTGTATAAAAAACCACCAAGATGAGGATAGTCCGAATAACAATAATACCTCGTAAAAATTCAGAGAAACACAGAGAGGTTTTTGTTGTAAAGTAAAGTCACATTATACATGAAGTAAAATATGATCAACTATTTTACCTACAGTAATAAGTTGGTTGTATTATACACTGAAAAAAATACAATAATTATCATCTTTGTATTGCTTTTCCTTTCAGTGATGAAGGTGCATGTTTATCAATCCAGAAGGGATTGCTGGCTTCCCGTAGTGAGATCCGTTATTTCCGACACAATGATATGGATCACCTTGAGGAATTGTTGATCCGTCAGCAGAAGGAAGAACAAAAGGTAAGCATGCAAGATCATTCTGTCTAGTCCTGGGTCTTTGCACCTGGTTTGGTCTTTTTTGAAAATTTCTAAATAATTCTTGCCATGGACTGGGATTATATCGGATCTTCCCCTTCATTGGTTCTTATTTTACCTTCTGCATAAAATGCTTTTATTTGCAGAAAGAAAAAAAAAAATCGGGGTAGGTTGGGGTCTGTTTTGGAATCTTACATAATAGTGTCTGCGTTACCGAATATACTACGGTGATTCACTCAATGGTTGGTGTAGTATTTTATTTCATTTTTGAGGGTTGGGAGAGAAAAGAGTTGCATTGTTAGCAGGTTACCTGGCTGATGTACAGGAAGCTTTGTTCAAATTGTTATGGCAGCGATCTTTCTGGAGTTGACAAGCATTTGTTTCCATGACTTCATTCTGTTGATTGGCAACGGCTTATTAGAGAAGGGTGAATATTACAAGACAATCTTAGGTAGGAAGCTGCCTGTATTCATCTTGTATTGAGCTAGTTTGTCTGCTATCAAGTCTAAAGGGGTTGAAATAGCTAAGCTGAAACCAACTAATACACAACATTTTTGCTTATTTCTCTGTCTGTAACACCAGACTCTTCCACTTTATAGGTATTAATTTTGATGAATTAAAATAATGATTTTTTATGGGAACTAACTTTCACTCTATGTATGTATGTGTGTGTGTGTGTGTATATATATATATATATATATATATATATATGAGAGAGAGCGAGAGCAATTTAACCAACGTAGGTGACTGCTTTGTCTGTCAACGATATTCAAACTGCATTCGGCGGAACCCCTAGGTTCTATGTGACCTTTCCAGGGGTTCTGTGAAACTGACATTTTTCGCAATATATTTGTTTGTTTTTCATTGTGTAAACAATTCTTTCACGGCTTTTGCGTTTGGATTTATACACATTTGGATAATTCCATAAACAAAGCAAAAATCCAATAATTACATACATATGTAAGTAAAAAAGAGAGTTATTTTTCGAAGGGGTTCCCAGGAAAATGTAATTATTGAAAAGGGTTCCCCAAGTAGTTAAAGTTTGAAGACCTCTGGTCTTTGCAAGGCAACTTGAAAACAATTTGAATATTTTTTATGCTGGTTCCCATTCTGTTAGGTTTTCTCCCTTCCATATATTTTAAAATCTCATTGATATGGAAACCATTGGTACTGAAGAAATTTCCTAGAAACATTGATGAATTTTTATAATTCAGATCATTTATAACAGTCCGCTTATATGATTGAATTTTTTTTTTTTTCTCATTTCTTTACTGCTTTGCAACAAAGACCGTGAGGAATTGAAAAAAAAAACCCCGAGAACTGACTTTCTTTCGAAAAGTTCTCTTAGTTTTCATTAAAATAATGATTGTCATTAATATTGCCGAACATGAATTAAATTCGGTCATTCTTAGTTCTCATCTTTTTATTCTTATTTGCCATTGTTTTATGACCAACTTTTAGTATCTTCACTTATAGCGTGCTTATTTTTTTTCTTTTCAGAATCCTAAAAAAGCCAAAATCACAAGAAAATTCATCACTGTGGAAGGAGTCTACATGAATTATGGAGACATTTGCCCTTTGCCCAAAATAATGGAATTCAAATATAAATATAAACTACGTATCTTTCTGGAAGAAAGTATGAGCATGGGTGTCCTTGGAGATAAAGGCCGTGGTATCACTGAACATTTTGGAGTACCGGTAAGGAGCCGTATCTTCTATTTTACATTTTCTTCCTTATAGTTTGCTTCTATACTTAAATAATGACTGATACTATTAGTACCTCAATTTCTGTAGTCTTTTTTTCACAGATTTTGTAAAATTGACACCTGTGACCAAAAATCTATTTGAATTATATATAAAAGTTAATCTGATTTGCTTAACTCTGTAAAATTAGAAAAAAGAAGAATCGGAGAATGTTCTCATTTAAACATTATTTTATCTAGAAGTGGAGATATGTTCTTGAGAATTTTTTTTTACTATGAAATATCAAGAAAAAAAAAATTTGAACCCCTGAAAACCTTCATTTTTGGTGTCTTTGAAAGTTCAACTAATTATTGAAATTCAATAAAAGATATTTCTTTATTATATCAATGACAGAATCTACCTATCAAAATGTTTCTTTTCATTACTAGCATGTTTTAGCCAATTATTTTATGGCCTTCTTCAGGCACAACTTGTGTAGAAAGAGGAGGGGAAATCTATTTCTCAGTAATACAAACCAACAACTGTTGGCATACAGAAAGACATTGTTGTAAGTGAACTGATCAATCCAATGTATTTATAACAACATGTGTAATATAGAGAATTCCATATTTTTTATATGTAAGGTTGCTCTCCAATCCTTTCTTTGCTAAGCAAAGAAATCTGCACTGACCTGATTTATACATTTGTCTGTAAGACCAATGTTTGCAGCCTCTTTTGACTTCTGTACCCTACTGCAATGCTCACTATCTTTTACTTTGATCTTGTTTGGAGAGGTTGTGTGATCCCTTCTCTCACCAGATATGGTTTGCACTACTGAGAGAAAACAGAGACTCCTATATGGGTTGTACACCTGGAGGAGGCTGTAGAATGGATTTGACATAATGTGGTAACAATGAAAGCAACAAATACTCATTCTCAAATTACAGGAAATTGACTCCTAAAATGGTAGAGTTACCAGAAAAAATTGGAAGTTTCCTCGTTCAATGGGTAAATTATTCAAGTTCAAACAGAAATTGCAAATTTTTACTTCTCTATTACCAAAAATTTAATCATATATCCCATGTATCAAATTTTGATTTGATCTAATCAAAACAAGGATGAGATGTACAATTCTGACCCTTTTAACTATATTAAAAGAATTTGGGAAAGAATAATATCATGGAATTCAAAAAGATTTCATCAAAACTAGGATTGTGTAAAACAGAGAGAACTGAAAAATGAATCTTTAAGAAGAATGAAATTTGGGTCTCCAAAAGTGTATAAGGATCTTCATCAATAATAGAAAATGTATAATCACAAAAATGTATTCCTGTATCAGAATACTATGGTAGACAAGCCGATGGACTGTCATTTAGAATCTGTTGTATATCAATATTACCAGTATTTTTACTCTCTTCAAATAACCTTGACTATAAGTGTTCAAGAGGATCTACATGTTGCTAAGTCACTCACGAAACATTGTTGTAACATAGGTGAAAATGAGACTTTGATTGAATGTTCATTTTTTTTTTTTTTTTCTTCTTCAAAATTTTATGTAGGGTCACTAGAAGGTCCTTGAAACCAGTAAATATGGCTATCGGAACAATTGGGTTCTAACAATGATCCCGTTTTATTTATTTCAGATTGAAGACATTGACTTTTTGGCTGCTTCCCTGGAAAATGCTTTTGCCACCACTGGTGGCATGTGTGTCGGACAAAAATATATTATTGATCATCAGGTGAGCTATTTCATATAAAATCATCACAATTTTCTATTTTCCCATTCTTATTCAGGACTTGAAAAGAAATTATTTTTAATTTTCAATGTACTCTTTTAACCATATTCTAATCCAAAATGATTAATCTGGTTGAGATTCAACTAAGATACAGTGTAAGTTTTAATTAGCTTAAGTTAATATAAGTATTAATGAATTACTATAGTTCCTTGAATCAAATATGCTATTGCACCTCCCCTTGCCTTCTTTAGTCTTGAAGATTTAACTTCCGTCTTAAAAAAGGAAGGTTATGTTTTTTATAGCCCAGAAAACCTCAGATTAAGCATACCATTGTTATTCTTATGAATACAGATTCTTGGCTTTTGCACACCATTGTTATTGGTATTAATACAGATCCCCAGGTTTACCATACCATTATTGATAGAGGCCTAGTGGTAATAGTAAGCACTATACCTTGGTTACTAGTAAACATTGAGCAATTGAATTGGAGTATTATGTCAGTAAATGCCAAAAGTATTTCAGGTGTGTTGAATAAGTTCAGTTCCTGTGTCCTTCATTAGTAGTATTCCAAATAGATATTTTCTGTCTAACATTATTGCGGACATTAAAAGTGATTTCTTTAAACAAAAGATTAAAAAAAATCTGAATAAGTTACTTAGCAACCAACTAAATATGTTGGTCTTGTCGGTTGATGGTTATGTTGTAATGTTATTTTGTATTTGATATTAAGAATAGGGCCTAGTTTGATGGTTTGATGGCCTTATTTATTTCATCACCCCTCCCCTCCCCAACGAAAAAATGTCATTCAAAACAGAAGAGCAGCCAATCCTTGGACTGACAGTTTCTTAGCTTTCTTGAGTGACCATTTTGAGTTGCTAGATTTAAGTAAAGGGTGGTCACAAGTATAGTAGCTTTTCTGATGATTAAAAATGGATCTCAAATAAAATTATATGGTTAACAACAACATTATTTGAAAAATGGTATCTTGAACAAAACTTTTACTTTCATTATTTTGTCAATGACTGATTAATACATAATATAATTTTACTCTGTGTGTGTGTGTATATATATATATTATTAAGGAATTGATATATAATCCCATAGAATGGCTATAAATTGCATTATATTGTATTGAAACTTTTATTTGAAATGATCTCCCATCTTTACTTGGTGAATGTATCACTTGGCCTAGATAATGTAAATAGAATAAACAAAGAGAATGAGGCTGCTGCAGGAATCGAACCTACCGCTGATAGGGTAGCTGCTTCAATGTAGCGTTACTCTTACCATTGAGCTATACAGCCATTGGTAATGCATATGATATAACCCAATTTTTAACCGTGTATATATATTAAACAAATATAAAGAGTATTTTTAGAGTCAGAATAACGCTTTGATCTTTAGATCGAAATAATGTTATTTGTGAAAGTTGATATTTTATCAATATGTTATATATTTGTATTTTTTGGAGCCTTTGTATGAGTTTTTCTTTTTAGCGTATACTGTTACCTGGAGATGGAATACTCAATTTCAGCTTTATTTTGAGAAAATTAGCCATTGAAAATGGTTGTTCAAGAATTGGAAAAAATGCCTTTATCCAAGGATTCCCAGAAGTGAACCTTTTGGGGAATGGGAAGTACGGTAGCTTTCCTGATGGTTAGAAATGGATCTCAAATAAAATTATCCCATGACCTAGTAGAGTAAGTACGATGCTGGATCCTAATTACATTTCTTGGGGCGATGGGGATTATTTGGTGATTTCCCCCTCCTCTCCTAGTAATGTGATAGCTCTGTAAAAATTATTGGATTTAATGTGTTTTTGGTTGAAAAGTAGAAAGTTTCAAGATACTTTACCAAAGATTTGTAGATAAAATGTATTGCTGTGGAGTAGAGAATATTTAAAAAGAATTATCTTAATAGCTTCTGTTTAGCTATTCTCTCATGACTGTGACTGACACTAATAGAAGTTATTGGCAATGTCAGGATTGTGCAACAAGAAGTGAAGCTTGCTGTTAAATGGCCCATAGAGATGTCAGTGTTCCAGGAAATATCTTTTTCTTTTTATTTCTTTCAGAGGCTGTCAGGCCAAGGATATTGCTTTTCTGCTTCTCAACCTCCACTCTGTGTTACTGCTGCTCTCGAGGCTTTCTGTATGGTTGGAGAAAATCCTGGTAAGCAATTAGACATTTATGCTGGAACTTTTATTTTTTGTCTCATTCGGTTTCTCCCTCGATAATGATTAGGGCTGTGACTATCCACTGACTTATTGCGATTTTTGCAATAATTGCTACACAACTTTTCTATAACGATACTAATGATTTTGTAGCTAATCTGAAATTTTGATTTTGCTTTTTTTTTTTCTTTTTTCAAATTTATTTCTATTTATATTCGGACCATCCTCATCTTGGTTGTTTTTCATACAACGTTTCGGCCGTTGCACTCTACGGCCTTCATCAGGTATCATTTGATTTTGCTGTTTTAATAGTTTGAAAAATTAGTTTAAAAAAATGAAACCAATTTCCATAAAATACATCTCAGTACTGACTGTTTGAGAATCTTATTTACAATTTAACGGCAAGTAGCAAACAAGTGGACATTTTAAATATTCTAGTCAGTAAAACCCTCTATTAGTGCAGAAATGGTGGTGAGGGAAAGGATGTAATGTTGCCAGTTATACATTTTATAATTGAAGGTGTTTCTTTTGGACATCCGTACATTGTTTTTACCTGTGTTCATATTCTGATATCTTTTTAAGGAGGTTTATTTTTTTCCTTAACCTCCTATTGTTTTTTTTTTTCCTGAGTTTATCTTGTATTGCGATTTGTATTGTATCATGAGTTAAATATAGTGATACACATTTTATCGTTGCAGCCCTAGTGATGATTGCATTTTGAAATGAGGGAAGGCAATTGTCTTCAAGTTATCTGAATTTCTTGGAGGAAACTTTTCCGTTACTATTTTTTGACTAGTTTATCCTTCATCTTATCATTGTTGCTTTTTATTACAACACTGAAGTTGCTATACATTCCATGATCAAGTAATCAGCTCAGCCCAGAAATAATATAATACCCCATAATGAGATATGTATTCAGATCCTGTATCCTCGGAAACTCATCTGAATAATTTGGCCAACTGGTTAGGTAGAATTAAATCTGGTTATATTGCTGCACTTCTCCATGGTATATTGTTTGTTTATTATCCACTAATAATAATTGGTGTACTAATCTTGAATTGTCTGTATTTATAAAAGGAATTATTACTGTATATTCCTAAAGATAATAGGAGACCCCAATTTCATGGTTTTTGCTCAGTTTTCGCATCTAATGTATAGAACATGGGGGGGGGTCCAAGTTTTGTCGTATCTGCCATAGATATACGTTATTATTTGTTGTTTATTTTTCATTTTATTACTGTTGTTGTAATGCTGGAGTTGGATTACATTCTATGACTGTTTAGAATATAAAACATCCCGAATGCTGCCTTGAAAAGCAATTATAAGATGGAAGATAAACTTTTCAGCATTAATGAAGAATCTTCCTCTTAGAAATCTAGACAGCTTATGACTAGGCAGTAAACAAACAATAAGGCGAAATTGAATCAGAGAGAAGTGTAGTTATGACTAGATTTAACCTGGTCTCTGGAACAAAATCAGTAAAGCGACATCCAAGTTGGACAAACCTCAAAGGATACAGGATGCAAGTTAGAGGCTACTTTATTTCTGATCCATGATGCTTACTTAATATCTGAGCTTTGCAATAAATGTCAAGTAAGAAGCCGACTTGAAAATCCACAAGGGGAGATAAATTTTACACTACTGATGCCTGAAAAGTGAATAACATTTTAAAGAACGAACAAAACGGGGCTGAACTGAAGGAGATTATACAGATAAACTATTGCCTAGTTCTCCTTATTGGTTGTTGTAAATTTTTTATCTGAAGTTGAAGAGTGCCATTCTTAATATAACTCACGACTGTTTTTCTTCCATGAGTTCTCTTGTTCCTTTTCATTTTTGGTTGATGAAAATTCATTTTTTGGGATTTTTCACAGCAGTATTTTAACTGTAAATTTTTGCCTTTTAGCCATAAAATCAGCCAAAAATAGAAAAGATTTAACTGATTTCGGCCACTTTTTAAAAATTTTTATTTTATTTTCAGGAGTTTAACCCCCCCCCCCCAAAAAAAACCCACTGCTTTTAGGGCCGGTTTGTGTCACTATAAAAATTCCATCATTCTGTTGTACTCTTTTTACATAACATATTTTTTCATTTTGAAAACAGTGTTGCTTGAAAAACAAGGAGCGGAAATCCCTTCCCAGAAATCTTTCATTGAAATGAATGAAATATTTATATTTCGTTATACCAAACAATTAAAAATAATTACATGTTGATTTGGGGATGTGTACAACCTTCTAAACCATTAAAGGAATCAACCAAAACCACATTGTTTGAAAATTTTAATTCCAAACGTTGTGAATAGACACCCTCACTGCTAAAACCTTTTGAAAAAAAAAGAAAGAAAAGCTGAATTTTTCTCTAAAGTGAATAATTTTCCAAGACAATAAAAGTATTATTTATCTGTATAACTGAAAATAAGATATCTATTTTTATCTCATATTGCAAAATAATTAAATCCTTTTTTTTAAAATTTTCTTTTGTTTCTATAATTCTTTCATTTATTTTTATTTGTTCTCTGTTTTGACATTGGATAGGCGAGTGTGTTGAAATTTACTATCAGGTGTCTGTGACATAGATACCTAAGGTTATTCTTATCCTGTATCTTTCTTTCTCCCCTCTCTTTCTCTCATTTCCTTTTCTTCTTTTGTCATGGTGATGTCCCATTCCATTATTAAATATCAAGATGGGGTGAAAAGGTTGTAGTCGATAGTGTATTAATCGAAGGAAGATAGTAACATTTATTAGATATTGATGTACGTATTAATTGATTTGTATGAAAAAAAAAAAACCCATTTTAAACATGCCATGAAAACTTTCTATTTTCTTCAATTTTTCAAGAGAAAAGCCGAGCACAGGAATTACTTAGAACTAAATAGGTTAAAGACTCGAGCATGCAGCTGGATTAAGAATGTTGACCCTTCAAAGTTGAAATGAAATCTTTTATCATTGTGTTTCTTGTTCAGGAGAAATATGTTGGAAACAGTTTTTCTCAAACTTAACTTTTCCTTTCCAGATTAGTTGATACCAGAATGAAAATTAGTATTTTGTCTTTGATTAAATAACATTTGAAACATTTTTCCCTCCAGGTATGATCAAAGAGTTGCGAGATAAATGTGAAGAGGTTCATGAAAAACTGACTGGGTAAGAATACTTTTAATTTATAAGAAAAGGTCCATGAGATTTTTCTACCCTTTCTACACTCCTGAGATATAGATATCCCAAGGTTTCTATGACTAATGGGATATATATGTCCCGTAGATATCTTTTCAGTAATAGGAATTATGTATCTCAATAGGTTAATCTTGTAATGGTTGAGCAAAGAGCACATTACCAAAATATAAACTAGTAATTCTTTCTTTAAAAAAATTTGCTATTTGACTTGATTTGGATTATTTACATAGTGTTTTAGAATTACAAAACTTTCAAGTTGTGAATAGTCATTGAAATATTAACCAAATCACATTTTTTGTTTAATTCTCTGTGAAGATCTTTATGTAATAAAATGTAATATATGTATGTATGCTTCTCTGGTGCACGAGGACTTCGTTTATTCCAGTCAAAGCTGTATATGTTCACTTCGCATAGATGCTGGGGTAGGGATGAATCTGTCCCCCCCCCCCAGTATGAAGTAAAATACCAAGGCAGATTGGGCTCTCCAGCCATGGGAAGTCAACCAATTTAGAAGGATAACTCCAAACCAGGGAGTGATGTCCCTATCAGGCAGTTTGACGTCCAATTTGATTTTCCTCTGGCAGCTCCTGCAGCCAAGCTGATGCCAGACGATTGCTCTTTGCAGTCCTCTGGACTACATCAATGTGGCCAAGAGGGGGACTCTGATGACTGGAGATCCCTGGATCTCCGTACGCCTTGCCCAGGTGTGTGCCCTCCAAGGTCCTTTTAATTATCAGTAAAGACAAAATGGAGGCCATTCAAACAATAAATTGTTCAGTAAATTGTGTGAATAGGGAGAAATTTTGTCATGTGAAATAGACTTCCTTAACATTTAGATAAGAAGTTTGAAAAAAAAAAGTGATTTGAAGATTTTACATTTCTGATATAGAGACAGATAATTTTTTTATTTTCATTTTTTCAAATCATTTGCACACTGTTTCATATCAAAGAGTTTTGGGCTTCTTTTTTTTAGGGAGCTGTTTGTAGGTGAGTCTTTATTAAGTGACTTTATCTGCTCTGCTCGCCTGACTTGTTGACATGTTATTTAGAGGGAAATAAAAAATGAGATGATGTTACCTTTTAAAAATTAGAAATGAGATGTTACCTCTTTCTCTGTTTTCAGAATTGATGGATTAGAAATATATGGAGCACCAATTTCTCCTGTGAAACATTTGCGTCTGATTGAACCAAGTGATGACCGTGACATTGACGAGAGGACCTTGCAAAGGATTGTGGAAATGGTGTGTTCAGTCTTTAGGAATCACAATTAACATTGGATATGATTAAATTTTTCTTAGTTTATACTTCGGCTTTAATTATGGCTTAGAGTGCACTGCTGATACACAAAGTAGTCTATAAGATTTATTGATTGTTTAAAAACATATACATATATATAGAATTAAAAAGACAAGGTGCTACCCAAAAGTTCAGGGAATTTGAGGTGAGAGAAGTGGATGCTCAGTGTATTTTTCTTGTCAGTCTTTTAAAACTTTTGTTGCTATAAAAACATTTTTTGCATGAGCTAAGGTTTAAATATCAATGGTATCTGGGGAAAAATACAATTGCTGGTTTAATTTGTAAATAAACTAGGGTTTGATGAAGTCGCTGTTGTTAAGTGACTGGTTTCAATTGCAAAATAATTCATCAATGGTAAGGCCCTCAAACTTGAATATTCTTATATGAGTACATTAGTAGACTGACTTGAATTGACACTACAATTCTGAGAAATTCTTTATAAGGCTCTTTGACTTATTGGTGCAGAGAAAGTATGTATGCACAGCTTTAGGTAAATAGAAGCTTACTGAAATGAAGGGAAGTGACTTTTCAGCCTTCTCTTGAAGAACATTTTTTGAAGGTCAAAAGAAATGTCAAAACTACAGCCACTCTATGAAAAAATAGTGTAATGATATAAGTTTGTGAAACACCAATATAATTAGTGTTGAACGCTCAAGTAATTACTAATTCTGAAACTGGAACACTAATAATTTATCTCAGCACTGATATCTCGAAGCGATCTCTAACTGAATTTGCCCATCTCACACATGATAGTCAAAAGGTGTGATAGCCTTAAACCCTACTTCTTCACGTACATATGTGTTTGGTTATATATTATGAAGATCTTCAGCAACATAAACTGCTTCTTTCTTCAGACCTTTTAGGATATGAATGTCATCAAGTGCTTAGTCTTCTTCAATAGTTCTTTGTAGGCAAATGATTGTTATTTTTGTGGTAGGCCTGTCAAAATACAACTCTAACATTTCTAGTTTATTATTTTGGTCATTGAGTTCTAGTTTTATTTAGAATTTTACTTAGAAAAGAAGATGTTGAATAAGGGATGAGGTTTCTTTCACCCAAATTATCTGTCACACTGCTGACTAGGCCCATAGGAAATCTGACTCTCACATTTTTTGCTAACATTGATGTAATTCTAGCTGACTGTCCAAATATCAAATCTCCTTGACGGATTACCCAGAATCTCTGAATGGTCAAATATCCTCTTCTATATCCTGCCATTTTGTGATATTGGTATTTCTGTATAAATGAGACGGCATCCAGTTCAACATCGGAAATATTTGTAATAACTCTTTGAGTGCTCAATTATGAGAGATGAAAAGCTGTCATTTTGTCTTTGGGTTAAAAATTTGATTTCTGAAATTGTTTGTATGCTAACACTTCATGTCCCTGCTTGTAAAGAATGTGTGGACATAGAGGGAAGTGGAAAGGGGGGATAAATAAGATGAATGGGGAGGAAGATTGAAAACTTTGATTTGGGAATCTATTAAGAATAGTGGAATGTATTGATAACTCATCAATTCAATTCATTTGAAAATTCATCTTTGTATATATTTATATATATTCTGCTTCTTTATTCAGGCTCAGATAGAGGGGATTGCATTGACTGTTGCTCTGTACCTTGTTGATGAAGAACATAAGCTGCCAAAACCCAGGTGAGAAAATTAGGCATGGCTTTCAATTTCTACTCTACACACCCATACACACCCACACACACACCCATACACACCCACACACATACATATACACACCCACACACATACATATACACGCACACTCACACATACACACACACACTGGAGACCTGTTTTAACATCGAATCGCTTATAATGTGAGCATAGACCCCAATTTTAAAAATAGAATGAAAAAAGCATCATAAATGCCAAAGTGCATTAAAATATTGTTAGCCATTTTGCGGCCATTTAAAATGGCTAAATTATCTGTTTTTATCCATTATAAGGCTAAAAATTAGCTAAAAAAGAGTTTGACATTTCTTCAAAATTTCAAGTACATCAGACACTTGACTCTCTTTTTTTTTTTTTTTCCTTTGCTTTTTCTCTCTTTTTGGCTCTAAGTTGACATTCACTACATACGTCACTAAGTTGTGTCAAAATGTAACCTTTTTGTGAGGAGGTATCATGATTTTTAAAATTTTCATATTTATTTCTGTCTTCCTTTCTCCAACCCACACTCTGTTTTCTCTTCTGTACTGATTCCAAGGGTTTCCCTTGAAGAGATTGGGGATAGGGGGAAGAGAAATTAAAAATAAATTTGATTATAATTTTTTTTATAATGTATAGTTGTTTATCACAATGAATTTGATAACACTGAATGTAATTTGTTCCAATTTTTTCATCCATTGCTCTGTTATATTCTGATTATTGTTTCCTAAAAGACCCTATCCCTGATCACAATAAGCGGCTTTCTCTGTATTATCAGCAGGACCTATGAAGAAGTAATTTGAATCTTAACATAGTCTATTTTTGTTTGCAGTAGTAATTTTGTTTGTTAATGTGTAAATATCTCTGTTCTTTTCAGTATCCGCATTTCCGTGAACCGAAAACTGTTGACTGATGATATTGATAAAATGGTCTCTGTTATTGAGAATGCCACAAATGAAGTTCTTTTCTCAAGGTATGCAATTTTAGTGTTTTTTTCCCTTCTTTTTATTAAAATCTTACTTCTTCTTATCGAAATAAGCTCTTCCAGTTTGAAAATAACACTGACCTTATAGGGAGTTATCAGCAAAAATATGCAGAAAAACTTAGGGAAAATGAATAGATAAGAAGTGCCTGGTGAATGTTTTTCTGGGCTGGTAAGCTTGTATTTGAAAGAAAAATGTCTTTTTCACCAAGATTCATACATTTTTATTATCTGAATTAATGTATATTTCAATGTTGAATATGTATTTCTAATGTAAGTTGTTCGCTGAGATGCCCATGAAGCCATTTTTATTTAATAAGTAATAACTAAATAACCTATCAAAATCCAAACACTCGATTCATTGGGTGAGAAAATACAGTTGGAATTTTAGATGAGTCTTTTTTAAATATATCTGAATAAGTAATTTACCTAGATAAATCAATAAGTCCATAGCCTGATGATGAAGAAAAGATGTTACTTTACATCAAATACTTATTATCCCTGAATGGGCGGTGAATATTAATCACATAGATCAAACATTATACACTGAAAGTTTTGGGTCATCCAGCTAATAACTGTGTCGGACTACTGACTTATAAATGCTACCATGTATATATTGTGTTCTTATGTCATTCAGTGGTGATGATTCAGTGATTCATAATTACGCTGACTGATAGTGAGTTTTATAGATTGGATTTCTGAAGGAAACGCAGATCTCCCTTGCCATCACGTTGACTGAGTGACAGTATATAAGTAATAATTTGGAGGAAACTGTTTAAGACAATTATGGTCTTTCCACTTGCACCTATCTTACCAACATGTTTTGTGGGTGGCTGGTTTGGTAACAAGTTGATCCACTTGGCCACTTATAGTCTGTATTTTTCCTTTTTACTTACAATACAATACAGAACATTGGTAAGTTCATACTCAATCTGCCATTGGTTCACCTACCATTGTATACCAACGTTAGAAACCAACCAAGCAAAACTGTCAACATAGGTTTCTTCAGTTTTTAAGAGGTTATGTCACAAAGATGATATTGAAATAAATTATTTTTAGAACCTGAAATGCTGTGTACCTTGATGTGCATTCATGCTTGTATGTATGTACCTATATAGGTATTTTTATGTTTGTCTATGAAATTTCAAAGCTGAAAACCTGATGTTATTGTTTGCTTTCAGTGAGTCCTGATGTGAATCAACATAAAACGGATGTTCATCTGTGGAGAATAGAAAAACAAATCCGACAAGGATGAATCTGGATGAAAACTGAAAGAAATAAAAACTGAATATATAAGATGACAAACAAGAAAAGGAAGCCATTGCAAAAAGATATGACGTTGATGAATATACAATTTAGTGTTCAATTGTTACCTTTTATAGTGAAACGATCATGTTATAAGTTGTGATAACATTGACATTCTAGTTTTCTACTGCTTAACCATTTTTACCAAAATCAGTTATCAGTAAAAATTCAAGTTTAGAATATATTTGAAAAATTTCAGGAAAAAGTTTACTTTTTCTTTTCTTTTTCTTTTTTTTTTTTTTTTTTTTCTTTTTAATGCAATCCACCTCATTTTGATAGTGGCTGTGAAACAAAAACTAATGTAAGTTGTGGTTATCTTGAACAATTGGCATGTAAAATGGAGATAACTTTGTTAAAATAAACTGAATTATCTCCCCTCTAAATGAAGCAGTAATTCATAATCATTTGAAAGTGTCAAAATGAAAGTGAATTCCTAGCATTAAATATTCATTTGAAAACAATTACCTTGTTTCAAAAAGAAAATTAATAATTATTACTTGAAATTCGTTTCATCCTGACACCTTTTAATTATGTTAGAATAAATTAACGATTACTGCTTGGAATTCATTTGCATTCTGACACCGTTTGTTGGACTAATAATTGAAAATTACTGTTTCAGGGGAGATAATCCACAGTTTATTTTAAAAGTTATCAACCATTATACATGCCAATTGTTCAGGATAACCCAAGTTTTTTTAACAAATATCTAAAACTTAATTTTCGTTGTTAAATCTAATTTTGATCTCCGTGGTCCTTTTAATATTTGTATCAAGTTGATTTTTAATTGTAAAATTGGCATTGAAGACAAAAAATATTTCTTTAAAAAAAAAAAAAATGAAACGTTATTTTGTAATGTGAACCTTTACGACAAACTATAAATAATAGCTAATATATCCTGAAGGGACCGAAATTGAGAATTTCAAGTTGAAAATGTGTCCATTTGATCGTGCCTAACCTTTCTGCTTCTTGTCTAAAACTTGTTAGACAAGGTATTTTGTTCATTAATTGTTTGTGGTTTATTTGGACTAATTTGCTCGTCTTTGTTGTTTATATCTCACAGAGTTTTGACCACGTATCCTCCGGCCTTCTGTGTGCGTCTTGAATGTTGAATCTGGTTCTGTGTACGTGAGGGGTTGCGCATGCTCCCTGGAACAAGACTCGACATTTCGGTGCACAACTGACACCTGCAGAAGGCTGAAGAGGAGGAATGAATCTGAATAAACCACATACAATGATTTTCCTCTTTTTTTTATTGAAATCACTTCTCTATTTTTCTGTCATGGATTGGGTGTTTGGGAGGGGGGGGGGTCATGTGGTATGTCGGGTATTTTGATAGTGTGTTTCGGTTCAACCTGTTCGCTGCCTAGTATATTTTTTCACATTGTTACTCCTGTCCTGGACTTTCCTTGGAAAAGAAAAAAAAATTGGAAAATAGAAAGTCTTCATTGCATGTCTAAAACGGGTTTTATTCTCATACAAATCGACTAATACGTACAGCAGAATGTCTAATTAATGTGTTGAGGTATTTTGATAATCTAAATGAGTGTGAAATATCTTGATACGTAGATCTACACGTAAGGCCTTATTAAATTCCGTACTTTTGTATCTACTCTCTCTCTCTCTGTCTGCATTTTCTAAGTGTACTTCACACATTCTTACAGGGTTTTGCCATCTTGAAAAGCATAAACATTATCATAAAGACGAGTTATCTCGTCCATTGCTCCAGACTGATGACTTGCTAAGATAGATTATCTTGTCTTTGGCAGCTCACAGGTTTAAAGGAGCAGATTCCAGTTTCAAAATTGATTCAGTGACATTGAAAATAACGATGAACATTTTCTCATGATCTAAACTACTTTATTACAAACTGTCATTACCCTGAAAACCAATTCTACAGTTCTATTTTATAGGGGACAGTCTTGTATGCTACCCAAGAGAAAATAATAATAAGCTATATGTATTTATATATTTATTTTTTGTCTGTAACACCCCAAATCAAATGAAGATTGTTACTCTAGGTATTAATGTATATGAAGTACATCATACAGACACGCTTGATGATAATTTAGCTTTGATTTAAGACTTATACTCCTATGAATTATTACTGTTAACAAATATTCAGATGAGTTAAGCTTGTGTATTAAACTAACTTAATGCTCTGCGAATGATTTTTAAAAAGTAATAAAAACTCAACTAATTTAATAATCATATTTTTCTTGCTTGTGAACCAAACTGCAAGTATGTTGTTCAGAGTTATTTCAAGCCTTTGTTTTGGAATGGTCTGATAGTCAATTTATGTTATTCTACAGTATCATTGTACACTAGTACTGTTCTATGACTTTTACAGTATTGTGCTATCAATTTTCAAATGGTCTGTCTGTTAATTTTCAAGTGGTCTGTCTGTTAATTTCCAAGTGGTCTGTCTGTTAATTTCCAAGTGGTCTGTCTGTTTATCAAACTCTTGAAAACACTGCTGTACAATGTTCTATTTTAAAGTCTGTACAAGGTCTGTCCAGAAAGTATCCAGCCATTTATTATTAACAAAAAAATTGTCTATCCATGGCAATGTCGCCTTAGTCCTCTTCAGAGTACTCCCCTTCGGATCTCACATACTTATCCCGTGTCCTTTTCTATTTTCCTAAACAGTCTGCAAAGTCCTCTCTTGGGATCACCATCAGCTGCCTCATCACATTCTCCTTGATATTGTCCCCGATCTGTTATCTCTATGAAAAGCCAGAAGTTGCAGGGAACCAAATCTCGACTAGGGGGCTGACTGACATAAATGACGTGATGTTTTGCAAAAAAAAACCCCAGCATGAAACAGAAAATAACTTGCTTGGTCATAGTGAATGCCATAGTCACACAGTAGACAAGCTCACTGCTGATTGTGTCTCCACTCATGAGAATGTCTCTTCATGAAGGCACAGTAAGGTCTCTTCTGATTGGTTAACAAGTTAGATCTGGGCTGTGTAACCAGTTCTTGATTTATTAAAAAAAAAATAGCTGGATATTTTACAACCAGACCTTGTACTATTAAGTAGATGTAATACTGTTTATGACTACCACTGTGTTGTGATTCTGTTAAGGCTCCTTATCACTAAAATATTCTTATTGGTTCTGTCTAATGTAAACTGCTTTTTGTGCATTATGGACAACAGTTCGACGTGGCGACAGTATTTAATAGTAAGCATTTATATTTATCTTAATTGAAATGCTTTTTAACCACTGAGGAACAGATGACGAGATATCTTGTGAGAAATCACTTTATCCTGGGTCTTCTTACAGACATTGACATTGGTAGTATGTAGGAAGAGAAAAATTTAGAGAAACATTTTTTAGAAATCAGTCTCATGTGGTTAAGCTTTGTAAATACTAATACTAACCTGGACTCAACAATACTCAAGCACCATGACTTAGTATTGTTGTAATTATCACTACATGCCATTTCGGCGGGATGAAAATATTGTTGCTTACTTAACTATGATTAGTACAGCTTTGTTCAGGGATACTATTTAAGTACTGTGGCCACAAGTTTCATCTATTGATACTTTGTTATCATCCCTATGTACATCTTTGTTATTACTTATAGAACAAATATTTCCCAGAATGCCTTCATTGAAACCTTTTACCATAAAAACACATCTCACTGTCCCCCACCGGAAAAGTCGAGAGTTGTATCAACTGCTGGTCAAAATAAGACACACAAAAGTGGAATTATTTTATTCTATTTTTAGGAATTTTTTTTTTTTTTTTTTTTTTTTCTTGGTTGCTGTATGTTTTCTTCAGTGTTTGTACTTTTGAAACACAATTCTATGATATTATGAAATCTTTCTTTCTCTCCGAATGCAGTATTGGCGAACAAAAAAAACATAATGCTGTTTTTATCTCAATAAAAATTCTCAAAATCCACCTATTTTTTTCTTTATTTTTTTCTTTTTCTTATTTTTTTTCTTTTTCTTATTTTTTTTCTTTTTCTTATTTTTTTTCTTTTTCTTTTTTCTCTTTTTTCTTCTTTTTTCTCTTTTTTCTTATTTTTTTTTCTTTTTTCTCATATTTTTTTTCTTTTTTCTTATTTTTTCTCTTTTTTCTTATTTTTTCTCTTTTTTCTTATTTTTTCTCTTTTTTCTTATTTTTTCTCTTTTTTCTTATTTTTTCTCTTTTTTCTTATTTTTTCTCTTTTTTCTTATTTTTTCTCTTTTTTCTTATTTTTTCTCTTTTTTCTTATTTTTTCTCTTTTTTCTTATTTTTTCTCTTTTTTCTTATTTTTTCTCTTTTTTCTTATTTTTTCTCTTTTTTCTTATTTTTTCTCTTTTTTCTTATTTTTTCTCTTTTTTCTTATTTTTTCTCTTTTTTCTTATTTTTTCTCTTTTTTCTTATTTTTTCTCTTTTTTCTTATTTTTTCTCTTTTTTCTTATTTTTTCTCTTTTTTCTTATTTTTTCTCTTTTTTCTTATTTTTTCTCTTTTTTCTTATTTTTTCTCTTTTTTCTTATTTTTTCTCTTTTTTCTTATTTTTTCTCTTTTTTCTTATTTTTTTTTCTTTTTTCTTATTTTTTTTTCTTTTTTCTGTTTCTTTTTTCACTTGTTTTTTTTTCTACTTTTACTTCTCTTTTTTTTTTTTTTGTCTCTCTCTTAGAAAAGAGAAGAAAAAGTGATTTTTGGTGCTTGCTCATTGTCATAAAGTGAAAGCCTGAATAAGTGAAATATCCTTGATGGGAAAAAGAAAAATTACTTGTCAAAAATTAACAACTTGCCATCTTAGTCAATAATTGAGCTATAATTGATAATAGCATCAAAATTTGAAGTCATATAAAAAAAATCACGTCTAAGAATAAATATTCTATTTTGGTCATCACCTGCATTTTCCTGTGGAAAACATTTTAAATAGTGAAATACCTAGATTCTGAGTATTATACCCATCAGAATAAGGATTCCCAAAAGGCCAAAAAAGCTTCATTTAAAAAAAAAAATTTTTTAACAAAAAATGGAGATAAAAACTTCTTTTTTTTTTTTTTTTTTTTTTCCGAGAGATCTGGAGTATTGATGCTAATTTTAAGTATGGACAGTAACGCTGGAATACACACGCGTATAAAAAAGAAAAAGATAGAATCCTTTGCTCTCTTTGATGGGTACTGTGGTTCAATAATGCACGACAAGGCTTCATTGATGAAAATTAGAATAATATTGATCACTATCTCAAGGGAATTAATTCTAAATCAGAACCTGAAAAGTTGCCTCCCTTGTGCCAATTCTCAGCCACATATAGGCCGGTATTCTAGCGCTCGTAATTCTAGACATTGTTTCGATAAAATTTAGTATTTTTCAAAGTATATCAAGTAATCAGTAATTCAAGCAGGATTATCTAATGACTGGAAGAGTTACGAATTTCCCACTGGTAACAGGGGTTTGTACTCTTGGGGTTTGTTCAAGATTTTGATAGTGATATTCTTAGTTTCTATTTAGATATGTATCAACAATAATTTCTCTGATCCACGATTCTATTATCACTCTATTCCGCACAGAATTCTTGCCTTCTTGCATAGTTGTTCAAATTATCAAAACACTATGACCATAGGCACTTTCCGAATTTATGACGAAAAAAAACAAAACAAACAAAAACGTTCAAAACTTGTATAAGAATTATTTTTGATGTAAGGAATATCTATCCCATTCGCAAGAAAGAATGGAGGATTTTTTAATCTAAGAATTATTTGTTTTACATGGTTAGGACAGGAGATCTTTGTATTTGAAAAAATTTTTTTCACGTTCTAAACGATGGGACGTAATAATTAACACATAAAAAATTTGTATGCAAAATACACAGATTTTGAAATTCTACCAAAAATTGAATAATTATCGTATTCTAAGGAAATCTTTGGTACTCAAATCAATTTTTAATGTATTTAATAATGGAATGCATTTTTGTTTTCTTTTAGAAAAGCATGAATAGCTAATTTATTTAATTTTTTTTATAAAACCCTTATCAAATATCTTGTGAATAAAGAATTCAATAAAAAATATATATGAAAATAAGTCCTTGGAGGAACCAAATTAAATAAAATAATATTTAGCTGTAAATGTAGAAATTATGTTCTGAATGGAGGGTAAATAAAATTAAAACATTTTTTTGTTGTTGTTTTGAGAAATCGAAGTTGAATATATTTAAGTCTTAGAGTTTGTGCAAAAATAGTATTCGCGTAGATTATGACTTAAAAAATGTTTTCCAGAAGCTTATTTTTGGGATAAAGTTTCTAAGAAAATCTAATGAACTAGAAATTTTTAATAGAATTATTATTTTTTTTTAATTACTTACATACGTGAAGCAATTACTGAAAATGGAAAAACCGCTTACGATTTTTTTTCATTGTTATTACCTCCATGAAAAAAAGTTGAAAAATAGAAAATTTCGTAGTTTTGGCTTAGAAAGACAACAAAAAATATCCATCTACTGGCAGTGAAGAAAATATAACTGTTCAAGGCTTTTTTTTCTCTTCTGGGCATCCATAATGATTTTAAAGAAGCAGTAAGATCCAGTTGCAACTTAGCTCTGATTATCAATTACATCAATTTATTCACATCGTGATAATTATTTTACTTCTCATTATCTTCCAAGTAAAAAGCATGTAATTTTTTTAATAAATCGGAGAATCGTTGAAGTAACAAATTCCCGTTATCTAAATAACGATTATCTATTCTCGAAATAATTTTCACCACAAATTTCAATTGCTTTTTCTTTTGAATGTATTATCTCCTGGCTGAATAGGTCATTTTTAAAAAAAATTTTACGAAAATATTTTTTGAATGGTCTAAAACGTGTTTTAATTGCACTGAAGTAGTGTTTCTCCTTTCTTACGGCTAAGTAGAGGCAACTTCTTGTAGTTAAATCTGAAATTGAAACTTCAACGAAGATACTCATGTTATTTGAGGCGTCTATTTCCGCCACATTCCTTCGGGAAGTGCATATAGGCCCAACATGTTGAATGTGACAGCATTTCGTAAGGATTCAGCAAAGACTTAGCTTAGTCTTTCACTGCATATATGCTAAGTTGATATAATGGGCGCTTTGCCATGGAGCAATAGCTAGCAATATAGCTGTTCCAGGCTTTGTTTTTTCTCTTCTGGGCATCCATAATAATTTAAAAGAAGCAGTAGTGAGCACGATCCTCATTTGTTGCCCCCACACTTGTCACCTTGAGATAGACTGTAGTGAGCTTAGTCAATATCTCGTCTTGCAGACCATTATTACTATAGGGAGTAGGATACTCAGTGGGTACCCCACACTTCTAGCATTGTTCTAGACTATATCAAGCTCAATTAATATAATGAGCACTTCGCTATGCAGAGATTCCTGGGGATATGAATGTCATTTCAAGGTTTCCTCTGACCTAGAAAGGTTGAGAAAGGCTGCATTCGAGCGAGTTTTTATCCCGTCTCCAAATATGCGACATTACTAATCAAACAACCTAATACTATCAAATTGCGTGCTGACGATATGTACAAATTGGCAAGAAGCTCTGGTGCAGTTAAAGATAGATATTTCCTAAACCTACCTTTGTTAAACGCAAGTTTGGAGAATAAAGCCAGGAGATATATTGGGTGTCAGAAAAGTTCGACCTTTTATCAAGGAAAAAAAATGATAGAAGTTATTCATAATATTTCAATATTAACTTAATTGAACAGCAGGTTTACTAGTTTTGACTCCATTTTATTATATAGTTGCTTTTTATCTCAACTTAGGACTCGGATCGGAGTCTCACGAACAGCGATTAAAAGGCATAATCGGAAATAAAGCATGAACCACGGTAAGAATCGAACTCACTCCCTCTAGCCAGAGGGAGTCTAGTATACGCCCCTCTGCTTTTAATCATTTGTCAACGGGGCTCCATCGTTGAAAAGACAATACTTCATTCAATAATAAGATTAGATTGAAAATTCTTTTGCCATCTTCCAGCCAACTTTATAATTATACCCCGCAGTACTTTTTTCCCAGTAAAAAAAAAAGTGCTCTAAATGCCTTTTGCAGTCTTCCAAGGAATTGAAATACTTTACATAAAGACACCTCTGTAAAGACCTACATAACAGAAAGTGCATTTTTCTACTGAATATCGTACATAAGTAAAAACTTCTCAGCCAAGCTGTAACAAATCTTTGCCCGATCACCAAAGAAACATGCGACCTAGCGTTATCTTGGTGGGATATTAAGCCCTTTCTGTTAAGTAATTCCAGAAACATAAATCGCTGTCTTCTTCATCATCATCTTCATCATCAGTCTTTTAACGTCCGTCGTTGGACATACACCTTCCCCAGGATTCGTCACAATTTTCTATTGTGGGCGTTGTGTAGCCAATATGTTCTGAACTTGTCCAGTTCATTTCTCCATCTTGTATTCTGTCGGCCTCAGTTTTGCATGTGATCTTTGGGGATCCATGTTTTGAGTCGTAATGTCCATCGGTTGTCTTTCATTCTTGCAACATGGCCTGCCCATTGCCATTTAAGCTTTCTAATAAATTCTATGATGTCTCTGAATCCCGTTCTCTTCCTTATATACTGTGCTGTCTTGTGGTCTCTCCATGTGAGGTTGAGCATGATTCTCTAATGCGCACGTTGCATACTTCTCAGTATGCATGTCTGTCTCTTGGTTCGGTTCCATGTTTCAGCTCCATAAGTGACTATCGGGAGGATGCATTGGTTGTATATGGGTCTAATTGGGAGCAGTACCTTTTTGAATCGGTCCTCTGGTTCTCCCAAACGAACTCATAGTAGGAGACTCCCTTTCAATCCCACCATATAAACAGTATCCCTCCTTTCTTTAGAAGAAGACCACCTTTTGGGACGGTTAGTGATAGTTTATTGCGTTTGTTTCACGATCTCCTGCGTGTCTTGTTGTCGTAAAGTATCCGCTTTTTATCGCCTGTGACAATTTGTTTTAAAAGTAGGACATTTTCATCACGTTTAAGTAGCGATTCATACACGGAAATACGGCCTGTATTTTATTTGCATTTCTTATATGGAAGTCACACATCAAAGCAATTAACATAAGTTCACTGGTACAAATGATTTTCAACGCTTGATTTGGATATTTTGAGTATGTTAGCCATCTCCAGTGTTGTATAATGTTGGTTATTTTCTAGTAATGTCTTGACCTGATCACTATCGACTGTGGCTGCTTCACTCGACCCTGGAGTATCGTTCAGCGGAAAGCCTTCACTTTTGACGCTTTTGATTATTCACAGCGAGTTCGCTATAAACTGTACAAATCTTGTTGTGGGGTCTGAGAATCAATTCTACGTTTATCGAAATGAAAAGAAACACCGTGCAGAAAATATTGCTTATCCTCCTTTATCTCCAATTTAATTAGCACGAAACAAACATACGCCTATTTTGACAAATTTAAAAAAAAATTGCACGCTGATATGACAACTGTCACATTACAATGAGGAGCGATCTTTTTGAATGGATTTAGTTGAAATTAAACTATCCTAATGCTATCTTATGAAATCAGAATATGTTAAGCATAGCATACTTCGGAACGGGGCCACTGTCTTGGGGCATTTAGAGTAGGATCGAACTCACTAAGAATGACATTCGAGTTTAAAAAGCTACCTATTACTCTACAGAAAGCGCCATTAAGTAGTCAAAGATGTGGCCTCCGTTTTCATCTTCCCTATTAATTCTGATTAATTACACAAGGTCACTATGTATGTAACTAACATATTGACATGCGTAAACTATTTTGACCGTTTGAAACCACTTCGAAATATTGAAACATATGCATTTCAATATACTTAACTAAAACAGACATAAGTCAATTACGGAACAAATGAAAACTTGATTTAAAACTGTATTCCATTAAATTTGATAAAAGTAATATAAGTTAAGGTTAATGTTGAGCTTATAAATCAATTACTGATTAAATGAATGTAGCAAACCTTTCAATATTGTGATGGTAGTTTCAAAACTGACAAAAACAGCTTACGCCATTCATACAAAAAATGGCAAGTTTACGCCGCTTCATTGTATAATAACCTAATTCTGATCTATCAAGTATATATTCACGAATGTGTGTAAGAACGTTTCCCATGGAGCAGTGGTTTGTAAGCCAGTCTTGAGGAAGACTAAGCTGAGTTTAGTAAATTCGTGTAAGTACGTTTTTCTCATTATCTCTCTCTCACTCTCACTCTCTCTATCTCTCTCTACATATATATTTATGTATATTAAGAATTGGACATATTTGGTCACACACACACACACACACACATATATATATATATATATATAATCGAAGTTTTTAAAAACTCGTTGCAAAGTGGACTTTGGAACGTTTACATATACATTCAATACATGTATACATTTTTTTTAAAAACTTCGATTATATATATATATATATATATATATATATATATATATATATATATATATAACCAAAACATGCAAATGATATCAGGAAGGTCATGTTAGATACCCAGAACCCCCCACCTGTGATTTCACATAGAAGAAACTCTAATCTCCACCAAATGTTTTTTCCTCCTGAAACCTGTTTGTTACATAAAGGTGTGAGGGCTTTTTCTATACTCACAGAGTCTACCTTCAAGTGGACGACTGGTCTCCCCCTTGTATTCTTTACCACATTTACATGGAATATTGTAAATGCAGTTTTTTATCAAACCTTTATCTTGTAAAGGACTTACTCGATCAAAAAGGTTATGGAGAGTGGATGTACTTTTGAATTGAATGATTATATAAATTGCACAAATGCTCTAAATCCGTTCAGCCACACCTCTTGACTTTGGTATTCTAGCTGTGGCTATATACATAGGAATCCAGTAATAGCAATCACTTCGGGATAGGGTTTTTTCAGATAACGACTGATGACTTCCAAAAGTATTATGGGACTGACTTATTTTGATAACAATAACCGTTTAGATAACATTATTCGGGATTATGATAAACGACTTCTCTGCAGTTGGTGTCTCTGAGGACTATCCTATTATTTTCTCGTTTGCGAAATAATAATTAATAACTATCCGTCCCATGCAGTTTGTTCTGGTCTAAGGCGGGGTTCAAAAACCTCCCTTTTTATCCTTTGAGTCTCCCAGCACCCTGGTGTCTAGAGCAGCCTTGTGATGTTAAGGATAGACACAACCACACTGTGTTGTTCAAAGGAAGTAAACCTTGGTGGTTGATACCACTTCCCTAGATTCGTATCATACAGTATAACACTTGTGACGCATTCGGTAGCCAGTGATTGCGTGGTATTGATATATAAACATACCTCAGGTATGTGCATCAAGAACTGTTCCATGGAAACGACAGGTAATACTTAATGCAAAAATTCCCAACGGCGTCTTCTGCACAATATTAGGAAAGTCTTAGAAGTGTCTCAAGTTTACTCAGTTTTTCCATTGCTTGTGTGTGAGAATTGCTCGCGGGAAATGGATAATTTTTACTTTATTTTGATGAAGATTATAGCTGAACAGAAAAAAATGCGCATTCGACAATGTTAACTCTTCATGTTTAACCTGAGAAGAGTCCAGCGGAGAACGGGTAATGGATCAGTGAAGCTTGTGACTATGATGAAGTAGGTACAATCATGTGTCGGGAATGGTTTGCCAAGTTCCAAGAAGGGGATTTCGTACCCAAGGAAAATGAAGTAAATCGAAGGAAGATGTGGCACAAACAACACGCAGATTCGCCGGAAAATAAATCGACCAACTCATTTTAATGAAGTATTGGAAAAAAAAAAAAAAAGAAAAAAAAAGAAACCACCTTCTTTCTGTGCACATAAGTAGACTAGTGGTTTTGCTCGTCATCGTGTTGCAAATGCAACACAGCTAACGATCATGGAGTCAGCCCAGGAATTGAACTTCGCAACTTCAGACAACCGTCTACGGAATTAGAAGTACCAGAAGTACACCAAATGCTGAATTCACCTGATAAAAGGCTTAAAAGTAGTATTGAAAACTATGAGGCTACTTAGCTGTAATCAAACAAGGATGATTCCTCGTTTCAGAGCATTTGGAAATAAGTTGCCAACTGACTCAGTCATAAACCGTGTCCCAAAAGTAACGATGGGATCTAAAAAAACAATTGTAACTCAATTGAAAAAAAAATTATTGCTATTGATCTTTTTAAAACTGAAATTCCAAAAATAGGGATAATTTTATCTATCTATTTCATGATAGCTCACAACCAAAATACCAGTTCGCATGCAATCACCGAAGCAATGTCGAGCCCGGTCAGTATTTGGATGGGTGAGCATTTGAGAATACCAGGTGCTGTTAGCGAGAATGGTAAAGCGGGTGACGCCACATCAGGTGCTTGTCACCTCTAAGTCTATCTCACATATCGCAAATCGATACCGTAGCCAGCATAAGAGCAGTATTTAGCTAGCTAAATAATAACGATCCGATTTCTGCATGCTTGTTCGTGGTTATGTTACCGTTACGTGGAAAACAAAGCTATTTCCAGTTCAATTGGGCCAACGGCTTCCGAAGAATTAATTCAAATAAATGTGAATTAACAATGAGGTCTGTCCAAGAGCAACAACTCCTAGTCTATCAATAACTAATAAAAGTTCTTTATTATAAGCGAATAAATATAATATAAATTCTGTAAGTAAGAAGTAGCTTGGCGTCGAGTTTAAATGCAACTGAAAGTGAATGGAAAAATGCCTCAAATTTTGAAACCCTGTCAAGATTTTTGGGGAACCTTATTCATATCTATAAACACATTTATTGAGAGAACCTAATAAAGATCGAATTCGTTATCCATAGACTGTTAGACAACTACGCCAACCTCTGCATAAAGACGTCTGCCCCATACGCTTAACAAAAATGACCAGTTGCGTATTAATTTCCAACAACAGCATCAGTTCTATATTGGATAGAAATAACGTTAAGAAAGCATTCGTATACAATACACGTATTATTTGTGGTTTCTGGCCGTTTGTTCTTTCATTGGCTGCTTTGCTTACGTGTTTGCAATTGGGCACTTCCTGATTTTTCTTATAAAGACCCTCTCACCTTACCTTTTCACTCGAGGGTTGATTTTTCTCTCTTTTATATGGGTCTTCCGATTCTCTTCCTCACATAGTTCCAACCCCCTTCATCTCCAGTACATTCTTTCTTTTTTACATATCACATTGAAACATTCACTCTATCACCGACTCTCAGTCTTATTATTTTCTTCCTCCAATGTATCAAATCTATATTGTTCAGTTTTATTTTACCGTATTTAGAATATATATATATATATATATATATATATATATGTATATATATATATATATGTATGAGTATGTGTGTGATGTTCAGAAGAGTTCGTGATTATGTATGCATATATATTTATCACAAACTTGTATTTTCTGAGCACGGCAAAATAAATCTGAACAAATAGGTTCGGTTTTGCTGGATTCAAAATATTGCAAAAAAATAATTTAATTGAACTTCAATATAAAAATGTATAACACTTCGTCAATAATTTCAGTATGTCACAAAAAGTACTCATGATAAATAATTAAAAATTAGATTTTATTTTTATAAACATTTCAATATTATACAAAAATTTGTGTAATTTTTAAAAAAGTTAAATAAAAAAAAAATATAATAGTAAAAAAAAACAATCCACTCCCCTGAGCATACTATACTTCTTCGACAATACACCTGGAAATTTGACAGAAGACCGTCGGTGTATATAAGAGTGTCCCACAATAAAACCGAGGTTTTTCGGCAGCAGGTTATTTCGCTCAACAAGGAACGTGCATAATGCTTTAATTGTAACCTAACGGGATATGTAATCGTGCACGAGATCTTCTCGGATTTTTCTCATGTTTTCGACGCGAGTTGTGCACACCCTGCGAGCTGCACATGAACATAAATATTTGTCTCTTTTTGTGGAGTTTAATGGCCGACTCTTTGCTGAAGAAATAGATCGTTCTGGGTTCTGAAGAGCTTCCCACACCTACCGTAAATATGGGTTTTGCAGGTGTTCAGGAAATTCCCCCCGACTTCAATTCCATCGAGGATCTTGGTATCATTATGTAGGCGTGTGTTGAAAATGCCCTCTAGGACTTACTCCAAGGGCAGAAGCATTCATGACTGCATTTGACGTGGTTGATCAACGAAGTTTTGGAGGAATAAAAGAAACAAAAAAATAACCTGCGGTGAATATTCAGAAACTTCCCCTCGTGTTTAAAGCTAGGTTAGATTTCGTGAAGGTGGGAAATCAGTTGAAAAATATTGATAGTATGTTGATTAAGTGTTGTTAACAAAAATGTCTGTTTTTATTATGAGACTCCTTTTACATAGCTCGGTGGATTTCTTAGCAAATAAGAAATAAAAATAAAAATCTTTTTTCAGTGTCGGGTGAGCGTTCTCGATTCAGTAGTTGTGATTCATATTCTTCAGATGTGTAACTCTTATTTACAATATACGAAACAATCAGGCCCTGTTCTCTCCGAATAATGCGTCCTACAAAACTTTTGCATTTATCAGATTCTACCAAAGTTTTTTTTGTGTGTGGACACGGGATGTTGTAAGAGATTGTGATCCAGAAATAGTATCTAGGACGTTTTATTTAACATTCCAACTCTGAGATAAGTTTACGAGGCCCTTACTAAGATAATACCCCGTCTATCAATCATTGTCTCTGTTTTTATCAAAAACGACCTTTTTTGATATTTAGAACAACATAATTCCTGGTGGCGAAACACTTATTCAACTTTAATACTTGGTTTGACACTGATCTCCTTGGTTATTGACCACAGGTTGACATTTCCCCATCGGCAAACACGACAGAAGTTAAACAGAAAATAATCATCCGCTTGGCCAAAACTAGAAGACGGGATTGCCATTCTAAACACCCAACCAACACCGAATATGAATGCTCAATGTTCCAACAGGTTTCGATATCCAGTCTAGTGGCATAGCTATTTGAGTGAATTAGTTGAAGTGAACTCAGTTTTCTGCTTTCTAGTTATTTTGTCAATGCTAGTGTTGCACTGAACTGTATCCTAGTGCATTTGGTTATCAGTCCCTGTCAACGACACCGCGGAACTGCCTTATTTGCACAGGAGCATTTCTTCTGACTGTCTTTGACACATCCATGTGGAATTGCTTCGTTCATCAACGCAGGTCATACTGGCTGTATAAATAGAAAGCCATATTTCCATCACTCACAGACTATCAAGATTCTGTGCATGAGCGAGGTTTCTGGCTCGTTGATTTACGCATTTTTGTCAATGATGGTTGTCAAAGCAGCCATTTTTTTCAGGTGCAGAAAAAATGCGTTCTCTGCTGGGGGTAGTAGCTTCAAGAGGGGGCGATCAGTGGTTCAGGAACTTGTATGCTCTTAATTTTCCCAGATCAGAATCCTCAAAGCGATCAGCTGTGGTTGTGTACACAGCTATGGTGAGGTCTCGCACCCGGTTGAGGAAGTATTGATAACTAGTGTCTCTACTACTCAGACTACGGATGAAGGGCATGGTACGATACTGTGATGGTCCCAGTGCCACAACTATTTAATCGATTGGCAAGTATGCATTCTGGGCAGTTATCACCAATAGCCCTGATAGATCTCTGAGATGCATTGCACCATAATACAGGCACGTGGTAAGAAAAGAACTGAAATAAGAATTAGCTCCATCTGGTGATTAAGGGAAATTATTGTTGGGGTTACTTCTTCCCTAATGTCAGGGGATATTTTTAAGAACATAACATAACATTACTTTTGTAATTGAGCTAGTATTAGTTGATTTTGCACTGCGCGAAAAGCACTATTTCTAAGTAGATTCAATAATTGTTTGGATCCACCCTGGAGATTTCCAGTTTCTAGTTGATCAGGTTTAGCATCCAGATGGTGATCCTTGTCGTAGATGTCAATTTTGGGCCCAAACCGTTCATAACATTCCATGTCCGATTTCCAAACAAAAAGAAGGTTTGTCCCATTGATATTTGTACCATATCACTTAGCCGGCCCAGGATTCGCCTTTGGATCCTAAAAAGTATATATAGAGTCCAATTTTGGTGATTTTGCCCCTGGGACATTGCACTATAAGGGGAGGATCGGAAGGACATTTCTGACGCTTTCGTGACATGGATCTCCAGGACTGGGCAATCGTTGGTCCTTGCCTATACCCAAATTGTTTTTCTTCAAATAACTTTTCAGAAGGGATCGTGGAGTGTGTGTAGCAGCCTGTAATAATTGCCATGCAAATAATTTTCCGTCCATCATGCGAAACCCTGGCTTCGAAGTATTTCGATTATTCTCTCCAGTGTAGCCAATTTTGCGTATCTGAGTTTAGATAATTTTAAAGATTCATTTCTTGTGGATAATGCCATCTATCACGCGATTTGAATATCAAGAAGAAAACTAATTTATTTATCTATCGATTCATCCATCCTTAAGACGTGAGTTCTCTCTAAATCACGTTCAATGAAGTGTGACAGGCAAGACTACTCGAGAAAGCGATTTCGTTTTCATATTTTCTGTCAAGTTGGCGAAGTTTTTTTTTTCCCTATGGTATATTACGTCTCCAAAAATCATACAAAAGTATGAATACACACATGGTCAGTGAAATAAGCGCCTGCTTAAGACCCTGTGATCACCAGAGGGACTCCAAGAAGTTGTGCCCTCTCCGAATCAAATACCAGCTCTGCATATATGTTATGATCCATGTATATGTATGTTTATATGTTTATATATATATATATATATATACATATATTATGCATGTAAATATACACGTTTAACATATATCCATGAATGTACGAAAGTTGTATAGAAAGACCCATATATATATATATATATATATATATATAAATATATATATATATATATATATGTTCGCTATGGTTTAAAGTTTCGTGCACGTCGCACAGGTCTTTGGGCTACTCACGTACAGATCTCTCGTCGACCCAAGACGTGAAAAACCTCTCCAGGATCTCCGTTCATATAAGGATAGAGGGCAGGGAGGGGGATAAGAGAGAAGGAGTGGAGTTATTAGAGAGATCTGTAAGAGAGAGAGTAAAAGTAATTGAGGTGAGAGTAAGCGTGAGAAAAAATGCCGGAAAAAATGAAGAGAATCGGAAGGAGTAAGAGATGAAGTACAGGAGAATAAAAGAGATTAGAGGGTGAGAGCAGGAAGGAATAAAAGAGAGAAGAGATGTGTGAGAGAGAGAGAGAGAGAGAGAGAGAGAGAGAGAGAGAGAGAGAGAGAGAGAGAGAGAGGGGGAATGAGTAAGATAGTGAAAAGTAGAGAGAGGGATTGGTAATAGGTAGATTTGAGCATACTCTAACCACACGAGGAAACGAGTGGGTTAGGGTAATTTACCCGTTGAAGTGCACATGGCTCAACCACGGAAATAAAACGAGGAGAAAAGAAACCCATTTTCAACAAAATGACAATACTGATGATGATGATGATGATGATGATGAAGGAAGAAAAAAAAAAAGAAAAAAAAACAACCTTTTGAACATTTTTCCATTACGGCAGACGAAGTGGTTCCCTCTCCACCGTTCACAAGGGAAGACGAGAATCCATTCACAATTTCGGAACAGGTCATCGTTTGTCCAGTGCCCTAGGCGCACGTCTCGGTATTTTTCGCGTCTATCTTCGTCACGTGACAACTCTTGGACTCTGCCTTCTCATTTATCCCGTTCATAAACTTCACCTTGAGCTCCGCCGATTTTGGGTCGTCGCCCTTGGCGCCATCTTTCATCCGCTGTTCCAACCAGTGAAGCACTATGGGTCGCACTAAGAGGAAACCCAGACCTCCACCGACGACTACGCTCATCATGATCCACAGGTTATAGCTCATAGCACACAGCATTAGCACATAACCGACCGTTACCTGCAAGACGTGCAGCAAAGATCTTTCAAAGAGCGCTCGTATGGCCACGGCCCGCTGTTTTGTTGAGTTTGGACAACTGCCAAAGATTAAAATAAATGAGATCAGGTTCTGAGCGTTATTGATTTTTAGTTGTTTGGAAAACAATAGACATATATAGACACAAATTATCAAATGAAAATTCGGAAACATTTTCAATCAAAATATGAGTCATTTTACCCATACATCTTTTCTAATGGGAAGTAAGAATATTTAGATTTTACAAAATTATTTCCTGAGAGTGGGATAGAAAAGACTTGTACATATTGTTGTATCTTCCCTGTTAAGGAAAATGTTTGCTTTATAAAGATGCCCAAATACTGTTAAAAAAGTTATTAGTTAGTGACAGATCTGGAAAATATGAAGGATGAATCAGAGTGCATTGATCTTTTATGGTATCATTGGTGTAAGATGTGTCTGGGCATTATCATGGAGTAAATTAGTTACCGCCATCGATTGACTTATGCAAGCTTTATTTTTCTCAACTCTCTGTGCACTTCTCCCAATTGTTGGAAGTGAACATTAGCTGTGATATTTCTTCGTTGTGATAGGAAACACCAGCGGACCATGCCTGTTGCCGACCACCCTAGAGTGATTATCTTTTTTGGTACAATGTTGGCTTTAGAGCTTCATCATGGTCAAGCCATGATCATTTCTAGTTGTCGTAGGGGAGCCAATTTTCATTGCAGATTAATACTCGATTAAGAAATTAATAATTTTTCTTTTGCATCAATAGCCCAGTGCTGATTTCAAAACAGTGATTTTTTTTCTGATTTTCTGCAAATTTATGTGCCACCATGTTGTCAAGTTAATTTATTTTGCCGATTTTCTAGTTGGAATGGGAACCTTCAGTTTTGTGGAAATTTCCCGAATCGTTTTGGTGAGGTTTTCTTCCACTCTTGTAATTGATGAATTTGCATCAGTGGCTGGACGGTCTCTTCTCCTTTAATCTTTGAGACTCATATCAACATTTCTCAATTCTTGAAATCAACGATGTGTTGTACATTCTAAAGTATCTCTCATGAAAGGAAATGCGTAACTCTAAAATTATCATCTTATGTCAGGTATCATTAACCACACAACTTATCAGGAAGAATTTATTATAAAACAATAGAAAAATAGTCACTTTCACAAAATATAAATTTATGCTAGACAAACATTGAGTAAATATTATATTGCCATTGCAACGTGACTAGATATGGTTTAATAAAATGGCAATTATTTTCTGTATATTTTTATGTGGCCAAATAATGCAAATAAATATAGGGATGGTCTTAATAGCTATTTAGAATAAAACGAACTCACACAAACAGCTACATGTCGAATATTATAAAGATGACGAATGTTTCTTAATGTTTTATAGACTCCTAAACGGATGCATCAATGTTCATCCTGGTATAAAGTTAGGATGCAGGCTGTTTGGGAGTCTATAAAACAAAGATACAAACGAAGACACATTCGCCGTCTTCATATCCGAAAGGAGTGTATGTATTCAATCGTATTCGTTTCCAAAATTTCAATGAATTTCAATTATATGTTATGGAAGTGTGAGCAATGAGCTATGGTAAAATGGTTTAAATTTTTACTGTCTTGTCTTTTTCTCCATATGTGGGACATTTTACTGAGTCTTGTCGATTTTGACTTTGTAATAATTTCATTGTTCTTATTTTGGATCGCTCTTACAAGTGATTCTGTTTCTCTTTTCAAAGGCCCTCTGCGTATCCGTATCCAGATGAATTCATCTGCAATTTCTTTCGTTTGTCTCTCTCTTGGGTTGTTTTTTTATTCTTCCCTTCAACTTTCGTTTAGATTTCATCACCCTCCTCGCTTTCCACCCGTCAGTTATTCCGTTGTTTCTGACAGTGATTACTTTCGCAATTCCGTTGTATGTATTCTTTTACAGTCGAGTCAACATTGTTTTCTATGCCGTTGAGTTCTTCCCCAGTCTTCTCTCTTTACAGAGAGCCTGCTAATATTACAACCGAAAGGCACAGTTTTATGTGTAGTGATGTGAGGAATCTTTCTCGTCCTAAACACTATTTTCTATGCCAACGAGTCTTTCTCTCTCTCTCCTTTTCTCTTTACACAGAGCCTGTTACTATAATCCCTGAAGTGCACAGTTTCGTGGATTGAGATGAATTCTTCTAATCTTCCACCATTCATTTTGTGCTCAATTTTGTTTCGGTTGTATATTATCTAGTTTAATCAATTATGCCTAATTGATCAATTCATCTTTATATTTCGCAAAGAAGGAAATGACGAAATATCTTACCAACGTCTGACTCTTTCAGCCCGTTTCTTCAAATGTATATAACGATAGGACTGGACCCCTTCGAATATCATGCTGACGGATATAATTAATAGCATGGTGACCGAAAGACCTATGCAAATGAAACAAAAAGGATGAAAATAGCAATAAAATAATGAAGGTATATCTTACGATAAATAATCTATGATATATATTTAACATGTGTATTATCATTAATTGTATTACGCATCAATATTGATGCACATAAGTATGTTTTATCAATTAATGTATTTGTATTATTATTACTGATATAATAAGGAATATTACGAATTATTAATGTAATTATAGCAGCTATTTATTTAACCATAGATATCAAAGATGGGATTTTTTATGAAAATACGCCAAAACTTTGGTTTAAGCTCAAGCACCCTCTTTCATTCTTATTCTTGTTCACCAAAAGAGTGAGTAGGGAGGTAGAAGAAAAAGGATGAAAGATTCAAGGATAACAAATAATTATAAGAAAACGTTATGGTTTTACAAGCAAACAACCAGAATAATTATATTATAATGAACCGCTTAGTATATGCAGGATCAGAGGCAGATATTGGATAAGTAGATGTTCAAGAAAACTAAACAAAGATGAAATATCTGGTTGGCGAGACTGGAATAAAAAAAAATATATATATGTTGATGGAGCCGCACGATGAAGAGAGAAAATATCAAACACTACAAAAAACACAAGTCACTATATTAGGAAAAATAAATTGAATGATTTTAGTTAAAGAGGCAGACTAAACAGATATCGTCATAGAATCCAACAATATGAGCAAAAAACAATATTCCAAAACAACAAAAGTGGAATTTATCAGCAAATAAATGGGAAAATAACTGAGAAAGGGGAAACAACCCAATGTGATAGATAAAAAACACTTCCGGAATAAGTTATGAGAAGATTGAGAGAAACACAATAGGAACGCGGATCGGCTAACCAGCATGAAGTGTGAAATGTGAGCGATTGATGAGCAGTTTCTTTTGTTCAAGAAAGGTTCTGGCTGGAGCTTTCTTGAACCAGGAAGAGGGAACAGCTCAAAAATCTGGACGGCAAACAAGAAAGCTGATGACACTGCATAAAGCGAGATAAACGTCGACTGATTGTGTAAATCGGGAAGAGGGCTCATCAACATTGATAATTACGTTGATGATTCGATCAAGGGACTTGGGGACAGCACAATAGGCAGAGTAAGGGAAGAGTAATTGCAAGAGCCGAAATTTGCATGTGAACTAACGGGAAGACTAACACAGACCCAGAGAATCCGGAAACGAGAATCCCCTAATTGGTAGACGAACAAATGCAGGGATATTTCAGAGAACAAAAATCGCCATCAATGGCGAGAATAACGCCATAAGAACCAATCATTTAAAAAGGTCAAGATAAATAAATAAGATGCAGGAGAATAGTAAATGCGCATGCGCAAGAGCAAACGAGAGAAAGAAAGAGTGAATCACACAAGCAATTGAAGCACTTTAGCTCAGAAAGAGTACAAAAATAGACAAGGTTGAACCACTTGGAACGCTGCAAACGATTAAAATTTGACCGTACAAACCAGTGGTACTTGCACAGACCAGAATCATTTTTGTAGAATGAAAAGCATTTCAAGTTTTTTTCTTCAAATTTATTCTTGATTGGAGTATTGTAATATTATTATTAATTTTGACTAGTTTTTACCTTCACCCTAACTTTCAGTTGCTTTTCATCACAACTTTGAATCGGAACGTAATCCCACGTCAACGATTAAACAGCATATATTGAAATTTAGAGTAAGTTCACGGTGAGAATCGAACTCACATCCTCTAGCCAGAGGGAGTGCAGCATACGTCTGGCTGCTTTAGCCATTCAGATACGGATCCTTGATAGTCAAACAGAAGCTGATTTTTCTCAAGGTGTAGAACCCGTAAATGTCCGAGTACTGCAACATATCTAACGAAACAGCAGTTCTTTTATTAGGCTACAAAAAGACTGAGCCCTTAATCTAGAAAAAAGAATGAGACAAGGTGATACCAGCTCACCCAGACTCAGGAATCAGTATAGACAGCGAATACTAAAGTAACTCCAGTTTTGCTGACGACATAGCCCTCTTTGCCAAGAACCTTCTAGATATCCAAATAACGCTAAATGAATAATATGAAGCAAGCAAGAAAGTTGGCCTCCACATGAAACTTGGCAAAACGAATGTCATGTATAACATACATGTTGGGGACAAAGAATGATGAAAGTCGGAAACGCAGAGCAGGAGAAATCAGACCGTTACATCTTTCTAGGACAGCGAATCCATGAAATCCTCAAAAGAAGGAAAAAAAAAAAATCAAGCGAGCAATCACCAGCTAGATTGGCAAACTTTCGGCAGAGCAAGCTCCCACTAGTTCCCAAAAGAAGGGTATATAACCATTACATCCTCCCAATAGTCACCTTTGGAGCAGAGACATCGAACCTAACCAAAAGATTGACCCTCAAACTGAGAACCATGCAATGTGCACATGAGAGAATCATGCTCAACCTCACCTGGAGAGATAAGATATATTAGAGAAAAGACAAGAGTCCAAGATATCACATTAACCATTAGAAAGCTCAAATGGCAACAGACTGGACATGTTGACATCACGACATGTATCCTCGGAGATAATATGCGAAATTATGGCTGACAAAAAGTAAGATGGCGTGACGAGTTGAACAAATTCAGAAAGTACTATCTCCGCGACACTCATGGTAGAGGGGTCTGGCGAGTATTCGGGAAGGTCAGTGTCCAATGACGGATGCTGAAGGGCTGCTGCTGATGGACCCAACTCCCTATAACTGATATTCCAAGCTTGATGTTTACAAGCGAGACCTTTTAATACAACGATGTTTTAATTTTTTTTTTCAAATTTATTCTTTACTCCGTTAAATCGTTGCCGTGCGATTACGGTCCAGTTCAAAGCCGTGATAAAAAGCAACTGAAAGTTAGGATGAAGATAAAAACGAGTCAACATTAATAATGAAAGACACAAAATTTTGGAAAAAAAAAAAAGAAGCTTTAACAGGCTTAGCGAGACGGAAGCAAAAGAGAGAAGAAAAAAAACCCCCAAAAACCGAATGAACAGAACAACGCAACCGCCGTCTCCAACCCTCCATGACACCTTGGGAGCAAATAGAAGATCAATAATAATGATAATAGAAACAAGCCTGGCTGCAGCAGCGTCAAAGTCATCTTCCACTTCTATTCCAACTGAAGATAATTACCGCAAGTTTTATATCGTATATATAATGAATAATATATATATATTTGTATAAATGTATTTTATTTATTTAGCCTTTGCGTATATGTATGATAAATATTCGTTAATATCCGAGACTTCTCAATCTAACTCAGTCAGTAAGACATACATGCGGCAATTTGCTAATTGTGAGTTCAGATCACGGTAGGGATGTGAATTTTACATACCAGTTCAAGACACCAATTTTGGTGAGGATTGTCCTTTTTATGGAAGAAAAAATAAAGTCAAACTCTAGTTTGGGTGTTTGACAAAAAAAAAAAAAAAACAAAATCAATAATCCAATAGAACGTAGAAAGAATGTCGAGTAAATTGCTCGAGGATTGAAATGATTTGCTATTATCCGAACTCTAGCGATAAATTACAGATACTGCCAGTGTAGAAACTCAATGTGTACACCAACAAAAATGGTGATAGTAATGGTTAGGATAAAAGTTGTTTTACATTCATACGCAAGGAAAGGCCTAAGCAACCCTGACACTAGGTCCGTTTTGTTAAGGTCGCTAAGGCCTATGATAAAACCACTTCTAACTGAATCGTACAGCTTTAATATAGCTGCTTACATCCGGTTGGGTAATACCGTTCATTTAACTGATTTTTCAATCTAGACGTAGTCACGTATCGTTCAGGATTTGCCAATCAAATAAACAACAGACTATATTGAAGGGTGTTTCCAGATTCGCATTGTGCAGAGGTTATTCTGTTACTTGAACCTTCCATCACAACTGCTTAAAATATCTAAGAATTATTTGCAAATGACGGTATATTGTGGTTTTGTAGAATTTCTTACCAATGTAGGAGTCTATGTGCCATCCATAGATGAGAAAGTCAGCCGTTGAACGGAGGGTGAAGACCGGCTGTAAAGAGAACAAGAATGGACTGTACAAAGCCTGCAATGATATTTACACAATTTTTGACTTTTTTCCCCTTTAATGAAGTACGTAACCCGTTGCTAAAAACGAGTCGGCAGCAATGTTCACCTTAATTTCAACCTTTTTCCGTTAGATCTGAAATAAAGTGAATTTGGCTTTCATAGACCTGACAACGTCGCATCCAACTCTCCCTCCCCCTTCTTAGCAAGCAGTAAGGTGCTTCTTTCTTTTACCTCTCTGATTACCTACCAAGCCTGGTGGGTATATCCAGCAGGAAGCTTCTTTCTTTTGCCCACTCTCTTATTAAAGTAACTAAACCGTTTTCACAAGTAGCTTTCGAACTTTTTGATTTTGTGTCTCTCTCTTTATCTCTTGCCTCCCATCTCTCTGTGGATGTATTCGGCATTTTTCAACCTTTTGTCAGGAAGCGAATAAAAAAAAAGGGCAGAAAAAAAAAAGAAAATGTAAAAGAAAATTTGAAAAATCTCAACTAGAAAGAGGAAGAGTAAGAAAGAAAGAAAAGAATATCGGGAAAAAATTTGAAAAAAGTAAAAAGACCTGGAAGGAAAGGGAGAAAAATAAAACGAAGAAAAGAAAGGAAATGGAAAGCTAAAGTAATAAAAAAAAAAAAAGGATAAAAGAAAAGAAGGACAATATGAAGGGAAAAAAGAAGAGAGAGAAAATGAAAAGGAACGGTAAATGAAAGAAAAAGCAAAACGAACAAGGAAGTATGATAATAAAAAAAAAAGGAAAAAAATCAAAATTGAAAAAAAGATAGAAAATCGAAAGGGGAAGAGAAAAAGTGAAAAAGAGGAAGTAAAAAAAAGAGAAAAAATGATAATGAAAAAAGAAGAAAGAAAAAAAGGAACGGCATAAGTGAGGGAAAACAGAGATAAAGAAAAAATAGAAGAAAATGAAGGAAACGTTGAGAAAGGAAAAAGGAAGAAAATAGATGAAGGAAGATGAAATGAACAAGGACTGAAAAGAAAGAAGAGAAAAAAAAAGAGATAGAATAAGAGAACGACGAGAAAATTAAAAAAGTAAAAAGGAAAGAAAAACAAGGAAGAAGCGGACACAAACAAAATGATAAATCAATTTGTATCACGCAGGGCTTTTGCCGTTATTAGATAATTTGAATTAAGTGCTAAGTGATAAACAGAGACGTTGTTACGTCTTGAAGGGTTTTTAATTGCCAAATCGAAAGAAAAGAAAAGAAAAGAAAAACAAAACGCAGTATTACTTTCGGAATATCTTAATATTACTGGAAGGCTAGAAATAATGGGAGACAATAAAAAGTCATATCACTCACCGGAGACATTGTGGATGTAAAGGTTTATCTTCTTAATGTCAGACTGAGATATTCATAACACTCTGAAAGAAATAGAAAACCAATTAACAAAGGACCAACCCCGCCTTGCAGCAAAATTTTCTAGATTATTATTATTTTTTTTTCAGACTTTTCAAGGTTCCTAAGATATATTGCGTTCCTAGGGCACAGACACCCCACAGGTCTACTGGTCTCGTGCACCACCTCTGGTATAACATTCCTGTCAGTCGTAGCAGGGAATGTAAACCCGTGAGCAATCGCATGCTACTCAGTTAGAAAAAAAAACAAAAACAAAAAACAAAAAAAAAACAACAACCCCCCCCCACCCAAAACAAACGAACTCCTCCACTTATTCTCGAGGGGTCGGGGCAAGGTGGAGACGCTGTTCGTGTTTTTTCTGCCCGTTCCTTTATCTTACTCGAGTAATTCATTAAAATCCACTTCCGGCTTGCTAGGCTCGTCGAAGCTTCAATATAGCTTTGTTAATCATACATTTGAGGAACACGTTTGTTCGTTGCCGGTCTGCGGACGAGAAGTTAGACTTTCCCTGATATTCGTCCATCTCTTACACTGGTAGCCCAACAATCATTTCTTCATCAAACACATTTTGTTGTAAGTAACTGACCCATGTTTCATAAACTGTAGACAGAAAATGATGATTTTAAAATAGAAAAATATCTTGTGAAGACTCCAAATTTTCAGTCGCATACAGGCTTTTTGGTCTCGTGCAGACTAAGAAAGAAAATCAGAGAGAAGATTGCAGCCGACTCGTTTTTAGAAACGCCCTGTGTGCAGTCATCGTTTAAGGATGTTTCTTGCTGGGAGAAGTCGCCTGTTGACTCATTTTGAGAGACGCCTCGTGTTTGCAGGAAAGTCTGCATCCAATGACAATGCAATAGGGGGTATGAAAATGCTGTACTCAGCAAATCATTTGCACGTCTCGAGTTTGGCTTTTGTCTATCGTATGTTGAGCGAACGAACAGTGTGAGGGGCATGAGCCAAGGTAGCATTTCCTAGGCTCAACATTGACTGCAGATCCTGTGAGGTTGAGCACTGTCGAAGGCTCAGAGAAACCTTTCCTTCTGAAGTGTATACACGCCTTGACTAAGCTTCCTCTGTCCGGTGACCTTTCATGGCCTAGGAAGCAGTTATATCGAGGCTCGGTTTGTCAGTGGATGAGCTTTGCTTAGTGTGGATATGATTGCCGATTACGTCAGCAATTCTGAGTTGTCGCATGGTCAGAGCGTTTTAGGGCCGTTAGGGATTTGACGGTTTGCATAGAGCCCAATCAATTCATGATGTCATGATGTAAAGGGCCGGCGTAAGCTGGAGGACACTAGTAAAAAGGTATCATGAAAGATGGAGGAGCATCGTTTTCTATAGATAATGAAGCATATAGATAATATCAGCCACATCAACATCTTATATTTCTCAAACAGTTCAGATTGAAAGGATACAAGATGAACCAACAAAACCAGGACTTAGCATGATTTTTTCTCACACTGCTAGCTGTGGCTAGAATGCTAGCATGGAACGCAAGTTTGAAGGGGGCCCACGGCAATTGTTTTTGTCTCATGATGATCTAATTATTTACTTCAAACATCAGCTCGAAGTTAGAATTAGAAGTGATTGGAAAAAATATCGAATCTTGTTGATTCCGGTGAGAGATGGGTAAAAAATTGCGAGCTTGGTGTTTGTGAAAGGCGCAAGGCTACAATTCCCATTCTAAAATTCATGTGACACAGAGGCTTCGAAGCTCACTCTGGAGTAAACTAAGTAGGAGTGAAACATCCGGTTCCAATATTTATTTTCCACTTCTTGCTTATTTCTGAGAACACACCCATATATATATATATATATATATATATATATATATATATATATATATATAACTGGCAGCTGTTTATTTCAATGGTAAGAGCAACGCTTTGTTGAAGCAGATACCTATTAGTTGCAGGTTCGATTCCTGCAGCAGACCCATTTATTTTAATTGTTTTTATTTACGTTGTCCAGGCCAAATAATACTCTCACCGTGTAATAGCAGGAAACCACTTAAAATAGAGTTTCAAAATAATATAACACAAATATATAGGATTAAAATAAAAAGTTTCAAAATATAGCACCTAATACTCCAGAAAACAATTGGCTTCTTACAACCATATAGTATGTGACCCTCCTTTACTGTCCAAACTTTTGTTCACTTTTACATTTTTTTTAATTTTCTCCCTTCATCATTTTAAATACACACACACATATATATATGTAAATTTAATCTGTTTATGATGTCATAGGAAGATAGATTAGGCCCCGTAGAGCAAAGAAAGCATTTTGATGATTGAGAAAGTCATAAGATTTTTGTTTGTTACGATATAAAAGAAAATGGCGTCAACATGATGTCACTATCGAATATGACTTGTGTTCAATAATCAACTGATCGGGAGAAACCATTAAAATAACAGGGATACAAGAACATTTTAATAATTTAATAGCAAAGGGCCAATGTAAGCTGGAGGACTCTAGTAAAAGGGATCATGAAAGATGGAGGAGCATCGTCATCTGTTGGCAATGAAGCATATAAATAATATCAGCTACTTCTCCACATCTTATATTTCTCAAACAGTTCAGATTGAAAGGATACAAGATGAACCAACAAAACCAGGACTTACGAATATGCCAACTCATTATACACTCCCAAAACACGAGGAATCATACCAAAGAGACTGGTAGACGCAACCACAGGAGTTGGAGGGGTATTGTCTCCTGTTGATAACGAATTGGAACTCCCCAAAACAGACTAAACTAAGACCATTTCTATTCAATTCCCAATTATGAAATTATACATATAAACGATTTTAAACCAACTAATTAAATCATAAATCAAGGATTGATAATTATTACTTAATATGATGCAGAATGATCGATAAGGACATGGGGGAAGAGGCTGGTCTCATGTTGACTATCCTACTCTCAACTTGATCCTTTTGTGATTCTGACGTACATTATTCCCTACAACCAAAGGATCTACTCTCTGCCTATATTCTTTCCATAATACCGCATTTGCTCTATGGGAGCTAAACTCTCCCCACGACAAAATATACACATTGAATAATATCTGTATAAATGAATGATGACAGGAACACGGATACCCAAAAATAATGTAAAAATAAACAAAAGATGGCGTATTAGTATGGGACCCTCTTTTCACAGCAATCTCGTCGTAGAAAGCCCACCATTTTCTGGGGCGTTGGGCGCAGAAATTTTGCACTTATCTGTCCAATGTTTTTAAAGCAGAAAAAAAAGCGGAGGTTTTCACCAAAAAAGTGAAAATAATCAAATAAAATTCCATTAAGAGTCTTCTTATCTAACCAGGGGCAGATTCCAGAATCACCGTGCCGTATCACTAATTCTAGAATGAAGATTCCAACTTGGTACCTGTCAAGCACACTTATCTCGCCACTTTATCCCACCTTTCGTTGAAATCAAGAGAATTTAATCAATTTTCTACCGTAATTAATCTCAATTTTATGTCAAGGTTTAAAGTAAACAATCAGATTGTCACGATAAAATAAATAGATAAATAAATAAAGATTCATTTTTGTAGAACCGCTTCAAACGCGTATCCCACATCACCAATCTAACCAAAGCTAGCAGCGTTTCACTCCAGTCCAAGGGGAGACACATCCTCCCCAAAAGCAACAATTATAAGATTGAGTAAGGTTCAGGACAAAAAAGTTGCTAGGAAGAATATGTCCACTAAGTTGTTGTGATAGAGGCAACAATAACAAGATGGTATCAAAAAAGTAATAAATTACTACTAATAAAGAGTGTATAAAGAGAGTTGTGATAAAAAACAACTGTAATAAGATGGAGGGAAACTTACATAGATATTGAAAGGAAGATTGTAAATACAAGTCGGTTGGATAATATACAGAATTTTGATTGTTTTAAAAATTTAGCAATAGTAAATAAGGAGAAGATGTAGGTTAATCTAATGGCAGCTGCGGGTTGGTACAGCTAACAAAAACGCTAAACCACAAAAGATTTAGAGGAAGCAAGGATAACTGCAAACTTTTATTCAAACGAAGTTAGCTTCGGTGTTTAGCTGGAATTTCAATACATGTTGTAGCTTAAGTATGGAGCTTTGAATAAACTGTATGTTGTGTATAAACTAATTAATCCCATTCGTTTATTTAATTATCTATGGACACCTTGATCATAATCTGATATTGGCATGCGATACATTTTTGGAACGCTCTACGTCTAAGCTACAATAAATTAAAATTACAGCTCTCTAGACTAGCTTTTAACGGTTTTAGGAACAAAAAAACAAAACAAAAAACAAAAACAAAAAACAAAACAAAGCAAAACAACGAACAAACTATCCGAGGCTAAATTCATATAAAAGTAATTGGTTATCTTAGCTTCCGCTAAATCTTTAGCGGTTTATCAGCTGTTGTCGTCACTGCGTAATGGTTATTAGCTCAAAAAACAGAATAGGCAAACAGAGTTCGAAATTAGGCTGAGGCTTCTTGTATATACTTAGCTCTAAGTTCGTTGAGAATAGTGCACATCCAAATCCTTGTGGTTCATTTTACGCTAAATACGTGATGATAGTTAACACAAAAGAGAGGGGGTTTAGTAGCAACCCACGGACAACATTTTGCCCATGGTCGATAATAGATTTAGGACCCAACAAGATTTCATGCACCCGTGGGGAGACTTGAAATTTGTGCTCCCCTTTGTTTTATAATTATTATTATTTTCAGTTTAGAGAGCGTAGTCATATACCTTTCTTTTTCTGTTTATTTCATTTTATAATGAAATGTTTACATTGAATGTAATGTAAGTGGACTTACCTCGATCATTTCTCTTATAAAAAAGATGGTACCAGCCCGGGAATGAGTAAAGAAATTATGCAAACAAACTTCGAAATGAAAAATTATTCCTTTCTAAACGAATTCGTCAAACGGAATATTCTAAACGCATGAATAGAAGTGAACAACCAAGACGAGTCCATTCAGTCCTAAAGAAAAAAAAAAGAAGAAAAAAAAAGCTATTACAAAAGAAATACAACACAATTGTACCCAATATGGTTATCACAGCAGATCAACTGTTCCTGAATTTCAAATATGCAGCCTGTGGAAATCTTTCATTCCTACAATAAAAGCATGTGACAAGTTTTTTTTCTTTCTTCAAAGGAACATGGGAATTTTTTTTACGGACCACATGCCCTGTGAGCTCAAATCACTTCAGGCGAAACATAATAACGGACCCATCTATATCCAAACTATATTTTGGCTGACATTATTTCCTAAACGGACAGCAGTTCAATTTCCCTATATTACTCATCGAAAGTCAATGAATACATTTTTATGTAGTTTCTTATCGGTTATTCAAACAAGCAGCCACGATTTCGTATAGTGAATCTTTATGGCATTGTGATCAGCGCTTCCAAACGAAACGGTTATTCGTTCAAATTTTCCTCGTTGAACGATGCTTCACGGTCGAATAAACCAGTTGAAGTTTTTAGCAATTGAATCAAATCGAATCTTTGCTAGAGAATTATCATCGTTGTACGACACGGGAAATGAGCCACCATATTCATATCGAAAATATCCAAATCAAGTGTTGAAAATCAATTTGGTCGTGTTGGGTAGAGGAACTTCCACGTGAGTGAAGTTAAAAATACTGGACCGTATTCCTTTTAGGGGTTGGCAACTTAGACATAATGAAATAAATTCATTCGATCACGACCCCCCGCCCCCCAAAAAACAACAACCCTGGACTCACGGGAGTCGTCAAACTGCAGGAAGGCGCTTTTGATTATTGAAGTTCACTTGCAGGAACGTAAGTGTATCTAAGGCCCGAAAAAAAGTGGTTATTGCTTGGGAACGGATCTGGTTAATAGGAAGAATGGAAAATGATCTCGATTCCTCACTGCATCAGTTTTTGCTGCGTAGTTTGTGAAATATGAGGTCACCTTATCATGCAGCGGGTTAGGGCGCTTTCTTTCCACCCCTGCTTGCCAAAACGTTTGCAACTTTTGAGGCATCGGTTCCAAACCACGACAATAGGACTCTGTCGTGTCTGTCGTGATGACCTGACTAAGTTGCAAGAGGCTGTAATGGGTTACTTCATAAGAGCACCACCCAAAGGTCAGCAAGATTTTTTGGAATGAAGATTTGGTTTGGGAAAAGTTGAAGGGAGGAAAGCAAGCTTGTCGATCTAGAGAAAGCTACGTTTCTGATTAGCATACAGAAACCACCTTCCATTAAAAGTAAACCCAAAATCAAGATAAGGGCCATTTTTGAAACAAACAAGCAACTTGCAACAAGTGTTGAACCGTACAAGCTGCTGGTAATAATGGGGGTAACCAATTCTACATTTCTGTCAATTTGCCAGATGTCTCCCGATCTTTGTATGGACTAACCCAAGCTTTGTTCCCAACTCCCGAGTGTTTTTTTTTTACTATGGCTGCTCTCAATTGTTCATTGACGAGTGATGAGTTGCAACTGCAATAAAATAATTAAAAAAATCCAAACACCCAAAAGAGGCAACGCTTTAACCCTTTCCGGTCGGGAAAGACCATATGGCCCATAACAATGAAATAGATTTAAAAAAAATGATCTGATACTGTATAGTCTTAACGGCCACCAGTTTTGCCTCCAATTTGAAATTTTTGATCAAATGGTGAAAAAAATTTCAATTCTCCATTTATCTTTATCTCCCGCTAATATACATATTGTTTTTTTTTAAAATTTATACCATCTGTATCCCATTAATCCTAAAAAGAAGGGTGTATAACCAATACATTCTCCCAATAGTCACTTATGGAGCTGAAACATGAAACCTAACCAAGAGACAGATCCGCAAATTGAGAACCATGCAACGTGAGAGAATAATGCTGGGCCTCACGTGGACAGACCACAAGACAGCGCAGTACATCTGGGAAAAGACAAGAGTCAGGGACATCATAAAATCCATTGAAAAGCTCAAATGGCAGTGGGCTGGCAATGTTACACGAATGGCAGACAACTGATGGACATTGAGACTCATGACATAGATCCCCCGAGATAACATGCGGAACCGAGGCCGGCAGAATATTAGATGGAGAGACGAGCTAGAAAAATTCAGAAAATACTGGCTCTGCGACACCTATGACAGAGAAGTGCAGCGAATCCTAGGGAAGGTTTTTGTCCAACGACGGACGTTGAAAGACTGATGATGATGATGATGATGATATTCAGCCCTGTAAGGGTTAAGGTGATATATAGATGTACACATAATCAGGAGGGAACGACTCAGAAGAAGTGATCGCTCCAATGCAACACAAAAACAATTAAAAAAAAAAATTTGTTCCAGCCTAATTGTCAACAGAGAAGGACGTAATATTCCATCAGAATAAAGCTAGAACGCGGGATTCTTTGTTGATCAGACACAAATAGTAACAGATCGGTCGGGATTTCTTCACTCATCCGCCATATTCATAGCATATTGCTCCTCCGGATTTCCACTCAATTCAATGAGAAACCACAAAAGGCTCCTACAGCATTTCTTTGATGAGAAAGGTGAACAGTTTTGGGAGGATGAACAGTTGTTCGGAAGATGGCAAAAGAGAGTGGAACAAAACAGTGAAGACGTTGTTCAATGAAGTTCATGTGAAGAAATAGATATTAAAAAAAATGAACCAATCGAACGCGCACACACATACAAAAACAAAGGAACATACACACACACACATACACACACACACACACACATATATATATATATATATATATGATACTTATGATACATCACTACGAATTTGTTTCACTCTTCTCTGTGATTTTCAAGTGAGTTCTAATGAAAAATCGATACGTGTTCTAATATATACCCCGTTTTCGCACCTAAAAATCTTTTCCGGTGTTCTGGATTTGAAAAATGTGTAATCATTTCTGCTTCCTTGGTTTGAAATTGACGCATTCATATCGTATTTATTCGCGTTTAATGCGAGAAATTTGAAATAACACACACGCACACACACACACACACACATATATACACACACACACACACACATTTATATATATATATATATATATATATATATATATATATATATATATATATATAGTGGATTCCGTGCAGTAAAACAAATCTTGTAGGAACCCATTCAAACGTACATAATCATCACCGAATCGCTTCGTTTTTTATGACCAATGCGCCGTCTATCATAACCGATGCGCTGGCCAAGCAGCAGTGCCACCGTATTCACATTTTTAAAAAATAAAATCTGATAGAATACCTAAAAATATTTTTCTTTGATCTCTTTCGAATATTTTCAGCTCGCGAATCAAGTTAAATGCAAAATTAGAAAAAAAAAAAGATTGAAAGAAAAGGGACCCAAGTAGCTGAGATTTTGAAAATCCAAGCTCAGCTCTGTTCCACTGATGAAAATAAATGAATGAATTTAAATAAGCTAAACGATTCTTCAACTCATGTCAAGAGGCTAAGATATAAAATGTCATCTGAGGGATCTGACGAAAGAACAAATGGTATGATATTACTTATCATATATTAAACCTGAAGAAAGCCTTGATATATGTAGAATGAATCGGCCGCAACGTTTTGTAAACAGAGGGGCAAGGAGAGATAAGATTATCCAAACAAAACTCACTACATTCATACATGGTCCACCTCTTAGAATTGCGCACATGTGATTTTCTCACTATCAGAACATATTTATCTCTTTCTCTTTCTGTCTCTCTCCTCGTTAAACGACACATATTTGTGCATGCTTTAAATAAATATATTTTTGCGTATCTCACTATTTCTAGAAATATATACATCCCATTCGCCGTGATCAACAAACACACAGAATAGGATATCTATCTATCTATCTATCTTTCTATCTATCGATCTATCTATCTATCTATCTATCTACAGAGGAAATAATGGAAACACCTGCTGGTTTCACTTGTATGTCTTGACTACATAAAACTCGAATGACTGAAAAACTTCTTTGAATGTGTTGCAGATTATCTATTACACATTACGTTACTCCTCAACCGTCATGTTGGTTTATTGAGCTTCGTGGAGTTGGACATTACGGAAGGACCACAACTGTCAAAACTTCGCTTTTCTGAATCAACATGGAACGTCGTAAAAAAGTGGTGAAATGACCTTAAAAATTGAACATAGGATCGATGACTCACTGTTATGTACTTGGACGAATTTTTTTTCACATTATTTCCATGTTCTGACCGAGTTTACGCCTGGAGGTAACCAAAAGAAGCTTGTTATCCAGAATTCATTTCAACAGTTGAGCATACGGGTGGATCTGTGATGATTTGGGTGGCAATACCATGAAATTCTCTGAGTCTAACTTTAGCCCTGCAATTCAGGGTGAGCCCACAGGACTATCTGTCAATTTGGGTTGACCAGCTGCATCCAGTGCGTTTCCCAATGGCGGCACCGTCTTTCAGGGTAATAATGCACCCATTCACACCAGAATGGTTGAACATTGGCTTAAAATATATGAAAGTGAACGTCAAAACTTGGATTGGCCTCTGCAACCACCAGATCTCAATATGATCGAGCATTTGTGGTGTCAAGTGGAGCAGTAACTAAGGAACTTATTTCCTCTACTAGTGTCCCGGAAGGAGCTGGGCAGGTTTTGCTCGAGGAATGGCTCAAAACTCCTCTAGATACTGTCCAAAAATTTTACGAATCAAGTCCTCGACGCATTGCAGTTGATATCAATGATAAAGGAGGGACAACTCCATAGTTAAATATTTAAAAATAATAAATAAAAATTGCTTATCAAAATGATGCTTCCATTATTTTTACCCAACCCCTTAATCTATCTATCTATCTATCTATCTGTCTTATAGTAGCCTTTAGTGGAAGGCTCATTGAAGAATACCCACTTCTTCCATATACACAGGATTACCTCTTCGGGTGAATATTGGCCTTTGGCACCGTCAGTTTTGATTCATTGTGTTTGTCTCATGATTTCTTACGCTCCATGTTATAAATCATCCACTTTTTGTTGCTCGTCACATCTTCCTCTTAGAAAAGTACCATTTAAATACGGTCCAGAAGGGCTTTTTTATCGTGTACCTTATGTGGAAGTCAGCCATCAAAGGACTTAACAGAACTAGACGGGTGCAAATAATTTTCAACGCTTGATTTAGATATTTTGAGCATGTTGGTTATTTCATCGTTGACTACAGGGCATTTTTGTCAGCCAGAAATCCCCGGGAAGAATCTTCGCAAACCACGTTTAACACACCGGATCTTTCGTAATTCCTCCTTTATAGGCTACACGCAACTTTTAGTCGCATTTCTATATTTCTTTGAATGATAATATCATGTAACGTCGAAAATGATAGATATAAAAATTCATATATATATATATATATAATTTTTCATTTTTAGCATTCGATACTTTTCGCAGATCAATTAAATTAACATTGCAAGAAATGTATTTTTTGCATATAGTGTAGTTCTTCAAATGAGAATCTTAGCAGAGTGAAAGTGAATAATGTCTACAACTTAACAGAGGCCGGAAGCTAGATAGGTATGTTGACCTAGCCACAGAACTGAAAAAAATATAAAACGTGAAAGTGGCAGTAGTACCAATTGTCGGAGCCTTGGGAAGAGTACTGAAAAGCTTAGCAAAGAGGCTGGAACAGGAAATCCAGGCTATGGCATAATCAAAATCAACTAGAATACTGAGGAGCGTCCAAGTATATCTAGGAGGCTTGTTGTCACTTGGTTTCCAATCAGTTATCAGTCACTAGTTGTGTGAAAACTCAACGAGTACATATAATAACAAACAGGTGGTCTCTGAACAGAGATTGTCCTAGAATATAAAAAGAATGAGATACCTCTTGATTTTGAGATCCACCCAATCCAGGCAAAAAACACCATTGCTGGATTTGGCCAGGATACCGAGGAAGCTGCTGGAATATGAGATTTACAATCAATCAATTTCCATTGATCACTACCAGGCATCTGCTATGCACATACAAATTCATGAAATACACTGATGTTCCAAAATATTATGACATCCTTCCTAATTCGATGTTAATTCTCTATATTGCTGCCAAATGGCTATTACTTGAGCAGGCATGGGCTCTAGAAAGCCTCCAAAGGTTTCATCGGGAATATCGTGCCAATATGTTTATCGCAGGTCATTTAACTGCCGGTGGAGGTTCTGCTAAACAGACTTGTTGGTCCAACACATCCAATGAGTGCACGATGGGGTTGAGATCTGGCGGGTTCGGTGGCCACAGCAAAAGTGAAGTCTTTTACGAGTTCCTATAACCATTTCTGTACAACTCATACTGTGCAGACGGGTGAATTGTCCTGCTGGAAGATGCTACAGATACCGTAGAAGACTGTCGCCAAGAAGGGGTGGTCTTCAATGGTGACAAAGTTAACATCCTGATATAGCTTCAAAATTGTCTGATTTTGACCAAATATTAAAAATACATGAATAAAAAAAGATTGAAAAACTATTGGAAAACTTGGGAAAGTTATACACAAAAACGAAAAATCTCCGGTTTGAATTTTGTAAATCCTGAAGGTGTATAAGTGTAAAAAAAATTAGACTTTTTGTAATGTATCGGATAATTTCTGCACTCATTATATACGGAGACTTTAACAAACTTTCGTAATATCGTAACGAAATCTGAAGAAATAAACAAAGAAAATCTATTTCACAAAACTAAAATTCTTTACATATCAGAACATCAAGAAATTCAGCACGGACACTTACTTTAATTCATAAGGAGGCTGCGAGCTGACCTTTATGCATACCAGTACTGACGTTTCGTTTCGTTTCCTGTTGCAGGGCAGAGGTTAATGTGCCTAATTCTTCACTGCTACTTTCGTGAGAGAAGAAAATATGCATCTGCTAGTCTTCAGTTCTGTGGTCACTACTGATTATCGAGAAGCGGGGAAAATTGCATCTATCGTTTGCTTCTTCCGAAACTAATCCCCTTGTTCCAAATCTCTCTCTCCCTCTCTCTGCTTATTGGTCTGCTCTCTGCGAATCAGCGTCTGGTACAGATCTATCTATCAGGTTGAAAAAAAAAATAGCTGGCCATTTGGAACCACAAATTTCAAGATATCACAACTCGGCTCAAACAAACCTCTGTTAGTCAAAGTAAACGCCGTTAAAATCGACAAAATATCACCAACGATACAGTAATTAATTTATTCCATCATGATAAAAACTTGGATCACAGGAGTTGATAAACTGCCGGAAGGTATCTATGATCTGGTTCTCATTGCTGTACACTTGTTGGCCTTTAAAGAATTTAAGGCTCCGAAAAAAAGTGTTAATCGGCAGGGGACAGGATCGGTGAATAGAAAGAATCGGGCAGAACCCCGATACTTTTTACCGGGTGGTTTGTGAGTTTATGAGGTCTTGAGTTATCCTGCAGTAGGGTAGGCCCTTTTCTGTTCACCATTGCTTGCCCAAATGAATGCAAATTTTGATGCATCAGTTCCGAATCACGACAAAAGGACTCTGCCGTAAACAAAAGTTGACAGCGTTTTTGACGATATTTTTTTTATTCATATGAATTCATAGCTTCATTATTCAGCTATCAAATAATTTTCCTCAGCTTTCTAGGATCTGTCAGGTAAATTGTGTACCCGGCCGTAAAAGAACGACTCCAATTTCGATTCGATGAGTTCTTCGATTCTCACGGAATGTCCCACACCTTTAGCCCCGTGATAGATTTGGCCAAGCTTGGTAAACAGGTAACAGAGTAGAAGTTAAGAAGCTCCTCACTTGGATCTTTACTACCGTTGTCAATTCGATCCACACTAGGTACCCTAAAATTAGGTCTTTGTGCCAGATAAAGCCAAGTTTAGTAAATATCATTATCTCAAGCTAGTCTCATAGACCGTTATTATAGTGCGGATTCGATCCTCGCTTGGCGCCCCCTACTTCTGGTCTTGTGTCGAACTCATTTAAGCTTAATACATACCCATACATAAAAGTGTATACTTTTTTTACTCAATTAATTCAAGGTGCACAATAACAGTCAAAAATTAAGCTTCCATTAGAATTTTTTTTTTAGTGAATGTACAATCTGAATCGGTGGAAAAATCTTCACTCAGTTTATATATATATATATATATTTATATATATATATATATATATATATATATATATATATATATATATATATATATATATATACATACA
>OY735213.1:28405300-28420300 GCA_963457665.1 Thysanoteuthis rhombus | reverse complement strand
TTTCAGTTTTCTTTTCAATTTCTTTCCAATGAGCGAAATTCTTCATTGTACGAAATGTATCTACCAAATGTTAAACACACACACACACACACACGCACACACACACACACACACACACAAACACACACACACACAAACAAACAAACACACACACACGTATATATATATTTCAAGTGAAACAGAATGGACAATCTGTAATGAGCCATTGAACTAATCTTTACTCCTTATATATATATATATATATATATATATATATATATATATATATATATATATATATATATATATGTATATATATATGTATACACACACACATAGTAAACAATTGGTGTTACCACAAGAAAAATTCACTCATCGTACTATATTTAATTCTGCATGAAAAAAAAGACAATTTGAAAATCTTTAATTGCACTAACAGATATTTATAAATATTTGACTGAAATGACATAAATCAAAAAAAAATTTCTTTCTTTAGTGTGTGAAACTGTCAAAGCTCCCTAGACTATATATATATATATATATATATATATATATATATATATATATATATATATATATATATATATATATATATATATACACAAGCAGTGGGGGGGGATATCTGAAAATATAACCAAACAGGAGAGATATGTTCTTTGATATATTTATTTTTACACATGCAAGTGGAAAAAAACAACAATTATTTACACTGTGTACACATGAAAAAGTAGCTGCAATGGAGGGAATATTCTGATACACAAAAAAGAACAAATGATATCATTGTTTAGTTTGATAGGTCTTCAGAATACATGGCATGATTGTTTCTCTCACTGGGTGCCAACATAAGCTGATTGATTGCGGAGCCAACCCTGAAACTACCAATACAGAGCTATTCATAGGAAGAAGCATGGAGATCAGGCAAAGGCCTAGCGATCTTGAGAAACTGTCCTTGTGCCTCACAAGAATTCTCAGAAATGACCTCAGGTGACCTCTAGTAACCTCCACCACTTCCATTCACCAAGAAGATTTATCCTTATGCCAGATAAGTTCCATAGGTGCGAAATCACTGTCAAAACTTGGAAAATTGAATAGAAATGACCACAAATGATCTCCGTTGATCTTGAATGACCCCCAAGGTCAACTTCGCTTCGCCTGTTATCTTTGATGAAAGATTACGTACCCATTTCAGCATCTCTGGCACGAAGTTGTGGCCCACAACTCTGAGAATCGGATAGAAATGTCCCCAGAAGTCAACTCCGTACTGCGTATGATCTTTGCAATGTGAAGATGTACCTCTATACCCAATTGAAGTTTCGTAGGTGCTAAATTGGGACCCAAAACTTTGAAAATTGTCTTAAAATGACCTGAAATGTCTTCTGGTGATCTTGTATGACCTCAGAAGTCAACGTCACATAGATTGCAATATTCGCCATGAGAGGATTATGTCCAGCAACTCCGAAAATTAGTTAGAAAGGACCAAGAAATGACTTGTGGGTATCCCGAATGATCTCCAAGGTCAACCTCACATAGCCTATGTTTCAAGTTGACCTCCCTTCAGTCTACACAATGAATATCATGACGATAGGCCCCGTTGTTTTGGCGGAGAAGGGGAACAAACAAACAAACAAACAAAAGACTCGAATATTAGTAAAGATATTTTGATGGGGAATACAAAGAGACGAAATAAACACTTACAATGGCAGGTTTACTGGGGGGATAATAAGTGACAATGAGCGAACTATTGAAAGGTTGTTTGGTTGGAAAGGCGTAAAAATTGGGATACTTTAAAATTCATTATCCATCATTCAATATTTGTACGTACCTTATTCCTTTTTAACTTGAAACTAATCCATGTTTCCATTTATTAAATATTATAAATTATCATCATTAATTTTTACTATTATTTAACTTTGTATAAAATTGTTATTGAACTTTGACGGGCACTCTTCAGTAGTGAGTAAATAGATCAGCAAAGAACACACGACCCTCTATACTGGACGGTGGCTTGAGTTACACACGACTGTTCTTACCACTGAACTACTAGAACCCGGTGGCAGGCACCAGTCCAAATCAATCCCTCAATCTCACTAATCTCAATCTCCCTAAGCACGAACTCCTATGCGCCATGTTTGTTATTAACTGGTAGTTTGATACAACTAAAATTCATTTTTATCTATTTCAGTTGATTAAGTGTTATAAATCATTATTATTTATTTTTGCTACTATTTACCTTAATCTTCATTTTAGTTGCTCTTTAAATGTTGCCAACACACATGGAATTTTCAGTTGTATGATATTACTAACTTTGTCCCATAATAGTTGTTACATCTTGTATATGAAATGTATATGCAACCGTTACAACTACTGTGGGACAGAACTAGTATCTATAATACCATTCTGCTCATCACAACGTGCGTACGTACGTTACATTTGCGCACGCTGATTGGCCAAGAAATTGAAAAATCGTGCAAAAGAATCTTGGAACGTGTGAAGACTAGTTTGCAAAACGAATTTTCATCGTTCGTTTCTTTGTTACGTCACAGAATAACAAATTTTGAAAATATCAAGGTTAGGATTCGGGGTAAGAGACCAGAGTATTTTTTTTTTGCTCATTTTTTTTTTACAATAATTCAAATAGATATAAAATATAACTTTATCATTAATATAGTTATTTTTCATTTCAGTGGGGTAGATTATGTAAATTTAAAATATTTCTTATTCAGAATGGAGGGAGAGAAAAGAAATCTAAATACTGGAGAGAGGGGAACAGGTAGTTAGGTAGTTTACTGAGGGAATAAGAAGAGAGAGATTAAGAGGAGAAGAAAGGGAAGTTAGGTCGTTTAATAAGAAGACAGGGAAAGAGAATGGAACAATAAAGTTAGATAGATTACTGAAGGCAAAGGTGGACAGAGACGGGGGAAAGGGAAGGTGGTTTATAAAAGGGCAGAAAGAGAGAGGAGGAGGAAGAAAGAAAGTTTGGTAGTTTTAATAAAAGGGTACGAAGGAAGGATGCAGGATGAAAAAGTAGTTTAACTAGAGGATAGGAAGAGAGAGAGACAGAGAGAGAGAGAGAGAGAGAGACAGAGAGAGAGAGAGAGAGAGAGAGAGAGAGAGAAGAAGAAGAAGAAGAAGAAAGGAAATGAAGTAGTTTACTCGGGTAGTAAGAGAATTTTCGCATATGAGACTAATCCATGTTTGAATAACACTTGGATGACATCATGGATAGGCAACGACGATTGGAGGGGAGAAGCGAGAGAAGGAGAAGTTACTGGCGTGGGGTGAGAGAAAAGTGGAGTCAAGAGGTAATCAACAATCTTAGTCGTCAACTGCCGTGGAATTTCCATGGGCTCCGCTAGATATCAAAAACATATTTTTGTGATTTTCTGTTACTTTGTGACAGGAACTGTACCAACAGAAAGAATGGAAAAAACCAAAAAAACAACAAAAAATAAACGTAAAAAGTAATTAAGGTATATTTACCGGCTAAGTAGTGTGTGGTAGGTAATCCACCGAGAGAGTTTTTCGATTGGTTTTAGTTGTCATAAGCATAGCTGCTTTATTTATTGACGGTCAGCCAAAAAAAGCGACGTTGACTGGTATAGTAGAGGAATGAAAGAAGAAGGGAGGGAGAGGAAAATCATTCGAAAGGGGAGAGGGAGAGAACGTAAGGGAAACAGGGAGGTTGGAGAGAGAGAGAGAGAGAGAGAGAGAGAGAGAGAGAGAGAGAGAGAGAGAGAGAGAAGCATATGTAAAGGGCAAAAGGCAATCGAGATAGACATGTAATGCTCATAAGAAGGAAATATATATATATATATATATATATCTTTGAAGTAATTATAAATTGCGTTATATATATATATACATATATATATATATATATATATATATATATATATATATATATATATATATATATATATATATATATATATATATATATGTATATATATATGAAATTTTCCTTCAAACCTTCGTGTTGCATTCTCAGGTAAGTTCTTTTCATGAGAAAAGATATTTCTCTCTCTTCTCTCCTCTCTCATTTCCACCACTGTTCTTTCACTCCCCTTCTTCACACACACACACACACACACACACACACATATATATATATATATATATATATATATATATATATATATATATATTCAAATTTAAACAACAGACGCGCGAATCGAATGTAATATAGACTTTCGCCACTCCCCTTGGTGAGCCCAGGGGCTATCATAGAGAAAACGGTCGAAAATAACAGTTAAGAGCACGTAATGTTTTTTATGATAAAATTTTGCAAACGTTATATATATATATATATATATATATATATATATATATATATATATATATATATATATATACACATATACAGAGAGAGAGAGAGAGAGAGAGAGAGAGAAAGAGGGAGACGGTGTAATCGTCGATCACCAATGGTGTGAAACTGTTCAGTCGCGATGAAACCTTAATTTACCGTGTTACTCTGTACATATTCATTTACGCTCCAAATATCGAGCACTCTTTTCATTGTAAAAGTAACCTCCAGAAACAGTGACAATAGCAGGGAATCCCGGTGTTGCCCGCAGAAGAAGTAACTCCACATTTGACAATGCAAAACATGTTTTTTAATATGTCATCTTACTCAACATAACTCGTGCAGGTTCGTGGACACTCCCGGGCCGACCTGTGCTGTCCAGGTCACCGTAAAACCGTACAACTGATTAATTGTATTAAACAACGATTGTAAAAAAAAGGTTAAAATTTGTCCCCATTTGAATTTTGGCTTTTACCTTAGAAATTTCAAAGTGTGGACGAAATTAAGTAGAATATGACAAGGCAACTGACGGAAATCCCGTAAGGGGACTTTGCAGACCATTTTGAATAGATTAGTGTGTGAGGTCCCTACTGGAGCATTTTGAAGGGGTCAACGACACCGTTGCTCAATGTAGGCGATTTCATCGTTCGTATTACTTGACTGGATACTTTCCGAGCTGACTTTGTGTAAATATATATATATATATATATATATATATATATATATATATAATATATATATATATATATATATATACTTCAGCACTTCATCACAGAAACACAATCACGCCTCTCCAACATATCTAAGGACAGACCTATTTACAACATATTCATGTATCTATTTAAATAGAGACTGTACGTCGTTGTGTGTTCATGCGTATGTATATAAATTCTTGTGTGTGAAGGAGAGACAAATACCCACATTAAGAGCTCGAGAGAAATATAGAGAGATAATGCTAGTGGTTGATTTATGAGTTTTAAAGCTGGAGGTTTGTGTATTGGGTGAGGCTGAGCTGGTTTGGAGTATCGAACGAACGCAATCGAGAACTCTCCACCAACAAAATCCAATTGCATAAAAAGAAAGAAACAAACAAACAAAACATCCCTTTGAGTGACACATTACATAATTCAGAAGCAGGTCAGATAAAAATAGAGATTAAAAAAAAGAAAAAGGAATCAGCAATAAATAAATAAATAAATGAACGTATAAATAATGAAATCCCTATTTCGTGTAATGGATCTATAGCACGGTGACTTATGTTAAATATGAACCATGACCTATCTTTTTAAACGGGACATTTTTCATCTAGCCCTGCGTACCGGGCCCGTATACGCCTCTGCCTTGTATCTAGCTGCTTTCTTAACTTAGCAGATACACTTATTTCGCTTTTATGTCCTCTTAATTCCCCGTCTTTCTGTTTGTCGCCACCACAATACAAAAGCGAATGTATATATATATTGATTATCGTACGAAAATCTTTGTGACAAACACCGACGAAGCTACCGCAGGGGTGACGAACATTTCGAGAACAAACGAAATAAAGTTTAAGTGTGTTATAAAATCACTGTTCTCTTTGAGTTCTCTCATTGGTCCTCATAAAAACTTTATGATTTTATTTTTTTTCCATTTAAAGAGTCCTTGAGAAAGGATAACACAAATCTTTTCCTGATGTTCTGTTCTGAAGATGACGTGGAAAAACTCTTGAATACTAGTAGAATCCGAATTTTGCTGCTCAAATATTGATCACAGATTGTTACTTCTCAGAATTACTTTCATTTCCTAGCTAGAATAGGGAAGTCCCCGGACTCTAAGTGCTGTGATTGTACCATTCAACGGAAATGCGGGCGTAGCCGACGCTCATTGTTACCGAGCCTACTAAGTCAGTTTGCCAATGGTCTTCGTACTATCTATCCGTATTCTTGTGTTACGCGAGGTTTTATGACACGGCGCGAGAATATATCTGCGATTGGTATCAAAGTTAGTTTGAAGCACGGAGAATCTGCTACCAAGACTTTCGGAATGCTCCGTCGGGCTTTTGGCGAATATCTTTTTGCTCGAACACAGGTTTTTGAGTGACATGCGCGTTTCAAGGCCAGTCGGCTGTCGCTTCTTGATTATTTACAATCTTTTTTGTCTGACTGTCCGTCACCGCATAACTAAAGTTTCTAAGATTATTAATGGGACTGTGGAGGATGTTTTAGCATATTCACTTTTTGAAAAATCTGTTTTTGGTCTATTCCTGGAACTTTCCGATTGACCCTCTTAAACAATAACTTTCACGGAGAGAGATAAGATCGGTTTGGCTTGGTGCTCACCAACGGGTAACTAGAGCGAGAGGAAGCCTTCTGATGACCGAGTGTAGTACGAACTTTTGCTGCTTCTTCCAGGAACTTGTTTGGTGGATTCCATTTGTTGATGTTAACCGTTAGCTCAACCCCGCTTTTATCTATGGGTGTTCTTTCTTTCCAAGATCAAATTCAGCGATCTTTTGGGTAGCACCACACACACGCACGCACGCACGCACACACACACACACACACACACACACACACACACACACACACACACAGAGTACCACATATATATATATGTATGATTATAAATTACGTTATGTTATATTATATAAAAACTCTTCTCGGATATGATCATCCGGTGAATGTACCATTTGGCGAAGACAACGTGGATAGAATAAACAATTAAAGAAAATGGGGCTACTGCCGGAATCAAACCTGCGAACGTTAGGGTAGCCGCTTCAACGCAGCGTTGCTCTAACCATTCGATTCCTGCAGCAGCACCATCTTCTTAAATTGTTTATGCTATTTACTTTGCCGAGGACAAAGGGCTATTTCACCATGTACTAACAGTTGATCATTTAAAATAAGAGTTTTTATGTAATATAACGCAATTTATAATCATTCTGTCGGATCATACATCTATTTCGTAAAAATACATACATACAGACGGACAGACAAACGCACACTCACATATATATATTCTTTTTGGAAAGTTCACTTTACGCCCTTTTTCGCTATTACGAAAAAAAGCAAAAATGGCGACGAGCGTTTGTCTTGCAGTGAGCCGTTATTGCAGTAGTACGGACCCTTTTCCCCCCCTTCCTACATCTTAGCTTCCTGCACCTCCAACCACCCCATAATCCAATGACTCAGCCCAACATACCACCATAAACAATTTTTTATACGAAGTTTCCACTTTTGGATAACGGGTAATAGTTTTTTTATACATATATAAGAAGAAAACCCAAGACCGCGTTGAAGTATTAAATGACAAAAATATGGATTGTGTGTGTACCACTGCTAATGTGAAAGACGGGGACAATCGGAAAGCAGTAAATTAGGATTTTCCCTTGACCGCTGTAATTCGAGAAGATCGAATCTAAAGAGGGAGACAAAACAACACATATATATATATATAGTAAGAAATGGAGATATTTGGTCCGATGGAATGAATTATAAATTGCGTTATATTATATGGATGAGAAGATCTCTCGTCATTATACGGTTAATATATCACTCGTTTGTAGACAACGTGAATGGAATAAACAATTGAAGAATTTCATATATGTATATATATATATATATATATATATATATATATATATATATATATATAGTCACGTAAACTATTCACCTTGTAATGCTGAAAACGATCAATTTTTTTAGAACAATTTTTCATGTAGTCCCAAAGTATCCGCAGTCGTGTGTCATGCAAGCCACTTTTAATCGGATCAATGATATTTCAACGTTCTGTCTTGTAACTTGATTATATAATCTTGGAGTCTTATTGTATATAATTTATCTTAATTTCTATGTGTAATTTTATTCTATATTATGAAGTTTGTCAGCTGTTTTACCATAGACCTGTTTCGGAAGTATATATATATATATATATATATATATATATATATATATATATGTGTGTGTGTGTGTGTGTGTGTGTATGTGTGTGTGTGTGTGTGTGTGTGTGCATGTATGATATCAGTAGTTGAGAATAGGGAAATATACATTGGTCCAAGGATACATAGAATTCAGTCCCCTACACTTTACTCACTTCAGGAACGAGACATAAAGCCACATGTCTACATACCCAAATGAACAATATATATATATATATATATATATATATATATATATATATATATATATATATATATATATGTATTGTGCACTTTATGAATTTTATGAATATGAAAGGGCCCTAAGAATGGATGACACAAAAAACGCACTTGTGATCCATCGGTACAAGTAAGACCACAATTTTAATCTGGAAGATGAAAAAAAAAACAAAACAAAAAAAAACCAATAGTGAAACTAAACAATAATAGAATTAGCACTAATTTCGGAGTATAACATTCCAACAAAATCCCGAAAAAAAATGTACGTATCTTGAATATTGGCACTATCAATAATAAAAAAAATCAAGTAGCCAGAAGAAGGACCCGAGCCAAAATTCTAAGTGATAGAAACCAAAGGATTTAGGCATCCAAGATAGAACTAAATAAAGGCCAACGAAATGCAATATCACCACGTGGTCCCCATAACAACGTTGGAGCACATATATTTGTAAAAAAGACGACGCTATTAAATCGAAATGCATAATTGGAAATAAAAAGTATAGAAAAAAATTGTAATTTAGTCATTTTTTCAAATTGTCAAACTATACAAATATATATAAATAACGGAGTAATGATTCCTTACTCCATTATATTTTAACCTCTGCTCTAAATCAACTTAATGTTTAATGTTGAATGCATCGAGCACTTTATGAAATAAACCCATCATACACCGGATATTGTATTATATTATATCATATTGTATTCCCAATTAGAATTATACATATGTATAATTATAGACGTGTTAGTTTTTGCTACATTTGTCATATTAAGAATCAAAATTTCCAGATGCCATAGGTATATCTTGATATTTTCTAAAGCTAATTTAGTCTGGCACAAGATCACAATGATAAAGAACTCATAAGGATTGAACTCATAATATGGGCAACAGTCTAGAAGACGAACTATACGGCATTCTTTCAATGTGTGAATAGACCCTTGAAAATTTAGATATCTATCAAATTTCAATTTATAGAATTTAACTGAAATTCAATTTAGAAATTCAAAGTATTTTGTGACTTTGGGAAAGTACAGACTTATTGATGTACTCACGTATATAAGCATATATCATAATGGCCTTGTACCATATTGAGTTAACCTAATCTCTCTCTCTCTCTCTCTCCCCTTCTTTCTCTCTCCTTGAGTTATTTACTAAGGTAAGTCTCGTCTCACAAAGAGTCATTAGAGTGGGACTCCCAATGAGGACCTCGTTCATTCTGTAGTAAGTATTAGTGGAATTGATCCTGACTGGGTTTCCTCAAGGTTGTGGCCCCGTGCCAGACTAGCATTATTGGATATCCATTTATCATAAGAGAAAAAAAAATCAAACAGTTAATTATTTTAAATTCTGGTCTTTCAATGTCTGTTTTGATTAGGCTAAGTAATGAATAAATACGCCGAAAACACCTGTTGCTTTCTTCTTCGACGTGTCCGATTGGAGACACTCGGAGGCTCCTGATAAGATAAGAAGAGCAAATAAGTAACAAGTAGATAACTGCGAGAAAATGAATATTAAAAAAAAAAAACTTCCACTTACCTGTAGAGCGAGCTTGTGAAAACTGGCGGATGCAACGATAGTATAATCCTTTCCTAAACAGGCAAGCCAACTGCTACTTGAATAATCTTTCTGTGCTCCATTTCCACAGGTTTTAACCCTGTAGCGTACTAAGCTAAGTCTCAGTAAATATTGATAACAACATGTAAAAAAATGAAGCGTACCTGATGGCCAAGGTCTCACATCAGTGCTCAAAATCTTTGTTCGTGCCTAGATAAAGGGTGGGATCTCGCTGTCATCATATACAAGTAATCACCACAATCCCGAAATAGAGCGATTCTATTAAAAAAAATCATTTCATAAGCTGAAATAGCACAAATCGAAAAGTCTAATGCCACTGATTTTTCTCAGAAAAATTTTCGAGTGTTCGCAAATCAAATAAAGGGTGATGATGGTACACTCAACCAAGTCGTCAGAGGTTGGGGTGGCGGGAGGTAAGGAGTGAAGAGGGAGAGCGTATGCACTGCCTCTATAACGGTTAGCTGCAAAGCAAACATCGAACACTGCATTTGCTTTTCACCTTTTCTCCTAAAAGCGAAAAGGTGACTCGAAGTGAAATCCCGAAAAGCAAGGAGATCCCACGCCGCACTTCAGCTTAAAACTCAACCGCGCAGGCCTTTGGGCTATTCGCGTACAGGATCTGCTGATGCCAACTTAGGATCAGACAGGACCAGAAAAATCCCCCCGAGGATGATTTGCACCCCCTTACGAGTAGAATACTACAACAACAAATTTGTACGACCTTTTGTTTCAGACATTATGTTTACTCCACGAATTTGATGAGTTTTGTCTTGAATAAAAGTCGACAGTTTTTATCCAATATTCGTATTTTTCAAGCAGACAGGCAATTTATACGCAGAAGAAGTAACAAGTTTTGAATTCTTTGGCTCCTATTTGATCACAAGCGATTGAAACCTTTTCTCTCCACAAAATGTTTACATTTTGGCTTGGTGGTAGTGTTTGCGTTGCGTATGAACTGCATGGCCGTGTATTGAAGTATTGACAGCTATTTTAAGTACTATTTTTACACCCCTTCTCCCTGTACAAATAGCAAAATTGAAATTCTAAAATCACTTCGGAAGTTTGTTTTTGTGTAACTTTGGATTCCTTTTGGCTATTAAGAAAAAACAAAAAGAAAAAACAAACAAAATGTTTTCTGATCTGTAGACTGTTTTCTTTTAAGAAATGCTTCAATTGTGGTCCTTCATTGCATGGAAAATTTTGATTTTATTAGCCTTAGTGCAATGAAAAATAAAATAATAAGGGTAATTAATGCTTTTGCACCCCCACCTGGAATATATCCTTTTGCTCTTCATAGAGAAGTGGCGATTGACGCATATATATATATATATATATATATATATATATATATATATATATATATATATATATATATATATACACACACACACACACACATATATATATATATATATATATATATGCGTCATTCACCACTTGTATGTGTGTATTGTGGATATGAAGTGATCTGTCAGAATGTTGATGAAAGTGACAATTGGGAGGTAAAGAGAAAAACTTGAGAGAACGCAGGTGTTACGTCTCAAAAAATAAAGCATGTTTCAATGTTTTTCGACGGTTGCCAGCCATCTTTTTCCGGAAAAAAAACTTGCAGCGGTTTACAGACAATTTTGCTTCTTACTTTTTTGAGGCCGAGGAAAGAAATGGGGATATTTCTGTGTTGTTTGGTTGTTTAGTAGGAGCAGGAGGGGAGATGTTTGTATCTGTGTAGGTGAGAGTCACATTTGCTTGGAAATGAGAAAGGTCTGTGAGAGGTAGGATCATGTTGTTTGCTGGGCTCATCTTAGATAAGAAGGGTCAGTGAGAGGAAGGGGTCGGAACTAAAATGGTCAGTTCTTCGGAAGGTAATTTTTTTTGATAGAATGGAGAGGTGATGCCAAGCATGTACACATGAAAACTGCAAAATTTTCAGCGAATCGTTGTAAGTTTTCCTCTGAAAAAGATGACTGGCACCCGTCGAAATGCATCGACACATGTGCTAACTTTTAACATACATGCAGGGAGAATTGCTAATTCAAAAAAAATAGGGAGTGACTTCAACTATCACACGGGGTGCCACCCAAAAGTTCAGGGAATTAGAACGGTGCATGAACTAAATGTAGCGCGGATATTTGCTGTCACCCTTTGTGGATTAGGCAAACCGAATTGGCGCAACGCAATATCATTATACCCGACGTTCAGGCCAATCAATTCTACGGCCTTTTCCAAATGTACTATCTGGATGTTATGGTAGTAAACAGAATTTTTTCAATAACGACAACGCTTATGATGTAAGTATTTTTCTCTCTTTTCTTAATCAGGTCGGGATTTCCATATCTTGCCCCTGTTGAGTAGCGGAAGCCACGTCGTTGGATTCTTCACCGGACTGTCGATATGCTGACTAGTAGCGCTTCTTTTAATTTTCTCACTTTCCAACAGCTTTACGTGACTATAATCTAGACTCCTTTCCTGAGAGAGAGAGAGAGAGAGAGAGAGAGAGAGAGAGAGAGAGAGAGAGAGAGAGAGAGAGAGAGAGAGTAATGTTCGCCTTTCTATCTCAGATGTGCTCCGCTATTCAAGATTTTTTTTTTCGCTGAGGCTTTTTGAAGCTCCTTGAGTCTTACTATGGCGACTAGTTTGCCCTTTATAATTTTCCTAAATTTACAAGGAATATTGCAGAGTCCTGTCTTGTGACGGTCCAACAGGCTGGTGTGGGTGTGAGGAGATGTAGAAGTCTCTCAGATGTTCAAAGCCTTTGAATACCTTCTGATGCTCCTAGATATGTAGAATTAGGGCAGTAGCAACATCTTAGGTACCTTTCATTGGATGCTTCGGGCCCCTCTTTTCATTTTCTCTTTTGGTGACAACCTGGTAAGGGTTGCTATTTAACTTGAGAGTGTATATCATTTTTTTTCTAATTTTTCTTCTTCTGTCTTAGACAACCATTAACTCAATCGTTATAGTTTGGTTTGAACTAAAATTCAGATATAAAGCTGTATGTGTTGTTTTCTTGTATACAGCGGTACTATATAGCTCATGTGTGTGAGTTATTCGTACTTCCAGAAAGGGGAGTTTGTTGTTTTCCAACTTTTCCATCGTGAATTGTATAGATGGCCTGATTGAGTTCACAAGGTCGAAGAGGACTTGTACAATAACATGGTGGGGCCCAGAGTATAAACGTGTTGTTCACGTATCTGAGCCAGACTAAACGAATGTTAAACTTTCTTAATCATAACTTAACAAAGAGCTTCAATATGTGACTCAAGCGAACAGCGCATATATATATATATATATATATATATATATATATATATATATATATATATATATATATATAAGTAAGCCCTATTTGAAAATAGATAAATATGCAGTGTGAATTAATATCAAAATACAATACACATATACATTAGACAAACTACAAGTTTGACAAAAGCTATATATCAAAATCATGGCTGAAAGGGAGGTGGTGTTCCATCGACACTTCTGGGGTGCCATGTTGATATATCTGTTTTGTTTGTAAAATACCCGAAACGGTAACGTGGTAAACACCTGATGATCCCAACAGGAGAAAATTTATACACTGTACCACAATAAATAAAAAAAAAGTATAGGGGAAAAGGGAGAATGTAGCTTTAAACACTAAACATTAAAGAACGGTTTCAAAAATCTTTTTGTGTCATTTCAGACACTTATTTTGCAATATCTGTCAACGCAATTCATGTAAATTCCTTCCGGCCTTCTCACCTAGGGTGACGGGCTTTGGAAGTTGAAACCTTTGAGTTAATAAAGAACAAAGGTGCTGTTCAATTGTTTTATTTGCCCCTGTCTGGGAAAGTGGTAGCGGACGCCCGTAGTTATGGTAAGTATGTGTTCAACTTATCCCCGGGCTGAAAGCATATCTAGATCTTGATCTATATCAATGTGCGCTGGTCTTGGACTACTTTCAAATCTGGACTCCTTATTTTACGTTTGATGAAGTCTTGCAAAATCCAGTCTGCATTGTCTGTGGATCATTTTCATGGTTCGATGCTGCAATCATTTTCTGCGCCTGAATCCTAACTTCCTAATTTTACGCCTAATGATCTCTATGTGAACTTTGAGCCCTGTTTCTGTTTTCAGACGAGGAATGGACTAAAAGTTTTGCATCAGTGCTCTGAAAACTATTTTCTCATCACCATCCGACATCTTCTTGAGTTAACCACTTCTATCTATTCTATAACTCTCTGGATCTGGCAAAAGAGAATTTCACAACGGTCTGACTTTGATTAATTTGCTCAGCTGTTTCAAAATTTTGATAGAACCTGATTCCGAAGTTCAGCAATCCTAGCAGGTTCGAAATCGAATAGCCGGGGTCTTTTCCATTATAGAGTTTAATTGAGAGGATGTTTTAAATAACAACAGAAATCGATGCGTTGAAATTTGAACCCACTATAGTACGTCAATTGCGCGTGAATTTAAAGTTTAATCACAACGAAAGTTTTCAATAATGAAAATTCCTTTAAAACTACCCAACTCATGATCACTGATTACAATTGGCAGTGTTTATAAGATGACCAAGCTAATCATCACGAATGGGAATGAACATGAAGACTTGAGATAAAAATTCAGCTAATAACAACGCATCTGGTTACGGCTTAATGATCTACCTACCTACCTACCTACCAATCTATATATATATATATATATATATATATATATATATATATATATATATATGTGTGTGATTTTTTATGGTATACTGTATGGCTAGATTGGTCTTCTACCAGGAGAGGGAAACTTCCGTTAAACCTACGGCATATTACGACCAACTAAGGACATTGCTTCTATTCGTGCCGCCTTAATGGACCATAGCATGCAAACTATATATAGGGAGAGGGTTTGGGTCGACCTTAAAACCCTACTGCGTAGGCTTGGGGCATTTCCACATTCCGTGGACACCCCCTAAAAACCTACGTTTGCGAAGCCAAGCCAAGCAACTGATTGAAACTTACACACACACACACACACACACGCACA
>OY735213.1:28380300-28402800 GCA_963457665.1 Thysanoteuthis rhombus | reverse complement strand
CCTTGATCTGTCCGATTCGCCACTTATTTTGGCAAAAAATATCTTCTCTCTGGTAAACCACGGTTGGTATTGGAAAAGGGGGTGAATATATTCTGCAATACATTGGAGAATTTTTATCACATAACAGAGAATAATGCTAAAAGCGGAAGATTTACTTATGTGAGTTATTTTCTCTTGAAAATTCATTCGTTGTTATTTTGGGTCTTTTAAAGCAGTGATATCTACCAAAGAAGTTTTACTAATTATGAAGTAAAAATTCAAATTAGAACACAATGTTCCTAAAACGAATGCTAACGCCAAAAAAGTATTTGGATATAATACTACTACAGTACGAACTGTTCAGAGTGGGTTCAATATATTTAGGTCTAGAAATATGTATTTCTATAATACGCCTCAAAGCAATCGAAAACTGGTTCTTAATAAAGAATTATCAACAGCCATTGTCAACAATCCAAGAACTACAATTCGAGCACTTTCTGCGGACAACAGCGACCATATCACACCATTTCAGAGTAATAGGAAAGGTTAAATGTTTTAAAAATGGGTCTCATATGAACTGAATGCAATGTCACACCCTACACGTCCCAGTAGACTGTGCGTAAGCCAAGTGAGTTGGGATGTAAAATCATGAAGCATCCGCCAATTTCACCTGACATATCCGATGGGTTATCATCTTTTAAAGCATTTTGAACTTTATATCCGTTATAGAAGGTTCTGTGGAAGGGAAGCCATGATTTGTGCTTTAACTGAAATTTTAGACCTCTAAACCTAAAGGATTTAATTGAAATAGCATATCACCATTGTTTCAAATGGGACATATTTTGATCGAATATTCGCCGTTTTTGTTGTTCATATAATTCTTATTCGTACCATTAAAAAACAATATTTGATATATAACAACTTGATGCACACATACAAACACACACTCACACACATATACATATATATTACGATACAGATCAGGAATGCAACAATATATAATATAATGCTATATCCGATGTATGATGGGTTTATTTCATAAAGTGCTCGATACATTCAACTTTAAACATTATGTTGACCAAGAGCAGGACTTAGAATATAATAGAGTTAGAATTCGCTACACAAACGTGTTTATGTTTCTGTCCCAAAGAATCCCCAATAGGGCAGAAGCATAAATGTGTTTGTGTAGCGAATCCTTACTCTATTATATATATATATATATATATATATATATATATATATATATATATATATATATATATATATATATATATATATGAGAAAAAAAGTCTGATAAAGCACGTTACAGATATTATACGATAGTGCCAATTGAATATAGGTAGATTACGTGGTCTTCGGGAGTCCCTGTTATTTACAATTCAACGTTACACAAAACATTCCCTATTCATGACAGACACTTCATTTAAATTGTCTAATGGTCTGATCTACAGATTGTAAAATTCAGCTCACCTTTAATTCTACTCTCCCTTTTTGTTTGGCTGTGACTGGCTCTTCCCCGACATGCTCAGTACATAATATATAAGCCATAGGTTATTTTTCCTATTTGTCTGTTTGTATGTATATGTCAGATCGGGGTCACCTACTCTCAAGCTGTGTTCAGCTCGCTCCTTTCCAAATCAATCTGCTGGTGCGGTGAGTCCGATCCTCACATATATTTCATTACAATGGCCTTGTGCCAGACTGAGATAAACCTGGTGCCAACTATCGTGTAACGGTCTGCTAGCTTTGTAAACGAATCAGCTCGTGTAATGAGTTCGAACCTCATGCGCGCACTGGCTTCTCTGACCTTGTGCTGGACCAAAGAAAAACTCAGTCAATAGGTTGCTTAGCGTATTGTGATGGTTAGCCCGCTCGTTTTCCTGACCAATCTACCTATGTAGTATGTTTAATCTCCACGAATGCCCTGTTAATATGGCCTTGTGTGATTGATCTATGTTTAGCTAATAACTCTGTGTGTATCTTATATGTCTGCATTCATACGTCTCCAACTCTCAATAGACGGAAAGAAAAGATGCGGGGGTGTCAAACTTCGCTCGAGATTCTATCTCGACTGGAGATGATTACTGCAACTTTTGCATTGAATACATAATAAATACAAAATTATCCAAAAATATATTTTGTTATATAAATATATTTATTCATTAGAATGAAATGAGCCCGTGCATATCGGTATGATGAAATTTCGTTAAAGACTTATCAATCTTGCTCAGTCGTAAATTGGTCGCAAGTTCAAATCAGGGGAATGTGAATTTTATATATCAGTTAACCCCCTAATTTTGGTGAGGTTTGCTCTTGTCGTTCTCACTCTTGTCACGTTAGGAAAATAGAGTCAACTCCAGTTTGACAAAAAGAAGAAGAAAAAATATGGGAAGTTTTTAGCAAAATTTTTTATCTCCTTCGAACATTCTAAACAGGACTAGTCTTTCTTTCTTTCCATCCTTATGAATTGTAAAGAATCGGTCGATTAATCGTATTTGAATTTTAAATAATACTTAAACCTGCAACTGAACTTTCTATTTCATAGAGTCAAGCCAGCGTTTTCTCCGATTTCTCCACGGCCAACGCGGGACCAAAAAAAAAAAAAAAATCTTTGAGCTACTGAAGAAGTGAAATCAATAGGAAATAGTTACTATTTAATCACTGTCCCACCACAGCAATATGTGACACAAGGTCGGGCTTAACGTGGGAAGAAATAGTAGTAGGAAATAGTTTCACCCTCATTCAACTGAAATCTTGACTTCTATCAATGTAATAGTCATTTATTAAGCCTACCTTTTCTTAGTCTGGCACAAGGGGATTGCAATGGGTCGTGCAATGTAGATGGATTTTACTACACAAGTAATTTCTAATGTCAGCTAAAGATTACAAACCATCGACCCCTGGTAGACATTCGAAGTAAAATTTTGATAAAAGCAACGAAATAACAGATACGGGTTATTTCCCTTTGGTCTAAGTTCTCGCCCTGACATTCTGATTTCCTGTTAAATATTCATTTACGATGGTGGACTAATAGATCCGTATCCAAACACATAGTTATTATCTGAATTTTGATCTGGTATTTTTTCCTATTCGATCTATGTCATTGATATCCATCATTGGATTAAGTGCATTGCCAAATGTAAAAAAATAGAAACATTTGTGTAAAATGAATGTTTTTTTTTCTTTATTATCAGGCTACAAATTATTGATGTCATCTACTTATGTACGACATTTACCCAAGTACATTCATTGACTGCAAAAAGTATCCGATACATTTCGAAAAGTTCAACATCCTTATACCGCTTCAAAAGTCACAGAATTTGGACCAAAGATTAAGAAAAAAAAAAAAAAAAAAAAAAAAAAAAAAAAAAATTTAAACAGGATTGAACTTTGAGAAGTCAGGCACAAAATTCTGAAATCGTTTGTCCAAATTATGTATGTTGAAAAAAAAAACCAAAACTTTTTGAAATGATTTGGATAATTTTGCACTCACTGTATGTTATATGCCAATATGTCATACGTTTATGTTTGGTTATAAAAAGAACGAAATTTTATTGATGTGTCAACGTGACTCTGAAAGGAAAACTGCATACAAAGGAGGTCAACGGAAAGAGAAACCGCGGATATGGGGGTACCTACGGAAGAACCACAGTTAAGTGGGACGGCTAAAAGAGAAACTGTTGTGTGGATTATATCTAGAAAGAACAATTCAATCCCATTTCTCTGAACACTGATGACGTAATATTTTTCCATCAAAAGAATTCTTGAAAAAAAGAAAAAAAAAAAAATGAATGGCGTCAGTTAACTGGAAACAAACAATATAAGTGAAAGAGATGTCTGAACATCTGAGAGACTGCATCATGTAAGGGAGATAACTCTAGCTAAGGAGGACAAGTAATGTAAAAACGACTTTTCAAAGGTTTAATGCCACGCTGTTACCATTTGAAGGGCTTGTGTTTTTTTTTTGTTTTTTTTAGCGGAACATCGAAAACCGTATGGAAATTTTCATTGCCTGATATATTTCTAAACAGTAAAAGAAGACAAACCCATCCAATGGCAACACTGTATAACTAATCGACGCGTTCTAAATATTAGACCCTACTTTAGGTAGAATAATCTCCCTTACATCATAATATATTCAACTGAAATTGCGTATAACATACTGGTTCATGTACTTGTGTAAATATTTAATTTGATTTAAAAGAATTATTAGCCAATTGATGAATATCTTTACACTTTTAAGGGAAATTATTTCCCCTAGAATGAGCATATATTCATTTGCATATTCATCTCCACTTACAAGTGTTTATCAACTGGAACGGAAACATCATTTAATCAATAAGATATTTCACTTGATATATTTATACTTTGAATTCTAATCTAACATATTTTCTTTTGCTTTTAAACTTCGCCACTTTCCTAGTTGAACAAACCAACGATTTTGTTTGGAAAATGTTCAGATATGAATAAAACCGCATGCGTGGTCTTTTTATTTTAGATATTTCGTTATAAAGCATATTTGCATTTTTTAGTCAGACTCTTATTGTGGAGCTGACTTTATTTTCCTATACATAGATACAATTATGTCTATCTATCTATCTATCTATCTATCTATCTATCCATATATATATATATACATATATATATATATATATATATATATATATATATATATATATATATATATATATATATATATATATATATATATGTGTGTGTGTGTGTGTGTGTGTGTGTGTGTGTGCGGACACCAATAAACTAAAGGAAGAAATGAAGGAGGAGAGAAACTACAAAGGAAAACAGAAATCTGATATGTCACTAATCATTTTTTTTTTCTTCAAAAATTCGGACAGTAGGCCGAAATACTTGCATCTTCTTATCTATGTATGTGTTACGTGTACAATCTTGAATGTCCATTATAGAAACTCGAAATTCTTCTTACACACTTCCCATTTTAATGGGTAGGGAAACAGTTTTTTGTTTTTTGAAAATTCAGCCTAGTGGCCGAAATAGTTGCATTTTCCATTTATGAATATGTCACTTGCACAGCCTTCACCGTTCATTTGGAAAACTTGAAATTTGAAAATTTGAAAAAATATGCCAGGGAATTTTTTTTTTTTTTAAATTTTTAAGTCCAGCATGATAGTTTGAATAGTTGAATTTTTCTCTATATATGTATGTGTCAAATAAGTTTGCGTCAAAAAAAAAAAAAAAGATTGAAATATTTTTAAAACTTAAATTAGACCATTTTAACTTCAGTCTGAATGAAGTTGACTCTGAAATAACCAGCCTTGCTTCGTTAATTATTTATAATAGATTTTTTAAAAAATTTATATATTTTCATTTTCAAAGTGAATATCCAAGATAACATCACCGTAGAGCAGTAATTGGAAAGCCAGCTAATCAGACCATTACTAATGTAGTGAGTTCGAACGTCACAGGATGTCACATACTTACAGCTTAGCGTTATACTAAGCTAGGTTTCGTAAACACTCTTTGGGTGCTTTATAGAGAAGTGCTAAACAAATTAATCTTGTTGGCGATTACTACTGCACCGAGCATGATTTTCACTTGGTTAAACACAATTGTAGTCTTTTGCTAGGTTTCTCCTACACGTCTAAAGTTCGCTCCACGCCACTTTTCAACGTTCACGAAAATAGTGTTCATCTGTTTTGCAGTGGGCCATTGTAGATGCAGCGCCCACCCTCTCCTTCTATCTAGTACTCCCTAGTCTTCTGTGGCCCACGACCTCAGCTTCCGACAACTCAAGACTAACATGCCACCATCAACATTTCTTACGGGTCTGGGAAAACAAAAAAATGTTTCCCATGTAAATAATGGTAATTGCTTTTTAGTTCGGCGCCATTTCGGATTACGAAAAATTTTAATGGGAACACTCGACTTTGGAATAGCTGGAAAATCCATGAAATATAAACGAAAAAATCGCCTAAGATGATGTTTTATTAAAATATTCTTTATTTCACAGTATTAACAAGAAACTACGCAACTACATTAGGGAAATTTAAAGATAACCCCGAAGGAAAAAATTAATCATATGGAAACCATTAAACAAAGATGTAAAGGTTTTCTTTCCTATTAAAATAAAAAGACTGTCACATGTTGTTACACCCTAATGCGAACGGACGAAGGCACTATCGGAAAAAACACTCTCATATCCACCCAGTATTTAATGAAGAAAGTAAGACTGTGATTGAGTGTATTGATCTTTCAATGCTTATTCTTATCAGTCTGGTGGGAAAAAAATAATGAAAAGCACGGATTATAGAATATATTATGATATATAAAAAGAGATGAAACTCGCCATAACAGTCAATGAAAAAAAATTCCATTGAAGAATAAATATGGTCAGAATAAATTTTATTTATGATATCACCGGTGTTTACCATGGAAAAACATCCAAAACAGAGAGAGAGAGAGAGAGAGAGAGAGAGAGAGAGGGAGAGAGAGAGAGAGAGAGAGAGAGAGAGAGAGAGAGAGAGAGAGAGAGAGAGAAGAAAAGAAAAGAAATTTTGGAGAATCTAGATGTTATCAATTAACCTGTTAAACTAAGGCTACCAAAAAAAAAAAAGAGTTATTTCCGAAAATCAAAAATTTTTTTATAGTCTAGTAGAATGCTGTCGACAAAACAGTTTTGTCAGGAGAGCTGGAACACACAAACACATGAACAAACACATATAAAAACAGGTTAAAACCCTTCACCATCTTTGATGTCTACGGTTGTTCAATATGTCAGTACACCAATAAGCTCAGAGCCAAATGATTAAAAAGACATTAATTTACACGACAAATATTTTCCTACACAATCTCCTTTCTTATCAAAACATCTAAATACCAATTCCATAGATCTAACATTAACCATTGAAAATTCCAGTCCAAAATCCTGCAAATGACTTCGTGTCAGGTTACGTGTCAGACTTATTAACCCAATCTCGTATAAATAATTAGCTGACATCAAATAGAAGGTAGAAGGTGTAATAATGAGGATGAAAGTCTAAAAAATAATTCGGCTGCAAACGATAACCCTTTGCCGCCCGAAACGTACAAATCCCCATGGTTTAGTGGTAGATTGCTCACCTCCGCTGTCTATAGGTCACAGTTCAATCCATCAAATCATACCGAAGACTTTAAAAATGGTACTCAATGCCTCTCCTCTGAGCGCCCAGTACAAGGGTAACCACTGTTGAATACTAAGAACGGAACGAAGGTCTGACTAAATATTGATGAGGATGGAAGCGGAAAACGATGATGCATATATAACCGAACGTATATCAACTCTCGGAATATACCAGACGACAAAGTACAAATCGTACCGACTCAACCCTAGACAAACAGAATTCGCTGACATAACATCAGATGATAAAATAGTAAAAAAAGTCAAATCCAAATATCATACGAAGTATTACCCCAGAATTTAGGGATTTTGACGACTATTTCGAAGGATACGGTTAAAACTAGGAGTTACGATGCAGTTTACAAAGGGTGGCAGCCCAAATCCTCGCAACGTTACGGTTTGCACGCACTTTTCAAATTAATATAATCTTCCATGGTAATCATAACTAAGAGGAACAATTTCCAAGGGAAATAACTCTCTAAATATTTTGAGAGGTTTATTTCCCTTTATTTTCGCTTCAACTCATGAATTATTTATATTTTGTAAAGTGGAAGCAAACGCTTTCTATTTTATTTCCTCATTTCAATGCACGGTTTTATACTTCTACGAATTATTTATTCAATCATCTGAGTTGATAATCATCAAACTTTATATGGCACTTCTTCGTTATCAGTTAGCTACTCGTATTCGTTAATTGTAGGCCAATTCATGATGTGATTATATTATGAGTAATCTACAGGTTACCAAGAAGCATTCGCGCTACATAAAAAAACAAAACAAAAACGAACGCCTGTTACATGCCTGATATAGTTGGAATGTCCAAGTACAAATTGAAAAATGGATATATTAAACAGAATAAAAACAGACAAAAAGAGGAAATCCCTGATATGGTCGGATTTTCCAAGAATTTTTGGCACTTGAATACTTCCTGATGAGGTGGAACGAAGAGAAACTATTGGCAAAGGAAATTTTCATTACAAATGACAAGTTCATCCGATTAATGCATGATAATTCAAGTTATAGTAAAACTACAAAACAGGAGTTGACTTTATTTTGCTATCGTAACAAGTACAAGAACAACCCTCAACAAAGTAGGAATGTCAACCTATATATAAAATTCACATTCCCCAACCGTGATCTGAACACACAACCAAGTAGCTGTTTTACTGACTGAGCTAAGCTAACAAGTCGTAGTTTTCACTGAAAATTTATAATTCAGATATGCTCAGTTTATTTCATTCAAATAGATACATTTCTACAAAGAAAAAAAAAAATTTTATTATATTTTTCATGATATATACAATCGAAAAGTTGCAGAAATCATCTTCTGTCGGAACAGGAATTAGAGCTGAGCTTGACTTTGCAGCTGCCAGTCTCCTTGATATTTAGTATCAAACAGTATAGGTATATATACCCATGTATTTATCTTTCCTACAGTAAAACATAAGTAAATAAATGATATAATACTATACTTCAAAGGGGGCCGAAGTTATTATTGCCAGGTTGTAATTGTCGGTCCTGCATGGTTGGACCAGAGAAGTCGGTGGACTGATAAGTAGTTATTAGTTGAATTTTGATCTGAATAATGTTCGAGCTATGTGATTGATATCCACCACTGAATTAAGTGCATTGACAGGGAAGGGGAATATGTTGAAAATTAAACACCTTATTCTTCATTGGGCTGCAGACCTATTGATGTACCTGTGAAAATATATACAGGAAACATGACTGCCATCCATTATGTTCCGATGATGAAGTGTATAGATATCGAAATATCATTAAAACCAGTAACAACTATTTGTTGGTGAAGTATTAATTACCTAGAAGAGCCTATTTTTGGTGTGTGCGGTGGACAAAACACTTTTTTGAATGATATGTACATAGCCAGCCAACCAGCCAGCCAGACTAACTTAATAACAGAATAAACCTATGTTGATGATTTGATGATAGTTTTGGTTGAAAGTTTCCAACAGAGACTGACAGACATACGATATATATATATATATATATATATATATATATATATATATATATATATATATATATATACGAACTGAGACATACATATGTGAACAGACTGGGATAGATACGAACAAACTGAGATAAAGATATCGATAGATATTAACAAAATAAGATAAATAGATATGAATAGCCTGAGATAGCCTGCTTGCTAGAAGAACAGGGTGAGATATATAGGAGTATAGATGCTTAGATATAAACAGATTAATATACGTACAAACTCAGTGAGGTAGAAGGCCGAAGATGACCAAGATGACCGACAGGTACAAGTTTCTACCAGTCGCAGTCGAGATGTCTAGTTAGATTGGCCCCAACACGTTGAAGCTCATCCGTTGAGTAGGTTCCAAAGTCGCCCAACGTCACGACGAACCGCGCGAGACCGATTGGCTCTTCCATTGTGTGTCGAAGGAAAGATGGAAATAATGATTTCATTTTAATTTCAACAGGAAGTTAAATCATGGACATGTGTTTTTTTGAGTTCACATACTTGTTTATTTTTTTTCAAATTACTTCGTTCATAAATAAAATATCACCCAGTGTAAAAGACAGCGAGATAGATATGAAAAGATTGAAATAGATAAATAGATATGAACAGTCTGGGATTGATAGATAGATGATATAAGCAGACTAAGAGAGGCACACAGAGATAGATAGATAGATAGATAGATAGATAGATAGAAAGATAGATATAAACATGGATATAAGCACAAGGATTTAGAGACTAAGTGATATACAGACTGAGGTGGATATAATGTTCGATAGACTAATACAAATAGAGCTGTAAGAACGTATATGAAATTTAACCAGTTTTCAAGTCGTATCTCTTTCCGATTGCTAAGGGCATCGCCATTCATTTTGAAGTTATTAACGTCTTCGCGAAATTCAATCTGGCTTGGCAAAGCAATTTGATGGGAATTCACAACAGCGGCAGCTTTTTGAATTTCATAGGTCACACACAACCAGGTGGACTTGGAACTGTTGCCTGCAGTTGTCCACCTGACTACCCGATGGGCTTGTCAACACTGATGGTCAGTAAATTTTGTCAAGTTTATTTTTCTTCTCTTTTTCTGTCCGGACTCTTTGAAATGGGCAACACTCTGATGAAAAAAACAAAAACAAAAAACAAAATAAGAAACGAATCGATTGCAACCTTCCGATTTGATTCAACCGGTTGGCCTTTCAGCTACGGTTTCATGAAGTAGGAATTACAAAATACAAGTGTGGAAGGAGAAGAAGAGAGGGAAAAAAAGGACTTTATCATTATTATTATTATTATTATTATTATTATTATTATTATTATTATTATTATTACTACTACTACTACGTTGTTGTTACTTTTAGGGAGAACCTATATTTGAGTATTATGTAAGCTGTTCTGACTGGAAGAACAGGCTGAATAGCTTGAATACTTCATTCTTATAATCCAGGGTCCAGTAGAATCTACCGCTCGCTGCCGATTGACAGTATTTTAAAAGGGCTAAATCGTGAATTTCCGATACGGGGAATTCAAAAATGCACTTGGAAGTACATTTAAGATTCATTAAATGAATCTATTCCGAGGAAATATGTAAAAAAATGTAATGAATAATTTGTTTGCTCATTTACATAAGTTCTCTGAGACGTTCATTCTGTTTGATGAAGGGTAACTCACGACATGGATCCCCAGAGATCACATGCGCAACTGAGGCCGGCAGAATATTAGATGGAGAGACGAGCTAGACAAGTTCAGGAAGTACTGGCTCCGCGACGCCCATGATAGAGAAGTGCGGCAAATCCTGGGGAAGGTCTATGTCCAACGACAGACGTTAAAAGACTGATGATGATGATGATGATGATGAAGTTTGTGTCTTTCACTAAGGCATCCCTGCAAAGTGAACATAAGCAGTCTCAGCCTAAATTCAAACTCCATTTTTTCTGTTATGCAACAAATTAGAGTGTGCTATATGTCAAATGGAACATGCATTTTAATTAACATCTATCAACAGTCATCATGGATTGGGCGTCTATTCACTCTCTGAATCAGAGTCAGAATCATCAGACACGTCCATATCGGCTTTCTCAATTCCATCTTTATTGTCACTTTTGATTCCAACACTACAATCAACTGTTATGGAAGCACGTTTCCTTCACGCCATAATAGTTCCAAGTTCTCTTGCATCATAATCAATCCATGTTCTTTGGGATCTGGCAGTTCTGGGAAGTTTTTGTTCCATCTTTTCCAGAATAAATATTTTGAAAAATCGAAAAATTCATTATTTTTTTTCTTCATATTTCCTTCAAATAAATTCAATTAATAAATTTAAAAAAAAATACTTTTATGATATTATCTGTATTTTTGAATTACCCGTGTCTGAAATTCACGATTTAGCATTTTAAAATACTCAGATATGTCAGTCGGGAGACGAGATATGAAATTCTGGATTCCTTCTAGTGTGTGCTGGTGGCCATTTTATTTTTAGCACGAATATTTGTCTCAACTGTTTGTAAGCTACACACTTTGTAAGCCAATGCATGTATGTATGTGTGTGTGTGTGTGTGTGTGTGTGTGCGCACACACATATATAAGTATGCGTATGTATGTGTGTGAGCTTGATGAATGTTTATCTACCTGTATATCATGTGAGTAGATATGTAAATGTAATTTAGCCAAACAATGATAGAAAGCATTCCGGGCTCTCTGGGGAGAGATCTGCTGCTTAATAACCGACTTCTTTTCTCAGTGTGCATCTCTGCCTAAAAGACACACACAAACACAAACACTCATACACACACGAGCGCCATCGCATGCACGCTTTCCGTACAGTTCCATCTTAGTCACATCTTCACATGGCACGCCATTCTTATGGCCTTGTGCCAAACTAAGCAAAAAATTGATAATATCTTGATATGTAAGTCATTATGTGTCTCTATCTCTACTCACTGACTCAAATATATGGCAATTTGATGTCTTTGTGATAGTGAGGTGTCATGAATCGATATTTTGTCTCATATCAAGACTGAACAAAGTTTAGAAAATATTCCGCTGTCCGGTCTTCAAAGGATGTCTTATAATGATACCGCCTTTTTCTTTGTAAGCAACACCAAAGTAACGCACTATCAATATTTTTATTTCATTTCCAATCGGCATTCACGAAATCCAATCTGGTTTTGTTAATTGCTCTTCAATTCCTCCCCAACTTCACCAATAACCACGTCAAATGCTATTGAGAATGCTGTTGTCTTTTGGGGACATGTTCAATACGCTCCTTGATGATTGTTCCAAGGATCCCGACGGGAATGAAGTCAGGTGGATTACCTGGACATCCACCAAATTCATCTTTTCAGAAAAGAAGATGATTTGCACAATTGCCAACGCCGCTAGGTTCCATCAGGAGTTGTATATGCCACACTTTCGAAGCCAAAATATCTAACAGCAAAATAATTCTTTTCAGGCGCGTAGCTGAGGGAGGAGAAACTCTTAAATCGCCCCCGTGCTCTCAATAGAGGGAGTCCCCCCAAAATTATGAATAGCAGTTCACTTACTGCATTTCTATTAACATTATATGTCTGTGGTCGCCGTTTAGGGAAACGCTGCACTTAGTTGAAAGAGTGCCCTCAAAGAGCCAAGCCCCCGGGTCCCGAAATCTCCAGCTATACCACTGGGTTGGTTTTACAACGAGACTCTCTTTGAATGCACCCTTTCTTTCTTATGTAGCTACATTCATAGGAACTTATGTTGTAAAGTGGTGAGATATAGGTGGATTAAACAAGGCCCTGATAGTGAGTTCGATCTCAATTGGACACCCCACAATTAAGTCTTAGTATCAGACTAAGCTGTACTTATCAAAGATTTACTCTGGGTTGCCTACCCGGCAAACTATCGAAAGTTAGTGTAATCCAATGTACGTGCTCGATCATCGTGACTTTGCAGATATTTACTTACCCAAATCTAGTCTGGCTTAAAGGAGACCCCACAACTGCAGGGGTCACTGAAGCTCCTGGGCACAATATATATGAGGGACCCTGAAAAATCTAAAATCGATCAAGAAAGAATTGCATCGGGGTAGGGGTACAATCGGCCTTAGCACCGCTAGTGCTCAAGACCACGATGATTCGGCACCTTGCGAGGTCATTTTCTAACCTTAGTCCAATAGAAGTGGGTGGAAGCAGCTGTCCCTAACAAAATGACAGGATTTCTAAAACTTACACACACACACACACACACATACATACACACAAACACACACATACATACACATTCTCCCAGCGTCAGGCAGGCAGCCTTACAGTCTAACGTGGCCTTGTTGAATTAATTGCCAAACTTAACTAATAGTTGATGGGGGTGTGGATCGAGAAATGCACCCGCCACCCGTTTGATACCTAGCATTTAGTATTTTTGGTTTCTCATTAACCTGTCTCGTTTGACTGTTGCATTGGGTCGGTAGGTCGCTAAATTAGTTTAGATGGCCGGGGTAAAAGAAAACAAAAACATGTAGACTAAGAGATTGTCTACACCTCCCACATACACACACGTACACACATACACACACACAAACTCACACACACACACACGTACTAACACAGTGGAGTTCATTCGCTATCCGGAAGTAGATCGTTCGTATGGAACGTTTCGTGAGCCAAAATGGCGTAAAGCGAATAGACCATAACCATTGAATTATATGCTGAAATTATCGAGTGTCCCCAGACAAAAAATAACTTTCTATGTCTACCAGTATTATACTAGGCGTAACGCCCCTACGAGCTCTCTTAGGTTATACCAATTGGTTCATATGTGCATGTATGTGTGTTTGTCTGTATGTATGTATGTGTGCATATTTGTACATGTGTGTGTGTGTGTATGTTTGTGTGTGTATGTGTGTATATGGTAGACACACACTAACATATAGACACCTACATACCCAGAGAAGCAAGTTCGACACGTACCCCGCCAAATTATATCATCATCAAAAGCCAATTATCGGACGCAATCAGCAGCATTCGTATTGAACGACTTTCGTTACTCTTATATGGAGGCCTTTTATGAAGGACTTTTGCCGCTTCCGACCCGCCCCCAAAATAGCCTACTGTTCTTTAGGTCACTGTTCAGGCATTTCAGTAGCGTTAATTACGCCTCGAATGTCACCGTTCATTGTCTATTCAACCTATCACAAAAAAGAAGGCCAAAGTTTTTTTTGTGTTCTCGTCTCTTCTTTTCCAATTTCTTTCATTCATAAATTAAGATGTTGTTTTTTGCTGAATCGGCAGATATAGATTTGAATTCACCGTTTTTGCCGGCCCCGAAGACGCACAGGAATTCGTCTTCATCAGCTTTGAGATAATTTTGTCCGATTCCAGTTGCTCATCAGCACTTTACAACAAAAGGAGCTAATAGAGTCTGTTAGGATTTTGCAGACGAACATTTAAGCTGAGGATACTTGAAAAGAGAAACTGAATCCGTCATAGCTGCAGCTGTCGAACTAGCTACCCGGGGTATGTGGGTGTGTCTATGTGTTTGTGTGTCTACCATACATACACACACACACACACACACACACACACACACACACACACACACACACACACACACACACACACATACACACACTTACAAATGCATCAGGATCAGTTACTTCAAAGCATAAATAAATCTCAGGAAAATAGCAAGTCCCATCTTCGTTGAGAAAGTGAAATGATAAAATCCCAATATTAGTGAATGCAGCAAGCTAACACAAAAGAGGGAAAATGACTTGATAGATTGGGAACAGTTATATCCTGGAAATGATGCAAACAATTTGTGTTGGACCTTGTTAAGGAATAGTATCAGCACAAATCATAAGCTGTTCTTAAAATAAGGCTAATTTGAGCCTTCTAGACCGAACTACCCTTTCAAAGCAAGAAAACAGGAATTTGATTGTCGTGAAGAAGGAAAAGAGGATCAGTCAGATCGTTGATGTGACTGTGCCAGCGGACCATGGAGTGAAGATGAAAGAAGGAAAAGGAATTAGAAAAAATATCTGGTTTTCGTCCCGGTCTCGAGAAGGCTTTGGAAGATGAAACATAGGATCATACCCTTAATTGTTGGTGCAAAACGTCACAATCAAGATTGGCTGGATTGGAAACATGAAGATGAATTTAGAATCTCTCGTCTGGGGTCTGTTAGTATACTGAGAAAAGTGCTGTAGCTCTGAGAAGACTTGCTGTCACCCAGTCTCCTCTCATTACACACACTTATACAATATAAACCAAGTTTGAAATAGAGTTTAATGTTATCAAGTTACAACCCCTTTTCATTCATAAAATTAACCGTGAAACTATAATAAAGCCTCCCTGAACAACATGATAATTAAAAGAGGACACACTGACCCAATCAGAGGGAGGCGGTTCCATTTCCTTTCATTCTACTTCCAGTGACGTTGGCCAATCAAAATGCTCTTCTAAGTTCCCATTAAGAATAAACTGCCGATCATTTGTTGACGCGGTCAATCGAATAGTGTTCATTAATAGTTTTCTTCCATTAAGAAATTGCGTAAAAAGATGGCATCTAATGGTAAAGATGATATTCGGTTAACTGATTCTGTTGCTAACCGGTAGAAGAGGGACAAAATTCCTTATTATACCATTAAAATTCCTATTTTTTAAATCTATTTTAGTAGATGAAGTATTATGAATCGTTATAATTAATTTTTGTATCTATTTACCTTCATCTTAATTGTTGTTGCTGTTTATCGTAGTTAAACTCAGCTTTAGGACTCTTTAGCAGTGAGTAAATATTTTAGCATTGCGGTTCGGAATAGAGAATACATTCCGGGTGATAATCGAACTCACGACCCTTTATACCGGATTATCACGGTCCTCTATACCAGCATAGATAATTAAAAGAAAAAAGAATCGAATTGAACCGAATTACCAGTTCATGACAAAGCATGGCACATAGGAGTTCGTGGTTAGGGATTGAGTTAAGGGTTTGATTTGGACTGACGCTTGCCACTATGTTCCAGTGACCTAGTGGTGAGAACGGTCGTGCGTTAAGCGAGCCTTAATTATTGAAATTCTTGCCTCAATTGGTTGACTCTTGGGCATGTATGAATATAAATACGTATGTATGTAACATGTATATATCTATCTATGTAGTCCGCTGGCACAATCAGCTCAACGATTTGACAGATCCTCTTTCCCTTCTTCACGACTATCAAATCCTTTTTTCTCATTTGGATCGGGTGATCGGTCTAGAGGATTCAGTCAGTTGATATATACCTACAAGATCAGTCTACGACATATTCAACTATTTTGAATAACTCGAGGACTGTTTGCACAGCCTTGACGTATAGCCTATGCGCTGTAAGATCCATTCTTATTGCTAAAGCCTTACCAAATTGGACAATTGACACAAGAATACCCTCCTCTGACTATTTACACTCATTTGACTGTATACTGAGTTAAATTGATTTAAAAAAATATTTAGGTTTGCTTCGTGGTAGAGATAGTTGCGTTTTCTGCATGGTTGGCCTAACGGTTAGTTCCACGGAAAATGGAATCAGAGAATTCACACTGACAAAGTCCATTCTCTTGTTCAGCGTCCTGGGAAGCTAATAACGGACCGTGTAAGAAACGTGTTTTCGAAAGGTACCGTGAACAGGGTTCTGATGAAGCTTCGATGCGCCTAGCAAGCCGGAAGTAGATTATAATAAATTATTCAAGAGAAAGGAGAAGAACAGAGGTCTGCTTGATCACTCAAAAGAAAACGTTAAGTGACCAACGTCTTTTAGCAGCAGGCCATGTTGGGAGTTATCAATTAAAAAAAATGGGTGACCAATGAATACGTTATTTGTGTCGCTATTTGTTGGGTAGTGATCACTGAAAAAAGTCCGAATTTAAAAAAACAAAAACAAACGCAAATGCTGCCGGATACAAACTAAGGGACCAATTTAGCATTAACTTACACCACAATTTGAACCCCCCTAAAAATCTATACCAGGGGAGAATTAAAAAAAGATCAGTTTATCCTTGAGATACTGACGAATAAATGTTTACATTTTCAGCTTTTTAGTTGCGTTCTGTACGCGTGATACATACATAATTACATAGCCAGTCAGCCAGACCAGCTTGAAAACTGAATAAACCTTTGTTGGTAGTTTGGCGACAGTCTTAGTTGAAGGTGTCTAATAAAGATATGTGGACGAAATAACGTAGCCACGATCTTAGGCTCCCAATGATACTTCGAGTACAGGTGGAAGATTTCGAAAAAAGCCAGAGACCTGCGTTGGAGTGCAGATAGAAAATTCAGTATTTTGAATGCCGATTTTAAGGCAGTAAAGTCTTACCCAATTTGAAAAATGGCGTAACTTACTTTTTTTTCCATTTCCCATAGGCACCTAGCGTCGTACTAAACCGAGTAAGCATATACTCTATTACGACGAGAAAGCCTTCTGTTATTTTCAAAGGTCACGTTAGTAAAATTACTAACTTAAACCTGCTCTATAGGATGGTTTCCATCTAGTACGTATACGCATGTAGGTATATTGACCGGAAAGTAAGGGTTCAGTTTAGCTTTATTATTGCATTGTAAATAGAAAACCCTTAGAAAATACTTGAACATTTTTCCTCAAAACTTTTCGCTTTATAACTGCGCCCCTCTAGGGAGCATACAATTCAAATTTGATTTGACAGCGTCAATGTTCAAGGCAGGGACAAAGTGACTAACAGAGCCAGCTGTTTTTATTCTTATAGAATAAGAATTACAGTACTAAACAAAATACCTGCCCTAAGCTTGGTGTATAGAAATAATTGTAGTAATGTAGTAATATAGGTTCTGATTACGAAAGCCATTAGAGCGAGCTCCAAGTTTAATGAGTGGGCTACGAATGTCGTTTTGTACTGAACAGAACCTGCCAATTGTCATGATTTATCAATCATCAAAAACTACCTATCAATTCGTAGGAACGTTCTTTGATTCCCAAAGGTCAATAAAAAACAAACAAACAAACAAAAAAAAAAAACAAAAAAAAAACAAACAAACACACGCACGTACAGACAGACAGACACACTTTGTAAACTAATATAATAGACACAAATTATAGATTGGACTCAGCAAGCGTATAATTTTTTTTTGCATGTCTTCAAAAAGTGATACTTTGGACTTTACGCTCTCTGAATAATTTTATGTGATTAAACACCGCTTTAGATTTGAATAAACATCGCTTAAGAGAAACAAAGTGTTCCTTCCTTTCACTCAAGGCTCCTCCAGCCGACAGTCATTCTTCCTTCTGGTCCCTCAACTTCTCTACGTACAATACGGATTATTCGATCAGCAAAAATGAATTCTCAACTCTTCCTCCCTTTCTAAAGTCCCCACTGTTTATCTTCTGCAAGCCGACTGCAAAAAAAAGGGGGAGCAAACGATGCAGCAATTTTAGTATAAATTTACATTGTAAATCTAACTCCCACCAAAACATATTTTCGGGATGATTTGAAAGAAACTAATTTGCTAAAAACCACCCCAAGGGTTACATTGGTACAGGCATGAAATTTCATGGGGTTGTGTAGTGTGGTTTTGCGATGGGTTGTCACATACAAAAAGGCAAACAGAGTATTGAGATTCCAAAAGTTAATGATGGCATTTTCAGACACCTGTATGGTCACCATTTTGGATTTTCAAAATGGCCGCCATAAAATATATATTTTGCTTTATTAGTCACGTTGAATATAAATTTTCGTTTTTTTGATTAGCAAAATAATAATTTTTTAAAATCTTCTGAGCATGGAGAATCAAAAAATTATGTTGGCCTTTATGTAGACACCTGCATGACCACCATTTTGAATTTTGAAATTGGTCGCCATAGAATACATGATTTGTGCTATCTCGGCAATCAACCTAGAAATATGATTTAAGAGGTTGATCCTATATTTTCTGGGCCAGAAAAACCACTGGTGTAATCATTAGATTCCCTTCAATTTGTTTCACTTTTGAATCATTCCATCTCAAATCATCAATGCTGCTTAACCACCCATCTGGGATATGTCTGATACTTTGTTCCCATGTAATAATCTTGTTTGAACGACAGTCAAGTATTTCAGATCTTCCTAACGAGTACAAATTTATAACTTGAAACTTTTTGCATTTTCTAAAACTTAATGCTTCTATTAAACAATCTTCAAAGTTTCGAAACTGTACAAGAAATAGATCCTGGAATAATAACATTTAAACGTTCGCCGTTTTTCCAATCGGAAGAGTCAAACAACGAACTGTTTGGTCTCTTGAGCAAGGCCCGAATGAATTTCTTTGCACATGAACATCATCCGAAACTTAATTGGGCCTTCTTGATCATAATCAACACTAGTGCACATACATTTAAAGCAAATTGGAGGCTTTCCACATCATTTCGTCGATCAGCAGTTACGAAACTGGGCACTGCTGACCCCGTGCAATTCAATAAAGATAAACGACATCTGAAACAGAATACGATTAACACAACAATATAATAAGATTAGCACACGTGTCATTGTATTTGATATGAACTGAGGCTTTTCAACGTTATTTCATCAATCTATATTATTTCAACTTGGATCACACAAGAGTATTAATCTCAGATCACATATGAGTATTCAGTCTTGGATCACATAACAGTATTTATCCTCAGATCACATAACACCACTTCATTTCTTGAAGTAATTCTCCATTTTCTAATATGACTGTTCTAGTGGTTATACTATCTTCCAAACGCTTTGCTTGCCGTGTTAAATTTACATATCACATTAGTTTCTGGAACTCAACAAATATCATCATTGTTATTGCTGGTGGGGAGGCTGCAAAATTAGGAAAAAATCTTTCATTGTTTTTTTTTTCCCATAAGTAGTAAAAATCACCAAGATATATTCATAAGACGTACTAGGATATTTAGAGAAAAGCGTGCGTGTGTATGCGTGAGCATATGTGTGTGTTTGCATAGCCTGGAACTTACCAAAAACACTATCAGTTGTTCCATATCATGTACCCAACTAGTCATGTGGGCCCTGTCAAGAGAAAAGGATAATGGAGAACAGAGCAGTGGGCCTGATGGGGTAGGATTCAACTTACTCGTGTCATCAGGCCAAATTCAGTCGCTGGAACCAAGAAATAATCTGAAAAGAACAGTCATCCCCAGGCAGGCTGAAATACTCGCTGTGATGGCTGCACTAAGGGTATTGTACGTCCATTAAAAATTCTAGGATAGATGAGGCATGGATTGAGATTGATGTATATGGCCCCGCCACAGGACAGCAGATCATGAAGTGTGTCATCTACAAGAGAACTCTTCGTGCACAAATCCACTTGTACATGACATCTATTTCATCTTCAACTAAATACTTTTTTTTTACTACAGATCAAACCTCAAATCTATCTGCTCAAAACCAGTGAACGAAATTCGGGAAGCCTATGTTGGATCAGCAGTTGACAGAAACAAAAGCCAAGAATGACCGTCTGCTTCAAGCCTACAGCGATAAAAATGTGATTGAGCAGTTGTAAACGTACGAAGCAGAAAAGTGCTCTAACGCAATGCTACCTCCACCATGCTAAAACCATCACGTTCTTCGTCGAAGTTCCAAGAAATTCTGATCTAGTTCTCTTCCTGCGACAGGCATTAGGTAAGTACACCTTTGCCTAAGATCAGATAGAATACTCACACCTTTGGCCAGGGTACATCTCAGAAATGTAAGGAACTGAAAAGAACTCACCTGGAAACCTATGGTGAAATTCAGGACGGGAATATATCTGTCACAAAGATGAAGACATCGTTTGTCTTTATTTGCACAGACCACATGCAAACAACTAAATAGGCAGCTAATAGTTAATTCTGATTCCTAGGGCTTTGTTTATTGTAGATGGATCCATCCATTCACGTACTGGCAAATCGAAGGTCATCTATTTCCTGAAAAAAGCTGAATAAAACAATGAAAACCCCTAAAATGCACAAGCAGAAACATCTTCAGCATCTCTTGAGAGTCCCAAAATTGTCATTGTCGTTGTAACAGCGCTCATTCCACAGAAGGCAAGAAACTTGGGACACTCAACACAGTCAAAGATCTCGGTCAACTCTTCAGTGACAAGCTCCTGGTATTTTCACAACAGACTTCGACGGGGTTATTCTGGTCTCTGACATCTACAGAGCTGACTCATTGAAGCAGAAAACACAGCAAACATCTAACTCAGTACGAGAATGCTGATGACACAAATATCGAGCACACGCCAATTAGACTCTTCCTATCGCACGAGAAGACGAATGTCGATTTAACTGAATACCGTGCACAAGCGGTACTCAAGCAAGTATAAAGCAAACTCTCAAAAGTTAGTCATCCCATCAGCATCAGGCAGCACAAGAAGCAAGTGCAACTTGCAGTTAGAAGATAGCAATCACGAGGAGGCTGACACATTGATGATCTGCTTAGCAACGGCTTCATCACAGCACTATTCCGTAGCACGGATGGTCTTTTCCAGCCCAGATACCGATGTCTTGGTTATGGTTGTTGCACACAGGCTGCAGTGTTACCAGTATTTAAGACACTCACTTGAGCATATGTTGGAAGATTCTCTTGAGTGGGCAAAACCAAGTGGTTTCAAGTGGTTTTCAACAGAAAGTTGACAGGAATATCATATGAAGCACTGGTGAAACTGACAGAGGAAAGCGACCTTACACAGGATGTCAGGGATGCATTGGCCAACTTCGTATGCTTGAGGTACTGCCCAAAGGGCATCCATACAACAAGTGTTCCTCAAAGTCTGGCAAAAAAAAGCAGCGAATTGCCTACTACAAATAGTGCCCTTAAAGAGCACATTGAACGTGCACGGGGATAGATTAGGGTGTGGTGCCTCGCCGGCGTGGTGTGGCAAAATCTGTGCGACTCACTTGGAGATGGTTATTATCAAATTGAACATGGTGAGATACTACTTACCACAAAGAAGATTCCACGTGTTCCTCAGACTATTGAAGAGTTGGTCAGGCGTCAGTGTAAAAAGCCCATGGCGCAAAACACAGGTGTCCTTGCAAGGGACACAACTTGGCTTGCGTAGACTGTTGTTTGTCTGGAACTGACTGTGTAAAAGACGCCGACCATAATGCCGACTATAGGGACAGCGATGAAGACCAGTAAAAGCTTATTCCTGAATTATATAGACCCAGTAGATCCTGTTCATGGAACTTGGAATAAACCTACATTGTAAATGGAACCCACCATTAAAATCAATTTTGGAAGTAGTGATGGATAAAACAAAAAAAAGCTTTCTTAGAATTAGACATAATAAAAATTTGATCAGATTTTCAGCACTCTAAATCCATTGGTACATAACTAACAAGACTGATAACTAACAAGACTGATAACTAACAAGACTGCTTTCTTGCTTTATAAATCCATTCCTA
>OY735213.1:28327800-28372800 GCA_963457665.1 Thysanoteuthis rhombus | reverse complement strand
GAGGGGAAAAGAGAAAAAAAAGAAAGAGAGAAAATCTAGAGAAGGAAAGACATAATTACAAGATGAGTAGGATAAAAATATAGTGAAGAAGTGGAGGAAAAAAAAATAAAAGAGAAAAATGTGAAAGAGAAAAAGAGATAAAGGAAAAAAAGAAAGACATTAAAAGAAAATAAGAAAGTGAAGGGGGCTAAAGAACAAGAAATAGAAAAAAAGGCACGGAAAAAAGGAAAAAAAAGATAAAGAATGAAATTGAAGAGAGAGGAAGAGGAGGTAATTAAAGAAAATGCTAAAGAGAGAGACAGAGAGAGAGAGAGAGAGAGAGGTGTTAAAACGGAAAGGAAATAGAGGAAGAGAAAAAAAAACGAAAGAAAAGGACAGTAAAAGAAAAAGAGTGGGAGGAGAGAAAAAAGAAATAAGAAAAGAAACAGTGTGCATTGAAGGAGTTACAGATGTTAAGATTCTGCTACTATCAAAGTCTTGTCAAAGTTTAATGAGCAACAAACCTGGCTGCTGCAGGATCAAACTTTACCCCTACTTCTATCTCGACCGGACATGATTACGGCAAATTTCGTATTGTACATATAGTAAGTAAATTCCTCTCTATGCAGGACTTGTCTGATTGACTCTGTCGGTAAGAGAGTCGCCTACCGATCACTTGGCCGTGACTTCAAATCACGGAAAGGAAGTGTTAATGTTATATATCGGATTAGTTTAAGGTGACGTGACAGACGAACAGTGAAAAGTTGGTTAGGTGAGGATTGTTCTTATTACAATAGAAAAAAAAACGAAAGTCAACTCCAGCCTCCGATTTGGACTGGAGCTCGACCAAATATTATTTGGAGCAAGATTTACGAAGCAGAAAGTCAGACAAAGATAACATCTTAATCTTTATTCCCGGACGTATTGTTATTCGTTGCCACAGGGATAATGGTAAGATTTATGAGTTGCATGAAAAACTACTGAAATTAGGATTAATGAGAAAACTATTCAGAATTTAATGAAAATAATGTGTTTCAATACTTCATCCAATGATAACAAAGATTGATCCATCAAAACTATTTAGACATACGGAAAAACGACGAAAAGATGGCGTTGATTGTAGAGAGTGAATTTAAAAGCGAGAATCAGCTTCTGTTAATTTGCAGCCGTCTTCGTGGCCTATTGGTAAGAGCAACCAGGTGTAAACTGGACTCTCTCTGGCATTGTGAGTTCGATTCTCACCGCAAAGCTTCCAATTCATTTCAGAATGCACTGCTATTTGTTGCCATAGAGTCAATGACCAGAATCGAAAATTATACAAAAGAACGCCTTGAATTAGGATTGAAGTAAAAACTTGTCGAAATTTGATGAAAATTATGTTACAATACTTCATTCAATAATAATAAAGATCAAATTCTCATCTTCTGCTTTTTAGGGTGTCATTAAAATACACGTTGAGAACCGAAGAAAAGAAAAGATTAAAAAACAGTGGGATAAGAAAACAGGGGGAGGGAAGAGCAGAGACAATGCTAGATAATGACCAGTTCTCATTTCAGATTAATGAATTTCCCGCGTAATTCCAGAAACCGGAAATACATGATTCACTGTGAGGGCGAGAGATCCCATGGGGGTCGGGATCATTATCACTTGAAGCGACAAAAAAAAAAAAAAAAAAAGGGAAGAAATTGAGATGTCTAGGCATTGACAATAGAAACCGTGGAAACAAGTTGTACGAAACTGAGACAATAATTACAAAGATTATCTATAAAGTTAAAGAGTCATGATGCTGCTATGGACAGAATGGCGTCTGTCAGAACACAAAGGAGGAAGGAAGAAAAATATTTTGAAAGCAGATTGGGTGGGAATATGGTTGAAATGAAATAAAAAATGTCGAATGGTGCGGAAAAAACAAAAGGAAAGAATTTGTTGATGGAGAAATGTAAAGCATTTTAATGTAAAATCTTTAATTAATGTTAATTCATAATTTCAGCCAAGAAAGAATTCTTTCTGGTTTCCTATCATAGGATATAATTTTTCAGATATCAGTTGATGCAGAAGTTCGCAGCGTTTATGGGACCAAAATCTTTTTATTGATTTGATTTCATAGATTCTGATTTTGTCATTGAGCTGTCTAACACCTTACACTCCGTTAGTCTTTCTATCTATTTATCTATCTATCTATCTATCTATCTATTTATCTATCGATCTATCTCGTTTTGTTCATGTCTATAAAGGCGAGCTTTGTGGCGGAAATAGTTCTGGGCCCCCCTCCGACGTCTGAGGTCCGTGTTCGTGTCCATGTAAAAGCCAGCCTTCACTTGAAAAAACATCTTCCTCCATTTTTATCAGACGGCACACAGAAATACTTGCAAAATATGATTGATTGATCTATCTATCTATCTATCTATCTAATTATCTATCTTAGTCTGTTCGTATCCATCTATCTATCATTCAATCCATGTGCCCTCTTCAAAGCTAGCAGTCTACACTGTGAGTCTGTGAACGCTGGTTTTGACAGGACCCCCCCCCCGCCTTTCATTTGCCACACATGACGTTCCTACCCACGTAACAGTCAGTACATTCGTGGAATCATTAGATCTATCTATCTATCTATCTATCTATCTATCTATCTATCTATCTACAAATCTGTACGATAGTCTCCTATACCTTACAATACCAACACGCCTGACGATTCAGTCCCACCACCAGCAATGTATTTAGGGTCTGAGAACGCTAAAAAAATCTCTGGTATAAAAGAGTAGGAACTGCTTTTCCGCTTTACTAAAAATCTTCTATATGGACCATCTACTGTCGGATAAAGAATAGACACACACACAGACACACACACAGATACACAGACACAATATATATATATATATATATATATATATATATATATATGTGTGTGTGTGTGTGTGTGTGTGTGTGTGTGTGTGTTCGTGTATCGATCGGCACTAAAGACCCCCAAGTTATTCCACTAGGTAATTTATATCCGATAACTCAAGTCTCTTAGTTTTTTTTCAAGTCTCGATTCATCTAAAGCTGAAGTCATGAATGAAGTCATACGAATATCTATGACGTAATTTCCATTGTTATGTCACAATAGGAAGGGAAATAAATCAAACAGATCATCCCATTTGAGCCCAAAACAGACACAAAGGAGAAATTTATATATATATATATATATATATATATATATATATATGATTATGAATTATTACTATAATTGACGCCCCGTTCTTCAGGGTTGAGCACACTTCAAGTAGGGCAATTCGTCCATAATAAGCTATGTAGTATAGGGCATAGGTCTGGTGAGAAGGTTTCGATCCTACCTCGTGGTACTGAATGGGATATTGGATAGTCAATGGCCACACTGAAATTTGTAATACAACGGAACAGATAACTTTGGAGGATATAATTATTAATTATATATATATATATATATATATATATATATATATATATATATATATATATATATGTATGTATTGTTAAGCGTACCAGCATATATGTATATTCGTTGACCTTGGTTGTAGTTTATGATATGGCCCATCTATTATTTGGATTTACTGCATTTTTGTCTTTTTGTTAACAACACAGTCTTGATGTTTGTCTTGACCCGAAAAGTGAAATCGGAGAAATTTAAGGAACATAAGGTAGTAGTGATGTCTAGGTGTCTGTCTGTTTGGCCAGCGATGATGAGTGAGCTGGGGGGGGGGGAATGGACGAGCGGAGGGGAGGCACTCTCAGGGGAAGAGTGGAAATTCTTGCTTGAAGTAAAAGGAAAATACGATGGGATGGTGGGGTGAGGGAATAAAGAAGATGGATCGTAGGCAAACTGAAGATGTGCTTGAATTCATTATTATAAAGACGAAGAATGTTTCTGGGTTTATTTTTTACCGACTACCCACGGGCTGGAAATGTGTACAAAGATAACTTGGCCCAAAAATTAACATAGGATAGGTCTCATCGACCCATAGTTTCATCAAATGGTCAACACGGTGTCAGATCAATTTGGGCATTTTACAATCTAAAAAAAACGGCGGTAACCCACAGACTTTGAATTTGTGTACTTGGGTATTTTGACCCCAGAATGAACATAAGATAGATGGTGCCGACGTCTGGTGACTCCTTAAAGGTCAGGTCAATTTGTGCATTTTTTGATTGAATTTAATTCTTGCTTAGACGTTTGTGTGAGCATCTGTGCAATACTAATAAACAGAATACTGAATAGAATTGAACCATTTTACAATAAGCATTCAAAGAAGTATGTCCTGGTATAGTGATAAATTTTCAAATACTTTCATAATTATTCGTTGCAAAAATAAATTCAATTAGTTCTGTGATCCCTAATGATCTCTAGTTGACCCAACGGAACCCTTCTTTGAGGAATTCTGTGTTAGAATTTGCTACATGACTTCATCTTACTACTTTCCCCGGGCAACGCCTGGTACCCCAGCAAGTAAATATGTACAAGCACGATAACCTACTCACACATACAAACAAACGCTCGCAGATACCTACACACATGCACGTCTGCATACAAACTTGAAGACACAGACACATGCGCATACGAACTCACACATACACGCATGCAAACGCACGCATGCTCACAGACACATATACATATGCCTGTACTCGCATATTCTCAAAGACATCACACATACATACGCACAGGCAGGAGGTGTCAGCTCAAAATTTATTTCAAATGCACTGTTCAAATTACCTGGTCTTTTGAGATCTACGTTGTCTTCGTGGCGAGGATGGAAAACCATCGGCTGCCAGCATTTTCTTCCTCGAAGAACTAGCTCATGGCACGCGAAGAAAGAAATACAGGGTCTCCCTGAAAAGGGCCCTCACCTCCTGCGGCATCAACACCTGTCAGTGGACAAAAGAGACAGACGTGTGTAATGCATGGTGACCCAAGGTCTATTAAGCGACTTCCCGTGTAGAAACTAAAAGTATCGGAAAGGCAGGAGAAGTAAGACAGCGCTGAGAAAGTGCCCCCCCCCCCTCCAACGGCCTGACCTACTCCTGTAGTCACTACGGTAAGACCTTTCTTCTGCATAGGACTGGCTCGTCCCCTGAGAGCCTGCAACAGACGTGGTAAACTCTCCAAAATCTTCGTTCACGAAGCCAAGTCAATATATATATATATATATATATATATATATATATATATATATATATATATATATATATATATATTACTGTCCAACAGTCTTAGAAAACCTTTCATTTTTCTTTTCATTTCAAGTAAGGTTAGAATGGGCTATAACTATTTATTTTTTAGTCTATTCATAAAAATACATTAGATATGCACACAATGGAATACGTAGATATAACACCGATAATTGTTTACTCAGTTGGTTATATGCATCTTATACCTGGCACACCGGATAGAACTGAAAATCAGTCTGTTAGTATAACTTGACTCACTGATGTACTTTGGATAGATAATGCCGAGCTCTGAGGTTACCAGAGGTTACGACAGGTTGAAACTTCTATTTCTGTTTAAACTGCAACAGAGATATCTTTATGGGCGACACAACATAGACCGTTATCACCATAAATGTAGGTGTCTAAACATTTATTCATTTCTTAAAAGTAACGGTGGAGTTATCCGTAGCCAAGCAATTAGTAGCACGAAAAATAGAATCGGCGGGCCGTGTAGAAACTTCAAATGAGATAATTTACTTCGGAATGATGCCTTTGGGAAAGACATGAATATGAATTAAGAATGCAATTGACTCTGAAAAATATACGGTAATTATGTGAATTAATACAGTTTTTTTAAAGAAATATTTTGTAATTTTTATATTGATAAAATAGAACTATTTTCTTGATAGTTTGGTAGCAATGATTCTTATAGAATCAGCATTACTGGACCAAGACAACTGTCAGCATATTTTTAAAGCAATTGATACAAAGTATTGTGAGCTCATGTGATTGGATATATTTTGGATCTTCAGTAACACTTACAAGGCCAAGTAATCCCGCTACTTAAACATAGAAATACAGAATGTTTGTAGCAGTGCAAGCTAATGTATGGAAGCCCCCCTTCGCTTGTAAACAACATGAACATTCTTAGTCGAAGTACGGTTTTTGAAGCTTTTTGAGCGATATTCAGGCATGTCATATTCGTTTATCTTCAAAGGAGTTTCTCTTTAGACTTGGCCCGTCTTCTGCTCTTTCAAATAATATTATATACATTCAACAATATTTCGATCGAGGCTCTGTGGAGACAAATCCATGACTGCTCGAGTTCTGTCAGTAATTTTTTGTTAAGATATGTTACTCACTGAAGGTTTTTGAAGGACATAACACGTCTCTCAAAAGATACATCTACCGAAAAGTCCACCGCAATAGACACCGACGTACCTGCAGACTTTCATCATCCCATCAATAGTGAGATTGTGGGAATGCAACGCCTGGAGACCATTCTAAACCTTATTGAAATAAATAAAAAAAGGAGAAGAATTTGAGGGTAGCCCGTTGCTTGTTTTTAGTACAGTAAATTCACTATAAAGGCAGAAGAGCACCATAATTTACTTAGCTTAGTTTACATTGTAACAAGGTCACAACTGTGGGGTGCACAGTTAGGATCAAACTCACAACATAGCAATAACGATCTGCAAGACAAACTTGCTAAACATTATTTCGTAGCAAGACAAAATATTTACTAAGCTTAGCTTAGTTTGGCATAGGTCCCAATAGTGTGGTACCCAGTCGGGATCAAGCTGATCACTAAAGTGAATTGCTCAGTAAGACTAGCTTGCAAACCATAGCAGTATGATTTGAACTATCAGCGTCAAGATATTTGAGCACACGTTGTTTTGAACAGCATTTTTTGTTGACGACAAAAAAGTGTATTGTGTTCGATTTGCATTCATATTCGGGAATTTATTCGGGATTGTTCTTTTGTGTAAGTGGGAAAAGTGTTCATAATCTGAAAATCCAACATAATCTCCTTTCTTTTGATCTGGGGAATTTTTCTACTATTTTTTGAATGTTTGAACAACGTTTTCCTTTTTAAAAAATCCTAAATGCTTTAGGAAATGTATTTATTCGCTATTTCTAACTTGTCTAGAAGGAGACCTCTCCACCAAACCCCCGGAAAAAAAGAGAACTCCTCCCTTTTATTTTTTTAGCTCTTGCAAATATTTGTTGACATGGTAATAGTTAGAGTCGAGAAAAGACGAAAGGAGTCTTAGCCTGAGGATCATTGGTAATTGGACTAGCTTTATTGACTGAACTGATGCTCATTTATTTTTAATCTGCTTTCTCATATCGGTTATAACGGAAGCATTACAGAGCGCCTGTTGTAGAGCAATATCCATCGACTTAGTCAAGCAGCTCATACAGACTTTGGTGAATTCGATCCTCACGAGTTGCCCCAACATTTACACCCTAGTATTGGACTATAATGAGCTTTGTATAAAAGCTACGAAGGCATCTAGTCGTGAAGTAGAAGTTAGCAGGCTTGGGAAGTAGACCATATGGCCTTGTGACAGGCTAAGTTTGGATTGATAAATAGTGAATTGATACAAACGTAGGTGTCCGCTGTCACTTTTCTGGGATAGGGTGGGGACAAATAGATATATCCGGATATCGGTTTCCAGGTAAAGGGGATTGGGAGTTCTTGAGCTGTGACTCGTCCAAGATCACCGTTGTTCATAGTATCCTCTTGATTCCTTACTTCTAAGATTCCAACTTTCAACCCCCCACCGCGCCTTCGGTGAGATGGTCTGATCAAGGGGCTGTGGGTGTGGACAAATATCATGTTTACCCCACACCCAGCGGACGCCCATGCATATGATTGAAATATTTTATCAAAAAAATATGAAAATTTTTGCTAAGGTCATAGGAAGCTATGAAGATTGCTTTGATGTCTGAATAATGACATAATGAATACATTGAAATGAAAAACTATATAAACAAAATGTTTGAAAATTTTTGCATCGACCTCATACACATGTTTGTATAAATACATATATTGATGAAAATGACAATTGGAAGGCGAAGAGAAAAACTTTCGAGGAAACAGGTGTTACATCTCACAGTTTTTTTTACTTCCACCCTGTCCCACATTTACCAACACCTATCCATTAAATGCTAGACACCATCTTTTCATTCTATGATTAAGAAATTATAAAACAAAACACTTTCCTGACAACTGGCCATTTTAGTCCCTCTTCTCTCACCGCCTTTCTTATTTAAGACGAGCCAAACACCCACAGAAACAGGAAACAAACAACTTATGTATCAGCTTCTCACAGACGCATTTCTTTCCTCGACCTCAAACATGTAAATAGCAAAACTCTTTATGAGCTGCTGAAAATTTCTTCTCTGAAAAAGATGGCTGGCACCCCTCGAAATGCAGAGACGTAACACCTGCCTTCTGTTGAGTTTTTCTTTTCACCTTCCAATTGTCACTTGAACCAACATTCTGTCGGATCGACGCATATCCACAATACAAAGGTAGATACAAATGTAAACATATATGCAATAGTGTGTATGTACATATATAAATTTATATTGTTTTGTTGAAGTACGTTTACAAGTATGTTTGCTCGCGATTCCATTATTTCAAAACTCCTGAACGGACCTGTACGACTGGTGTTATACACTGAGTCCTAATCCAGAAACAAATACCAACCGATCGGGTTGTCTTCTCCCTAGATTTATTGGTAATGCTATCGTTTCTCACGAAAACTCCCCGAAATCGGTGGTGGCACCATTTTAAAGGAAGTGATGGTGCCAAAGAGCGAAATGGAATCCTGGAACAGAAACACAATATGGTCACTTGTTATTTCGACCAAATCATTTTTTTTTCCTGACGCCATATTTTCCATTAAAAGCGATGCGATGTGCGAATCCAGGGTTGTAAAAACATGGTTTAATATCTCGTTGATTTGTCACGTGGCGCCGACGTGATCATAATTAAATTTGTAATGGACGTAGCACGAGATAAACAAGAAGGGTGGGCGAAGACAAATAAGGTTTAATGTTGATAACAAACAGAACTGACACTGCCAGGAAGATTCAAGGAGGAGAAGAAAAAAATAAATAAATACATAATTAGAGAAAAGGCGGAATGGCAAGAAGAGATAAAAACAACACACAAAAAAAGAGAAATGGAAACGGGGGAAGGAAACGAAACGAAATAAGATGAAACAAGAAACGGAAAAAAACCCCGAAAAGAATCCGATATCAGCTTTAAAAGAAAACAAATGTTGAAGACTTCTTCATATCCAGTCCATGTTGCTTAGTGATCGGTCGTAGAATGTGAAAACAATCTGTGCGTTACGATAAAAAGCAATAATAACAGAATGAAAACTCGTAAAAATTAATAATGAATATAATTCGCCAAAGAAATCCGGACAACTCGAAAGATATCACCTCAACTATTACTGGGGGTAAGCAAACAATATAGAATTCTGATATAGAAGAATGAAGCCAGGTGACTAAATCTGAATTTGAATAACTTATGGATCTCTAAGACCAAATTGGTAAGCCGTCGTCCATGTCAGACAGGGGTGTGAGTTCAAATCTTTTAGTGGGCTACATCTTTATTTCCGATCCATGCTGCTTACTTAACGGTCGTAGAATGTAAAACGACCTGAACGTTTCAATGAAAAACGACTATAGTTAAGTAAGATAAAATAGAAAAGAAAACTATAGAAAAAAATATCATTAATAAATACGGGATGCAAGTTCAAATCTCGTCGTAGGTTATGTCTTTATTGATGATCCATTCTGCTTATTCAAGAATCGTATAACATAAAACCAGCTGAACGTTGCGATAAAACGTAAAAATGAAGATGTACATGAAAATTAGGTAAAACATGCCTGGCTATTGCGGGGTCAATTTCCACCTCTTCTTCTATTCCAACTGAAGATGATCAATGCCAGTTAATGGAAATCGTATACATAATAAATAAAGGAATTTTTAGATATATAAAACTTATCAGTTTGGTTCAGTTGGTGAGGTCATAAAGACTAACAATCACTGGGCCGTGATTTCAAATCACGGTCGGGAATTCTATGTATCTGTTTGGTTTAACGTGACAGGATAAACAAACAATGGGGAGTTTACTTCCCTTCCTTGGTGAAGATTGTTCTTGTTACGGGTGGAAAAAAAGTAAATTCCAACTTGGTCTCAAGCTGGACGAAAGTCAAAACTTGTCATCGCAGTCAATAATTGAACAAAGGTAGCATCAAAACTTGAAACTATGTGAAATAATCCATCGAAGAATAAATATGGTCAGAATAAATTCTATTTATGACATCACAGGCGATTTCCAGTGGAACACATCTAAATTAGAAAAAGAAGTATCTTGATTCTGGAGAACCTGGATTTTATTGATCAACTATACCCGTCAAAATGTTTTTTTTTTCAAAAAATTAGAATAATTTTTAAAAGGGGTCTTGTGGAGTGATGATGCCCATTTTCAAGTCGGAAGACAAAACGGTGTGACCAGGAGCACTGTAACGCACAAACATATAAACAAACACAAATGGATAAAAAAAACCTTTGTCACCTTTGATGGCTATGGTTGTTCAACATGCATTTAAAAAATCCATGTTTCTAATCTTCGGTGGTCAATCGTTTTATGCCTTGCATGCTGCCTTGTGAAATGTTACCATTGTGAATTTGTTAGGGAGAATCGCTTAGGGAAACATTTCAAGTCAGTGAGACTTTGTAAACTCGGCAAAGTTCGAAAATAAATGCCGTGGAATAATTCTATGACTATCGGGGGATTTTACTTGTACGAACAAGTCGAGAATGTGCACGCGTTTCAAACCGGAAATAAAACACTTTTCTCAGTAACGGCCATTGAAAGGCCGAGTTGATAGGAAAGGATGAAAGTGTAAAAGTGTAATGAAGGAAAAGAGTGGAAAAGAGAGAGAGAGAGAGAGAGAGAGAGAGAGAGAGAGAGAGAGAGAGAGAGAGAGAGAGAGAGGGGCAGGGAGAGTAAAAATTCTAAACGAAGATACAGGCTGCGAGAAAATTACTAAACAAAAAACGCGAGAGAAAAGCGTGTAGGAAGGAGGAACAGAAAAAGGGAAAAGGACGAGGGAAAACGCATTTTCATTGAAATGAAAAGAAGTGATCTTGTCGGCAAAGAAGAAACGAAAGACATAATAAAGAGAAAAAAAAACTTCTAAGGAGTCATTCAAAAATATATGCGGCCTTTCGTATCTTATCCTTTTTGTCGTCTGTCTATCAGCGAGCAATGAAAAGACGTCGTCTGACAAGTTAATAGAGGGCAGCCGACTTGAGAAAAGGAAGGCTAACCAAAAAAAATGGCTGAACAACCGGACGCTCGCCCCTTGAAAGCTCGATGAAAGGGCAAGAAAAATATAGATGTAAAAGGAACCTAAACATCACTGGTAGTAAGATTCCCAGGTTGAAAAAGAAAACCTGGTTCCGAAACAGAGCAGAAACGAAACATGATACCGACATAACGATGAGGATTTTTCGGGGCGGATGATAGGAATTATAATCGACCTATAATCTTGGCCATAAAGAGGCGGGAATATTTAATCATACTCAAAAGGGGAATCCATACAATTTAGGAACAGAAGATAAAGTGAGTGAAACATCTCAACTTGGCTATTTGTGTAACACATGATATCATGGGAAGGATTTATTAAGAATAATCAAATCTTTCATTCACGCTATGGCAGTGCCCGTTCTAAAGATGCATCTTTCCGGAGTCCAGATTTAATGACGAGTGAAGAAGCCTTCCATAATTATTATCTAACAATAATTTTCCGTCCATCGTACGAAACTACGACTTCGAAGTATTTCGGTTACTTTAAATTTAAATGAAACTAATAAGTAGAAGCCAAGGAAGATAATCTAGAGACAATGAAAGAAGATCTATAATCTGTAATTTTTATTAGATTTATCAAGAACAGATGAATAAACAAAACCTCAAGCTTGATACTACACTACTTTGCGTGCTGACTAATATTTCTGGCCAATGTTAACTAAAATGGTCAGTTATCGAGTAATCGCAATGCATACATTTTTCTGAATCAATATTGATAGGGAAAGAACCAAATAGTTGAAAAAGATGTGTAGAATCTACATTAATCTTAGAATGTGGAACAATTGAACAAAGATCTGGATTTGTCAACATATCCCCTCATCTATCCAAATTAGTACTGTAACAACATGGAATATCACTCAACAAACATAACTATAATCAATTTGATGCCGGTTAAACAGTTTCTAATTCCCTCAATTGATTCCAAAAATTATACACACAAGATTAACTGACCATTTGATAGCTCAAAATATAATCATGAAAAATCGCTATAACCTTTCTTCATACCCTGCTCCTGGTTTTGAATATTTAGTTTTCGTTACTTGATATATATGTATTGAATTGTATATTACATATAATGTAATATATTTCTCGTCTGCTCAAGAATCAGTTTTGAGAGCAAACGACACAGAATATTTGCAAAGATTTTTAGTTACGATGATAGTAAATAAAATGGAGTTATCAGCTTTCGTTACTTTGTATATATGTATCGTATTGTATATTACATATAATATGGAATATTTCTCGTCTGCTCCAACTGCACGGAATATTTGCTGTGACTTTTTGTAACAATATAGGCAAGTAAAATGGTGTTGAATTAATGTTCGCCGAGTTTGAAAGACTAGAAGATTGCGACTCTAACAACGATTACGCAATGATTTTGATACGATTGAATTTCTATAATCGGATTAATGTTCGGCGAAATCATTACCCAGAACGGTTCTTTCGTTACTCAATGCCACTCTGTTTACATCCAAATTTAGAATCTCTGGTTTCTCTCGAAATCTTTTCTGCTTATTTACTCATTGCTAATTTATTTTCCGTAGGGATTGAATTCGTGTTTCGCTTGCCTGATTCACCGAATTGTTTACGGATATTAATTCTTGGACCATTTGGTCAGACAGGTGTCATTTTTACTCAGAATAGTGGTTGGAAGAAGAAGAAGGAGGAGGAGGAGGAGGAGGAGGGGAAGAAGAAGAAGAAGGAGGAGGAGGAAGAGAAGAAGAAGAAGGAGAAGAAGAAGAAGAAGAAGAAGAAGAAGAAGAAGAAGAAGAAGAAGAAGAATGTAAGAGAATGAGGAGGAAAGAGAAAGAGAGAGAAGCCGAGAGGAAGGAAAGCTGAAAGTTGTGAAACAATGAGAACTGAGAGAAAAATGGAAGATAAATGAAGAAGAAAAATGAATTGTAAAGAAGGGAAAAAAAAGAGAAAGAGAATATGAAAGAGAAAGGACGGTAAGTAGGAGATACGGATGAGGGTTAAGAAGGAAAGAAGAGAAAAGAAAAAACGTAGGAAGCAACGGAATAAGAATAAAATAAATGAAAAAATGAGAAGAAGAAGAAGAAGTTGAAGAAGAAGAAAAAGTTGAAGAAGAAGAAAAAGTTGAAGAAGAAGAAGAAGAAGAAGAAGAAGAAGAAGAAGAAGGAGTTTGCAAGGAACGATAGAATGGGAAGGATAACGGGTGAAAGTAGAAAGAGAGAGAGATGTAGGTATCTGAAAGTGGGGAAAATCAAAGAATGGCAGTTGCAAAAAGAAAGAAAGAAATGAAAACAGAAGAAAGCAGAAGAGCTGAAGTAGAGACAGGAGAAGTGGAAGGCCAACGAGAGAATGGAGGTGAGGGGAACAAAGAACGAGCTTGGCTGAGCTAAGGTCAAACTCCCTAGCTTCATTAAAATCTAAAAAGTAAACAAAACAAAATTCATTTCTCCACACAATATCATTCCAAAACTGTGTCTCATTTCAGCTTTTTTTTGATTAATTGTTCCTGTAAATAGGATTGGCTAACTTTACCAGAACAAGCCGACCTGACTAAGGTTTTAGAAGAATTCGTCGTCAATTTTTGCGTATGTCACTGTTATTTGTGAATGTCACCACTTGTTTTTCTTTTGGTCATTGTCATCTGTCTTTGTTACATACGAAAATAAAGTCAAAACTCAATAGAACGAATTTGACAAAAAAAAAAAAAAAAAAAGAAACCTACCCGACCTAATGGTTAATTTACCACTAGTGTCGAAAGTAAGCAAGGAAGGGAAGGTCTACTCAGCCTAATGGTTGAGTTACCAAGGAAAGCAATTCTGGTTTCCAGTTGGATTCGATCCTGAAATCTACGATTAACTAGCAGAACGCTCTCGTGCACTGCACCACAGATATCATGTGATTCATTTACAATTATAAATAACACGTTTGGAGGAATACCTCAAAATTACAACGAACATCGACTGTGTTTTTAAAATTCTTATGCTTTTATATTGTTTAATGGTTCTATTATTATATCAACTGTTTTAGTGACATCCTAAGCAGCAAGGTAATTTTCACCCCCCCCCCAGTACTTGTTATTATATGAAGATAATATTTTCGTAACAGAAATTTAATGTTTACAAAAAGAAAAATACTGAAGACTCAGAAACTCCATTTGATACGACATGACGTCACGGAATCTTTTCCTTTTCCATTCTCGCTATTATTTGCGTCTGAAATTCACACATCGTAAATTCCAGATCTGACTAATTGCGATAATAAAGTCAACACTGAGTGTTTGACAAAACGAGTTAGAAGAATAAGGAGGAGGAAAAGAAACAGAAGAAAAGATTATGATATCAAGAAACAAAAAGACTACAGGAAGGAAGAAGAGAAGAAAAAGAAGAGACGAGAAAGGGTTAGAGAATGAGAATAAGAAGGAAATAGAAAAAGAGTAAAAAAATTAGAAGGGAAGAAAAATGAAGATTGAAAAGAGTGTGGTATTTAGGAAAAGAGGAAAGATGAAAAACGAAAGTGAACAACGTTTGGTCCCCAGTTATCTTTAAGTTCTCTCCTGACCAATCATCTCACTACAATCGCAGAAATATATGTGTATGTGTGTGTGTTCACGCACCGCAATTACTCGGCAACTCACTATAGTTCGAAGCTGACATGTGCCATGTACATTAGTCAGTAAACAAGGCATTGCAGTGTCGAGTTTGAGGTTGTTTTGATCCACGTTTCCTGAGAAATCTAATGAAAATATAGAACTTATCTCCCATGACTTCCAATAGTCAGAATTATCAAATTTTAGGTATAAAATATCTAAATTGGCAACACTAAAGAGAAATTAGCGAAATACTACGAAGCAGTAGTTTCGAACGACGGACGGAAAATTGTACTTATATGACAATTATGGCAGGCTGTTCCACACACCATAAAGTCCGACCCTTTCAAAACATGCACTTTTTGAACGGGCACAGTTCTAGCTTTTAGCGAGAAGAAAAGAAGTTTACTGTTCGAAGCCAGAACATTAAGAAAAATGATAGAAAAGCAAGCAAATAACTTTATTCGCAAGATCTTTCACTGCTGTCTGCGACGCCGAATTCCATGACCAGAATCTTCAGTCTCTGAAATTCCTCAAATCTGTTTGGTTAGCTCTGAAGTGAACATCGATTGTTCCGATGAGAGAATGTTTTCATTTCGCCGCATTGAATTTCTAGCAGAAATTCATTCCCGGGATAATTACAACAAAAGTTTATTAATAAACCTATTCAGTCAGCATCAATCATAAACTGATTACCACTTTTTATCTCATTTGCAACGCTATTGTTCGAAATGCATTTTGAAATCAAAATCATTTGCAATGCATTAACACTATCTTACTATAATTGAAAATAAAAGCCAAACAAAACAAAACACAGACTCTGTGTGCTGCGTGATTGGTCGACGACTGCCCATTGTGCAAAGTTGACTTCTGCCATATTTCTTTGTCAGCACACAAGGCGGTGTAGCGCCAAGTTCGAAGCTTTTTAGATCAGCAGTTCTCAAGAAATCTAATGATAAAAATATTTCTATGATTAAATCATAATCAAAATATAAAATATTATTAAATATTTCTAGCTTCATTAAAAGTAAGGCTGTACTGCCTGCCTCTCCTTAGCGCTCAACAAGCCCGAAGTGTTTTGTGGGGCATGAATCCATCCCCTGTCTTCTTCGCTGGGATCAGAAAAAATTGCCAAATTTTATGACTCGTCACTGCTGACAATATCGCAAAAGCTTTCCTCATAGTTTCTATAAAATTATCTCCCTCGACTTCGGCTCTTTTGAATACGTTTTGCATCGATGTTTGCTTACGGCTTATTAAAAATTACTAATAATCGTAACACACAAGTATTTCATTCAAAATCATTTCACATGACAACCATAAAGTTCAGCCCTGTCAAAACATGCACCTCTGAAGCAGGAACTACACTAGTGCATATATTAGCCCTATTCTGTCAGTTACTCTTTATCATTATTCATAAGCTATAGACAATCCCCTTTTTCCAGATATTCAATTAATTTCTAAAGTCAAATTATTAAGAATGCATTCATACCACACTTATAATAGCTCTATTTTGTCAGTAATGCTTTAGCTAATTCTTGATGATTAAAATCCCTGATTTCAATGCACGGAATGCAGATTGAGTGCCGAAATTTGCTAAAACATATCAGGTCAAGCATTGCAAAATCTATTGTTAGGTCATCTTTTTTTTTTCTTCGCTGACAGAAATACTTAGTTTGTTAATGAAGAAAATTATCGAGAACGGATTAAGCTACAACAAAAGGGTTAGAGTCGTACCCATGATTAACCGATGCAATTGTGAATGATACTGGGGGGAGGGGAGATTGGAGACATTTGAGGCCTGGTGTATAACAAAAAGATAATGAGAAAAATATCAGGAGATATTTCTTGGAAATGTTGGTAAATTTTATAAGACCAATGAGTAGATCTTAGTCTGGCAGCAAGTGCGAAGATCGAACTCACAACAGTAGTAATAGTCTACGAATTTAGCTCGTTAGCAATTACTCCATGGATAAGCGTGTATGATACTTATTAAGTTTAGCGTAGTCTAATGCGAGGCCACGAGTGAAGGTCGTCCGATTAAGATCGAATTATATCAGTAATATTAATTAATAATTATATTAGATCTCCGTAATTAGCTATAATAGTTATAGTTTGCAAGACTAATTCGCTGACAATTGCTCAATCGTGAGATACCCATGATATTCACTAAGCGTAGCGTAAGCTGACATGAAATTACAAATGCCTGGCACTGAATTCGGGTCGTACTCACTACCTTAGTATTGGTCTTTAAGATCAACTGGTTAACCAGAGAGCGCCCATATTAGAGACTGTCACCCATAACAGATACCAAAATTGTCAGCATAGATTTCTTCCGATTTTAGGTAGGTTTGGATGGCTCGCTGGTAATGAATCTATCACGCGGACAAGTGACACTGGTACAGCTGCACGGTGAATCATTGTCTAGAATTTTTTTTTTTTTTTGACATCCACCCCTTAAATAGAATTTTAGCGGAGGGTTCAATTTGCACTGTAAGTTTATACCAAATCTTCCCCTTAGTTTTGTCTTCGACTGTAATCACGTTTGGTTTGAAAATTAAAAGATCACTTTTTTTAGCGATCGCTTCCCAACAAAATATGAGAGAAGTAATTTATTCAGTGGTCACCCCTTTTTTCTCCAATATTTCTAATTGATAACCCCAAACACGACATGCTGGGAAAAAAAAACAAACAAAAAAAACGTTGGTCACGTGAGGGTTTTTATTGAGTGATTAACTAGACCTTTTAATAACTCTTTTGAAGTCAGCATTTAAGTGTCTTCGGGCACTTGATGAACTCTTCCGTTCGAGGAAAACAATTCAGTTTCCCATGAAAGATTAAAAGTTAAGTGTCCGACCACAATATCGCCACTCATCAGCCAAAACATGGGAAACAAAACAACGACCCGTTTTTGTACATGTTATCATTTTTTCCTCTTATTATTCTCTTACTATTTTGTCAGTCTTTGCTAATCTTCAAGTGTCATTTTGACCGAACGTTTTCAAATTACTCATCACGTTGAGCAAAGTGTGTGAGCTGAACAAGATTTGGAAGCTAGGTAGAAAAATGGCTGCCAGAACACGATCTTTATTACCCTATCAACTGCGAATGACGTGAATTTTCGTCATTTCTATTGCTAAATCAATAATTTTTCCGATTTATGGTGGTTGACGGAGACTCATCATATAGAACCATTCATCTTCTCCAGTGATTATCTTGCCGAAAAATAACTCTTTCGAAATGAACAAGGAGGAGAAAGACAGGTGCAAAAATGCTGACGGATGTCCTTTTCCGTGAGTTTATGTGGAAGCCATTTTCGTAACTTCTGAATTTTTCCTTAGGCTGACTGCTTGCACAAGTAATGAGAATTTTTGTGACATTTCTAAGATTTAACCAACACTATACAAAAGATACCGCAAGGACATTTTGTATCAACCTTATACACACACACACACACACACACACACACACATATATATATATATATATATATATATATATATATATATATATATTCATAAGTCCTCTGCTGGACAAAGGCCTTTTCTATCGCCTTCCTTGACAATAGCGATTGCACTTACCTCTGCCAAATCTTACCGGCGAACCTTCCTATCTCATCCCCGTATTTTGTGACTGGTCTTTTTCTGTCGTGTTTACTGTCCCATGGGCACCGATCAGACGACCCTGTTGCTCCATCTGTTGTCATTCCTTCTTACTGAGTGTCCAATCCATCTCTGTTATCAATATAATATCTTTAACCCAAGTCCCTCCTTTGACCCATGTTGATCCTTTTCTATCTCTTGGAGTTATCCCTAGCGTTGCTCTTTCCATGGCTCACTGCACGAATTTAAGTTGGGTATCAGTTTGTTCTTTATGTACATAAAGACTCGGGCCCCTTTCAGCTCCAAAAAGGAGTAAGACAAAGTGATACTCTTCACAGCCTGCCTCGAGATGATCTTCAGAAGGCTAGACTGGGAGAGTAAAGGAATTAAGATAGACGGCGAGTATCTGAGCAACCTTAGATTTGCAGACGACATAGCCCTTTTCGCAGAGAACCTACACGACCTCCAACTAATGATAGATGAACTAAATGAAGAGAGCAAGAAAGTCGGCCTACACATGAACTTCAGCAAGACGAAGATCATGTGCAACAACCACATCGGGGATAAAAACACTAAGATCAAAATCGAGGACACACAACTGGAGGAAGTAGACCACTACATCTACTTAGGACAACGAATCTCCATGAGACCCTCAAAAGAATAAGAAATCAAGCGAAGAATCAAACTAGGATGTCAAGCCTTTGGCAGAAATAATAAGATCCCAGTAATCCTAAAGAGAAGGGTGTATAACCAATGCATCCTCCCAATAGTCAATTATGAAGTTGAAACATGGAACCTAACCAAGAGACGGACCCGTAAATTGAGAACCATGCAACGTGCACATGAAAGAATAATGCTGGGCCTCACATGGAGAGACCACAAAACAGCACAGTACATCCGAGAAAAGACAAGAGTTAGGGACATCATAGAATCCATTAAAAATCTCAAATGGCGGTGGGCTGGCCATGTTGCAAGAATGGCTGACAATCGATGGATATCGCGACTCACAACATGGATCCCCCGAGACCACAAGCGCAACCGAGGCCGGCAAAATGTTAGATGGAGAGACGAGCTAGACAAGTTCAGGAAGTACTGGCTCCGTGATGCCCATGATAGGGAAATGTGGCAAATCCTGGGGAAGGTTTATGTCCAACGACGGACGCTAAAAGACTGATGATGATGATGATGATGATGATGATAATGATGATGATGATCAGTTTGTTTCGTTAACTATTATGTTTCGCATCCGTAAGCCAAAGCTGTTATCATGCATTCATTGTATACTTTACACATTAAGCATATTGGGAAGGAGCTCTTCACTATGTCTCCATTCATAACAAATACTTTTCCGTCAATCGTTATGCGTCGTTATATTTCGTTTTCATAGTATTTCTAACTTTATTCGCTGGCCTAGGTAAACGTATTCCTCAACTTCTTCAAGAATCTCGCCGTCAGTTCTTACAGTCGGGACCATGTCGTTGAACAATCATCATCATCATCATCATCATCATCATCAGTCTTTCAACGTCCGTTGTTGGACATAGACCTTCCCCTGGATTCGCCAAATTTCTCTTTCATGGGCGTCGCGGGGCCAGTACTTAATTTTGTCGAGCTCATCACTCCATCTAATACTCTGCCGGCCACGGTTGTGTATGTTATCTCTGCGGATCCATGTTGTAAGTCACGATGTCCATCGGTTGTCTGCCATTCTTGTAACATGGTCAGCCCACTGCCATTTGAGATTTTTAATGGATTCTATGATGTCCCTGACTCTTGTCTTCTTCCGAATGTATTGTGTTGTCTTTTGGTCTTTCCTTGTGAGGTTGCACATAATTCTTTCATGTGCACGTTGCATGGTTCTCAATTTGCGGGTCTAGCTTAGGTTCCATGTTTTAGCCCCACAAGTGGCTATTGGTTGTGTATCCATCTTCTTAGGATTAATGGGGTTTTCTCTTTTTTGAAGGATGAGCTCGCTCTGCCAAAAAGCTTGTCATCCTAGGGTGATTCTTCGCTTTGCCTTTATTTGTTCATCTTTAACCCTACGAGTGAGAAACATGCCTCACAATTTCTGTGTTCCTACTTCATTATCATGTATGTTGATTCCAAGTTCAGTGTGGGCGAGAAAGTAAACCTTTCAGTGTTATCGTGTAATCGAATACTCTGTGTAGTGTGCAAGTTAGAAACATCTCCCAATTTGCGTTGGGTTAAAACAACACGACAACATCTGATACTTGTTCGTATTCGCACAAATCAAGACAAATTACATTTTCATACCCGAAGTGAATGATAAGAACACGCTTATAAATATATCCATAGCTAAAGAGAGTATGTATATCAAAGAATTCGCAAACAAAACAAGAAAGACATTTAATAAAAGAGCATCAGAGCAATTCAATTAATTCTTTCCCCGACATGAGCTTTATTTATCTAACCTAACTCCCCCTTTTTTTTTATACTTCTGTTTTGATTAAAGTACGTCAGGAAACATGTCCGTAATGTTTTTGATATAATCTGTTGAATATAAACGCGCACACACGCACTCATGCACACACACAAATACAGAAACGCACACACACACACACACACACACACACACACACAACCACACAGACACACACACACAACCATACGCGCACACAACCACACACACCCAAACACATATCTATGTATCTATGTATCTGTCTATATATATATATATATATATATATATATATATATATATATATATATATATATATATTAGGATGCAGCGTTTTCATTGATTTAACTTTTGCTAGAATGCCTTGAATTAGATGTAATGATGTTCAAGCCCTGAAACCATGTCTTCTGATCTCAGGGTCAACGTTTCACGAAGGCTTTGGAGTCGTAGGCATTGTTTTATCAATCGATAGATAAACAGCAATACGTTGATTATTTCATATGAAGTAAGACATGCAGAATATATATATATATATATATATATATATATATATATATATATATATATATATATATAGTTTAGAAAGCTTTCCAGCTTTAAACATTTACATACATAAAAATAACGTCATGAAAAGAACGTTAAAAAAATTACGTCATGTCTGTCAATTATTTCCAATAACTGTTCATGTAATTCATGCAATTTTTTGTTTTACACATAATTAAATATCATAGTACTATGCGTGGATTTTTCTTGTTAGGATCATCAGATGTTTGCCATGTAACCGTTTCGGAGATTTCAAAACAAAATATATTAACACGACTCTCCAGCTATGTTGATGAAAAAAAAACAAACAAACGAAAAACAACTTCCTTATATATACATGTATCGTGTTAAATTACATGGAAACTCTCATTCGAAATGATTCTCCGTCGTTACACGGTTATTGTATTACTTTGCGTAGACAACATAAATAGAAAAGACAATTAAAGAAAATGGACTGCCACAGGAATCAAATCCTACGACTGATATGGCAACTGCTTAAACGTAGCGCTACTCTCACCATTGAGCTAAAAAGCTGCTGGTATTTCAAAGGCCCAAATAACTGTTTTCACTCCAAAATCTCATTTAGTCTAATCTTGTTGTATTCGTTTTTTTCATCGCAGCCGTTATGTATTAAGACATGCATATACATGATCCGATATAATTATTTTCTGAAAGTGTTCATTCTATTTACTTTGTCAAGTCAAAGTGATATATTAACCGAGTAATGACGGGGGATCATTTCGAATATATATATATATATATATATATATATATATATATGTGTGTGTGTGTGTGTGTGTGTGTGTGTGTGTGTGCGTGCGTGTCGTATTGGTATAATAGGACTATTATATATATACTATACGCATTCATAGATAGGGTTAGCTTTTTCTGTTGTAAAAACATTCTCTTTTCATTAAACCAATTTATACGTATATTTCTTTACAGTGGCAATTTTGCTCTTCTTATTGACTGTCTATCGCAGTATCGTATTTATGGGCTTATAAGACGCATGTTTTACAGGGGTAACTTTTTTATTTTATATTTAGTCACCCTTTCCGATCTCCTGCTTGTCGTTGAGTGATGGGTAGTAAGTTAGTCCCGATGATATAGCTCACCTCGTTCTCAAGAAGTGAACAATAAATAACTGTAGCGTGGGGACTGTCCCCTGGAGAGCGTGTTAACGATTACATCTTTCATGTAAGACGACCCCTGTAGGTGCGGGTTACGAGTTGGAATCTCATTGGAAGCTACTTCTTTATTCGGATTTCAAGTTGTTTTAGTTTTTTGGCTGGAATAGTCACACGCTTCGCACTAGTGCCCGTCGTTGGGTTCGATCCCTCGTAAAAAAACAAGGATTTTTGATTTTTCAAGCATACAGATAGTCTACCAACTCTTCCTTACACCACCCTGTTGGGCCTTATGCCGTATCATGGGCATATAGGAACTCTGTGGTTACGGCGGTACAGAGGTGTTGATTTGCTCAAATTTTCACAGTTTTACCCTTCCCCCGTCCTTCAACTCGCACGCCTATGTGTTGTACCGAGCTAATCTTAGTAAATATTTAGGATACGTTCCATCTGGTACAGATATAAATTCATGGTGCACGTGCGCAAATACACAACTTTTATCGATTCTCCAGGCAGAGTCCATGTCACCCTTATCAAACAATGCTTTTGTCATCACGATTAACATTTATTATCTGTTTGTCACGTGTCTCGATTGATATTAAGTTTCTGGGCTGTTCAGCTGTCCTTGTACATTGAGTCAGAAGCTTCCCTATCGCAAACAATGCAACAGCCGTAGCAACAACTTCAACAGGAGCAATAAAAAAAGCCATGATTTCTATTGATATCAGTAATATTACTCATTGTCTGAACGCTTTTCCAGGTTAGAGTAAATTTTTCTTCCAACCTGTAGCAACAATCATAGACAGTTTAATATGGCCGACCATCGAATCACGTGACTCCGTCTCGCTCTCGTTCTGTTCCGTCCTAGTCCCTTTGGTCGGCTGCCAAAAAACATTGTTTGGCCGAGGTATTCTTAAAACAGACCCGATTGTTCGCTGGCCATGTCAAACAGAATTTTTTTCAGTAAACAAAAAGGAAAGGGTACGAAAGAAATGAAAGAAAAAGGAAAAGAAAGTTCCCTTCACCCATACTTGCAGAAAAAATAAATAAATAAAATAAACTACTAGTTTAATCTACTAATGAAAAAAACTTCTGCCAATTTTCATTTCTCTGTTTTTATTCACTACGTGTTCGATTTGATTTGATAAAACAACGCTTTTGGGTGAGTCATTTCACTTCAGCGTTCGGTACATGATCTTTCCTCCCCTTTCTTCCCCAATTCATTTTCTCCCCCCCCCCCTTTGTCTATCGTTTTTCCGTATCTTTTTCTGTCTTTTTCCCTATTCTTATTCATTTTGTTCTATCTATTTTCTCCTTTATTCTCCTTCCGTCTTTTTTTCTTTCTGTTTCTTTTCCTGTTTTTTTCTTTGGTTTTCTTCCTTTTTTTTTCTCTTGTTTACTTTTTTCTCTCTCTATCTTTTTTTCGTCTTGTATTTCTTTCTCTCTTGATTCATTTCCCCCTTTCTTTTTTCTTTCACTTTTGTCTTTTTCTCTCGTTTCCTCCCTGAAGAGCACATTTTTTCCTTACTTATCTTCTTGTCATGTCATTAAATTCGTTTCTTTTCTCTTAGTTTTGGTCTTCTATTCTTCTCAACTTTGATCTCTCTCTCTCTCCCTCTCTCTCTCTCTCTTTCATCCATTCATTAAACATATAAAACAGACACAGAACTAATCTTTCAAGACATCAACAACCTAATGCTCAACTCCTTAAAAGTCTCGCTACATCTATCTGATCCCCTTAACCCGAATACACACACACACACACACACACACATATATAAATATATATATGAAATACTAGAAGAACATGATCATGACGCTTAATACGAAAACACATTTACAAATACACAAACCACTAAACGACAATACTCCCATTCATAAAATACTTGTGGATAATACTCGAATACTTAAAGCAATACACTCGGGCAGAACAGAGGACAAAATTCGGGAAATTGATACTTTTGCTGCCAAGAAAGTCAGAAAACAATATTTCATTCAAGACTTAGGAGTTAGTACTTGTGTTTTCAATCTGTATAAAAATTTCAAGCAAATCAAGCCCTTTGCCCTCTCTCCAGTGTTTTTTATCTTTATAAGATATTGGGCAAATCAGGCCTTTTGTGCCACCTTAACCAAAGGTTAAACTAAATACGATTTCGTTTATAAACGAACTTCAAATCAATGAAAGTAGACATGTGTCAAACAAAACTAATTAAAACAGATGAATATACCAATCGAAAAGGGGAAACAGCATATCCGGTAGACATGAACGTGGATAGATAAATACGTACGTAACAGTACAATATATATATATATATATATATATATATATATATATATATATATATATATATATATATATATATATATATATATATATATATAAAAAATAATTATGTCAGCCACGCACAGCTGTTTCGTTGTATTGGAATTTTTCAGTAAGAGTACAGACACGATATCCCTTCCAGTACCGTTAAGTTGGGTCGAAACCTTCGCTCCAGACCCAAAGGTAGATGCTCTACCCCTGCCCTTAGCAGAACTGGACATTCAGTAGGGTTGAATTAAGCGATATATTTACTTACGCATAATTCCCAATCTACCAGAGTGCTCAATTCCATAGTTAGAAGGGCATTGCATAGTTGCTTATAGCAGATTGGTGCCCTACCTAAGAGTGCTCAACCCAAAAAGAAGGGAGTATAAATCATAATTAATAAACATCCACAAACAGCTGTTTCGTTGTATTATAACTCTTTATATGATTTTGCAGTTTCTACCAGTGTTATTTTCCTTTTTCTCTGCTTTCTTGGATATGGTTTAAGTTATTTTTAAAAAAGATATCAAGATAAGACATTTTCACTATTAAGTATAATACCCGTTAAAATGTTGGAATTATTTACGTTTCGATCGGCATTTCTGCTTAAGATCAGAGTATCTGTGTTCGCTCTGCCTCGGGTTAAAATGTTACTCCTTGGCCTTCTGTCTTGGGTCAGAGCGATACATCTGTGCAATTTGCCTGGGACAAAATGTCATTCTCCTGAATTTCTGCTTAGGATCAGAGGTAAGAATCTGTCTATTCATTAAAAAGTGTTACAAATAATATATATATATATATATATATATATATATATATATATATATATATATATATATATATATATATATATATATATGTGTGTGTGTGTGTGTATATGTACATATATATATAGTAGAATGTGGATTCGCTACATAAACTAGCTCATGTTTCTGCCCTCTCTGGGCCTCATCAAGCGAATCGAGTATGTATCGCGCACTCTAAGAAATAAATCCAAAACATATCAGAAGTTGCTTTATATTATTAAAATATCATTATATCATGTTATACTGCTAGCCTGATCTGTACCATATGTATTATATATATATATATATGTGTGTGTGTGTGTGTGTATGCGTGTGTGCGTGTGTGTGTGATTTTGTTTCTTATTTATGAATCAACCTTTATCTCATTATTGTTATTTCTGTCTCTATGCACCGTGTTGATAAATCCTCTGATCGTTAGAGTAAAACAATAGAAGATGGTGAATACAAATCCAAGTCTCCTTGACAGCTATGTTTTTATTTCCTATTCTTTATCATTATTCCCTATTCCGGCCGGTTTTATTTAGCGGACGGAGAGTGTATCAATCCAGAGTGATGTGTTAAAAAACCACAATAATAAAAGGAGGAAGATAAGTGATAAAACTGAGATGATCCTGTGACTCATGATTTCCCTCTATTTCTTTCCTTTTTAAATTGTTATTCTACCGCTTTAAAACATTACTGTATTAAATATGATGTAACAGTAAAGTGAGACTAAAGAAGATCATTGAGTTTAGTTGTAGTGGTAGTGGGACAAACAAGAAAAGGGCGGTTTTGTTTGTATCTATGAAGAATAAGTTATTGGCTATATTTTTGGAGAACAGGAAACAAGCGAAGGAAAGCCTGGGAATGGTTTCGTCTCTTCCTTGAAAAAGGATGGGTCGCTCTTAGGACAAAAGCAATCTGTTCTCTCGAGGGCTTTTACAGCTTCATACTTGACAATTTTGTCCAATCGCTGCAGATATTTCACTAGGATCCACCTGCATCCTATGACGCTAGAGTTGCAGTACTTCCGGTGAAGAGTGACAGTCAGAGCAAGTCTTTGGTGAAAATTAAAGAAGACCGTGAAGACGAGGCGCGAGAGGAACGGGAGGAGGAGACGAAAAAAGAGAGATAGTTTTAGAACGGATTCTCACAATAAATCCATTTTTCGTCGCCAGTGACTATCTAGCTCAGTGGGCCCTAACCGGGCTGGGTGGGGGAAAGTTCACCCTATGTGGGGAATAAGGCTATTGGGTAAAAATAAAAGTTGCTTTAAATATTTTTGCCTTAAGAGTACTGGGAATGTGTGATGCAAGATGAAGTATAAATGTGCGACCAAAGGTCTTTATTACATTACCAGTGTTGTTTATTAAAATCAGTCTAAATAATTTTTGCAGTTATAGTGTTGGCTTTCAATTATCGTAAATGACTGCGACGTTCGCTTCCCAGAATTGATTTTGAGGTAATCTTATCTTTGAATAATTAATACCAACTACCACAGATTTTTGACAAAAAATGACACGAGATCACATTAATGTGTATATCAGTTATTATAGCAGAATTTTCTTTTTAATAAATTAGAATTTCAAAAGATGTCTTCCGAATTATTTTCGATGGTTTTCTTTGGGTAGCAAATAAATAGCAACTGTACTATTTTAAAATTAAACTAATTCTTACCATAAAGTAGTCAAATTATATGCAAAATATCACAAAGAAATTATTCTTTGCTGCAATTCGCTTAAACATAGGGGGAAAACTAGTAACCTTATGGATGAAAGTGGAGAATCGCCTTGACACTGACATTTTTCTGTGCGGAGTAAGAATAGAAAAGTAAGTTTTTAAACACTGATCGATGATAGTTTCCGTTAGATTATGCAGAACCTTTTTACTTTATATTGTGCGAAAGATAACGCTAGGAATTTTTGCATCATTTTGCAATCTGCTTAGTTTAGTGCAGTACAAAACTAAATGAGCCAAGGAATGGAGTAAAAAGACTGCACTGCACCAAGTTGAGTGCGATTTCGTTCGGTCCATATTTAAGGTCAGTTTTAATTGAGGTTCTAGCATCAACCACTATAAGGGATTATCTCAGCCACCAGACAGGCCTTCTTTCATAATATCTCCTCAGTTTGGCACAAGGCTATGATAGCTGGATATCCATCGATGACAAGAATCACTACTGAAGCGAACTGTTTACGAGACAAATTAGCTGACCATCCCTCAACAATAGACGCATCGCTTAGTATATATTTACAAAGTTTAACGTTGTAAAGTATAAAGCTACATAAGAGGGAATGCGTATTAGGAAGATCGTGTTACGTCAGTATTCTTAATGGAGGACACCTTTCCAACCTTGAAAATCAGCATTCGAAGTACTGGCTTTTACATTGGCTCGAACACCGACCACTAGAATGATATTTTATCAAAGTAATATAATTGAAATATCAAGAGCGGAAACTTTTCAGTCATTTGACAGAATCCAATTATCGTGAAGATATTTAGTAAATTTGAGTACGACACAAGTTAAGATTGAGGGAGGAGGAGGTGTCGACAGACTGTGTTAGCCCAATCACCTAAGTGAGGGTGGACCTGCCGTAACAAAAAATTCGTAGCATCTGAAGTTATACGACAAGATCTCTTTAGCGCACATTATCCATCGATACACCATAAAATCTAATAGGAAAATACTGCGATATATCAGAGAATTGCATGCGTTCACTGGCGTACGTGCTATTTTATACACTGCTAACAATTCTTGGTTTCTCTGAGAAGCACGCATAAGGTCACGTACGTTCATTTTTAAATACAGCTACAAATCCTCTGGTCCGACCTCCAGGCTATAAAAAAAAAACTCAGTTTGGATTAGCGGGTGAATTTTGCTTGGATTATCAGATGCCATTGATCACGGGGTAGCAACTGAACTAAATATTCATTACCTGCTTTTTATACACCTATCGCGTATTTTAAGCATTTATAATGATAGAAACACTGACAAATAGTAGATTTACATGAAATGTTATGATCAAATTCTTGTCGGGCGACAGGATTTGTACGTGAACCATAGATTGACATAAATGATAGAAATAGTGAAATAGATAAAACTCAATCAAATTCTAATCGATTTAAAAGAAGGTTGAACAACAGGGGTCGAACTTGAACCGTAGATTGATTAGGAAAATCAAGAGAACAAAAGTTGGGGCCAGAATTTAAAACATTAGTTTATATTAACTTTATGAAACCCAACCCTTTGAAAACGAAGGGCACTTCCCAAAATTACTACGAAATGTCATAACTTCGCCGTTCAATGTAAGGTATTGACTATTGAAAGAGATCTCATGTGCCCAGGCGAATCCCACTTGGCGGCTTTCGCCCGAGTATTAAGAGCGTCGGCAGGTCGTCAGAGGTTAAGGTACAGAGTAAGTGCGAAAGGAAACGTGTATTTTGAGGTGCATGAAAAAAAAGGCCCTCCCGTAAAGTACACACAACTTATATTTACATGAAAGAGCCGTCTGTAATCGTGTAATCTGTATCTACACAAAAGGGTCACTCTGTTTGGTCATCACATCAACCACGAAAGAAAGAAGGAAAAAAAAGGAGAGAGAGAGAGAGAGAGAGAGAGAGAGAGAAAGAGAGAGAGAGAGAGACAGACAGACAGACAGACAGACGGAGGGAGAGAGAAGAAAAAACAAATGTCCCTCTTGTGTACAAATCGGTTGTAACGACTCAGGCACATTTTCTCTTATCAAAAAAGAGGAATATGTGTAGAATTCCTTACAGAATTTTGCAATTCAATGTATAATGTAAATGTATTGGTGCTGATTTTTGTTACAGAAATGCATCGAAAACAAAGAAAAAGGTAAATGTCAGCTGTCAGGAATTAATGCAAGCATTACTCACCGGATAGGGCCATTATGTGTATAATGAAATTGCAATACTGATGATTTTACTATAAAAATGCATTAAATGAAAATTAGGAAGAAAGGTATTGTCAGTGGTCAGGAGTAAACGATTTAAAATATCTCAGCTATCTAGAGATAATCTCATATATATATATATATATATATATATATATATATATATATATATATATGTATATACACACACACACACATATATATATATATATATTGTATATATATATACACACACACACATATATATATATATATATATACATACACACACACACACACATATATATATATATATATATATATATAAATAAATATGCATATGTATATATATATATATATGTATAAATGTATGATTATTTGTTGGATAGGTTATATCCGACTTGATAGCGAAATATTTTATAGACAATGACGAAAATTCAAAGATAAATATCCATTCACCCAACCTACATATATACACGTTTGTATATGTGTGAACAGCATTTCCATAGACATATAGAAATGTTGTTCCCACATACACAAACGTATATATATATATATATATATATATATATATATATATATATATATATACAGAGAGAGAGAGAGAGAGAGAGGGGGGGAGAGTGAGAGTGACATAGATAAGCAGATAGATAGATAGATAGAGAGAGTGAGAGAGAGAGAGAGAGAGAGAGTACGTATACACACAACTTCTGATGGACACACTTTTGAAATCTTAACTAATCTATCAGTTTCCGGTCCAACTGATTTATTTTGAATTAGGGACCACCAAAGGACATAACTCAACACTTAATTTGCAACTGACCGCACACGAAACACACACGTACACACATACACATGCGTACGTATAAAAGGACAAACCCACACATGGACACATAGGCACGCATACTCACCCACATGAGCCTGTTGTAATTAGAAGAGACGGGTACGTGTTTAAAGGACATTTTAGCATTTACCAGTCATTACCATTGAGTTTTTGGATAAGCAAAGCAATAGATAAATCAGTCAACTCCGCTTTTGACCTGCATTGCCGTCTATTACTTCAAATAAAATGCTGTCCAACTCAAGAATAGTTGATACGGAAATGCAAGAAACGTGACATAGTAAGTACTTCGCACGTATGGAGCTGGAACATGGAACCTAACCGAAAAGACTGAACTGAGACCCATGAAGCGTGCTCATGAAAGAATCATGCTCAACCACTGGTGGAGAGATCACAAGACAAAATACATAGAATCCATCAAAAAACTTAAATGGTAGTGGGACGGTCATGTTGCAAGAGTGGCAGGCAACCGATGGACATCACGACTCACAACATGTATCCCTAGAGATCACAAGCGAAATCGGAGCCGGTAGAATACTAGATGGAGAGACGAACTAGACAAGTTCTGAAAGTATTGGCACTATGATACCCATGATAGAGAGATCTGGTGAATTCTGGGGAAAGTTTATGTCCAATGAAGGACGATAAAAGAATGACAATGACGATGATGATGATGATTCTCGAAGTCATGGAACCTAGTCAGCTTCTTTTCTGTAGGAGCATTTTGAGATTTTCAAGTCAAGAGTTTAACGGTCAGTAAGAAATCGATTTCGACGCTAAAATTCGGGATTGAAACGAGGAATTTTCGATCTTCAGACTCTCACATCTGAACAATCTAGTCCAAGTTCAAATAGTGTACTAAGTGAGTTTTTTTGTGGGTTTTCGAGACCAGGTGTTATTATCATAAATACATGGATTTTGGGGGACCATTTTCCTTGTTTTTATCACAACGATTCGGCTACTGTACCATCCGACCTTCCACAAGAGTTCATTGCATTCGGTAACCTTCATGGAATGTCCACCAAACAAAGAAAATACTCTTTCCCTATGTTTGTGCAGTACCAATTTTTTTCTAATGTTTGGTGTTCTTTCTTAAAGCTTGTAAAGGACGTACAAGCCATGAAAGATGAGTAAACTTTGAAGACACTTTTAGAATTTCCCTAACATCGGGCAGAAGATAGCATTGGGAACTTTTGCATAAACCTAATGTATAACTATGTACATATGTACATATAACCGAGCATATATATATATATATATATATATATATATATATATATATATATATATATATATATATATATATATATATATATATATATATATTTATATATATATATATATATATGTTTGTATATTTATGGTTTGTGTGTATTGGTGAGGGTTTAAGGAAATGAATAGGACGTTCACTCCAGAAGTAATAACATCGAAATGCAAATATTTGAGGTGTGGAATAGATATTTCATTTACATTTCTTTTCCAAAGGCATCGACACTTTCTACTGTTTAAATACAGGCCCATGATCAGTAGTTCGAGATTTTAATCCGATCTCTGTATCTATACATAGCTTAGTGTGTGTATATAGTTCTTTGGATACACATACACACCTTTAACAGCACCCCCAACACACACACACACTCATTCACATATATATGCTGAAAGAGAGAGAGAGAGAGAGAGAGAGAGAGAGAGAAGAATTGATGGATGGATAGATCTCTCTCTCTTTCCTTCTCTCTATCTCTCTCTTCATATACATACATACACACATGCGCACACGCACACACACACACATACATATATATATATATATATATATATATATATATATATATATATATGTGTGTATGTATGTATGTATGTATATATTCATCTATATAGATAGGTAGATGGATATCAACTGATTTGGATTGATAGGATTAGACAGGAATATAAGAGATTGGCTGAGGAGATTAAAATTAGTATTAGGTATTTTCTGAATTTATCCAGTTCGTCTCTCCATTTTGTATTTTGTTGGCATGTGATCTCTGGGGATCCATCAGTTGTCTGCCATTCTTGCAATATGACCGGCCCATTGCCATTTGAGTTTTTTTGTAGATTCTATGTATCGGACTTCCGTTTTCTTGATATACTGTGCTGTCTTGTGATCTCTCTATGTGAGGCTGAGCATGATTCTTGCATGCACACGTTGCATGCTTCTCAGTTTGTGGGTCTGTCTCTTGGTTAGGTTCCATGGTTCAGTTCGATAGGTGACTGACTATTGGTTGTATACACTCCTTTTTAGGATTATTGGGATCGTCTGGTTTTTTCTCTATCAAAAGCTTGCCATCCTAGAATGATTCTTCACTTGATTTCTTCTTCATTTGTGGATTTCATAGAGAATTGTTGTCCAAGGTAGATGCAATGGTCTACTTTCCCCTCTTTACCATATTCAATTTTGACAGTATTTCATTTTCGATGTGTTTGTTGCACATGACTTCCGTTTTACTGAAGTTCATGTGTTGGCTGACTTTCTTGCTTTCTTCGTTTAGTTCATCTAGCATAAGTTGGAAATTGTGTAGTTTCTTTGCGAAACGGGCTATGTCTTCTGCAAATCTGAGGTTGCTCAGATATTCGCCGTCTATTTTGATTCCTCTATTCTCCCAGTCAAGGTTTCGGAAGATCATCTTGAAGCAGGCTGTGAAGAGTCTGGGTGAGTTGGTATCACCTTGTCTAACTTCTTTTTGGAGTTTAGTAACCTGTGTAAGCAAGCCCTGTTTAAAAAATAAATGCTATGTAGTATAAAATAATATTAATATGCTATACTCATAAAACCCTATATAAAATGACAAACAACATGAATGACACAAGGTATATAGTACGAAAGGGTAGTGTTGTTTGATCAACACTGCTGTAGTGCCATGTTAATATAACTGTTTTGTTTTTAAATCCCTGAAACGATTACATGGCAAACAACTGATGATCCCAACAAGGGAAATTTTACACATTGTACCATAATAACAAAGTATATGGAAAACAAAAACAAAAAAAATAACGAAGGGAAAATTGCATGAATTGAATTGACAGATATTGGTAAATAAGTGATTGAAGTGACACAAAAACATTTTTTTATGTTTAGACTTCAAAGCTGTAAAGCTTTCTAGACCATATATATATATATATATATATATATATATATATATATTGACAGACATACGTCAAAACCTACTTATAATAACTAACTATTTATAATGGTTCGGTGTAGTTCTCTTCATAAGGAGACGCTGCCCCCGGACGCTACAGTTACCCTTATTCAAATCCTTTGTAAAGGCGGCCGGTGTAAATAGACGTGACAGGTACACTGAAGACGAGTGCTTGGCCACCCTGGTGCAGATGTGATGGAGTATGTGGAAGCCTGAGATATTAAATTTGGGAACGAAGGTGGCAGAAGTGGGGTGGGGGATGCATGAGATTTCTTTGTAATCTCGGAGGGATGTGGTGGACGGGTAGGTAGATAAGTCTTTGTAATATATCACAGGACGGGTAGAAGCACGTAAACTGAATGCTCCAAGGACGTACCTGTCAACAGGAGGCAAAGCGACCCCGAATGCAAATCAGGGAACGGGTACTATCTACCCAAATCGCTGACGAAGTTTTTGGACGTATTTTATCCTGGAGGTAATTCAGGGCAGAAAGGGTTGCGTCGAGTTCATTTTTTTTTTACTGTTTTATCGCTTTTAAGTTAATCTATGAAGTTATCGAGCAATAAAATACTAATGTATCAGGAGAATATTAGGAGAGAAAGATTTTTTAATACGATATGAACTAAGTGTGAGATATAAAAAGATATGAGAAATATTAATGAAATGAATCAGTTTTAGTTCATTATCTATTTATTTAAAATACTTCTACGGTTATCTCTGTAAACAATTCACATTAGAAATATGTATTCGACATTAACATATGCACTAAATCAAGTTGTAAAAATGTATGAAACTTAATGAAAAAAAATAACAAGCTTACCAGTGCAGAGGAACATTTAAACATACTTAATTTATATATTTTCCCAAATTCTTCTCTATATTTCAGCGCATAACTCAAAAATTGCACGAATAATTTACTTTCTATCCTAGATGATCTAAATCCAAGTTCATCTTAAATTAATTTATACTTCTACTATTTTTTTTTACATGAACTATCGCAGTATTTCAAAATTCTCTGCGAGAAAAAAAAAACCCAAAACAAATTGTTTTTGTGACTTTGTAATTGCCATGGCTAGCAAATTCATCTCTCCTCTTTGCTTAGCTAAGCTTGGTGATATTTTCTGGAACAGGTTTTATGGTAAACCCTCTTCTCCAGACTCCAGTAATCATTTGAGATTTTCACATGACTTCCAGAGGTTTCTTGTAGACTTGTAGTTATATAGAATCTCCGGTTTATCTTGATATTGGTCAAATCTGTTCTTTAGAGAATTCAAATTTCGAAGTCTTGTAAAAATAAATTCAATCGAATAATAAATATGATCAAAATAAATTCTATTTATGACGTCCGTGACGTTTTCTACAGTAAAGGGTCGAAAAAGCTTCTTTTTTTTTTTTTACAAAAATAAAAAATAAACATTTAGAAGGAGTTTAGGGGAGTACTGATGCCAATTTTCACGTCTGTAGACAGACGGTATGGCCAGGAGCGCTGGAACACTCAAACAATCAAACACACTTACATATAAAAAAAGGGATAGAACCGTTTGCCATCTTTGATGGCTATGGTCGTTCAGTTTTTATTTGATATAAAATTTCCAGGCGTAATCTTTTGCACAAGGTCAAGGAAATCTTAGATGTGATTTTGAAGTTTACTGAGCACTTAATAGCTTGTACGAATGTGCGAACTCAATCTTTTTAAAGGGGGAGGTATGACTGCCTTGAAAATGAGAATTCGGAATCTTTTTTAGGTTTTTATTTGCGATTGAACAGCAATCAGTGGTGCCGATGGGAAATACGCAATTACTTCAACCTCCAGTAGATAAATAGAGAAATATTTACTCAGCTTAACTTAGTCTAGCACTGAGCTAAAAGATGTATCTTCAAAGTTGAGTTTGCAAACATACTTTGAAAATCAGCATTGGCAACGGGCAGGCCATGTTGCAAGAATGAAAGACAACCGATGAACATCGCGTCTCACAGCATGGATCCCCAGTGATCACATAAGAAACCGAGGCCGACAGAACACAAGATGGAGATATGAACAGGACAGATTCAGGAAATACTGGCTCTGCAACGCCCATGATAGAGAATTGTGGCGAATCCTGGGGAAGGTCTATGTCCAACGACGGACGTTAAAAGACTGATGATGATGATGATGATTACCTAGGCTCGAACATCGATCCATGGATTTGCTGGGAAGATGCACATCAATCTCAACCACCGAGTAGTCTCGAAGTATTAACATTTACCAAGTTTTATGTTGTACGGAAGAGGGTCGGATAGACGAGAGAAGTGCCCTCCCTCTGACCGTATCTACTTGGACGAAAGGCATAACAAGTTGGTATGCCTTTCTTCCAAATGCAGAGTGGTCTGCCTGCCAATCGAGAAAATCAGCATTCAAAACTAGGAACAGTAACAATATCGGATATTAAGTAGAATCTATCTATCTATCTATCTATCTATCTATCTATCTATCTATCTATCTATCTGACGAGCCGGCACTGCATGAATGAATAACGGGGGCAATAAAATGACAGCATTTGGTGATCTTCTTTCGTCAGAGAGTAAGATGCACTTTAGGGACATCGTGAAAAAAGATACACATTGCTTCATTCAAAGACACAAGAGAGCAGTGTGTGCTCTCTGCTACCGGTGGGCAGTCCCTTTTCTATTTTGAACAACAATATGTACTTTGATAAATGGCCTCCCGCTCAAGATTGAAGGGCGGGTTATTGTACAGCGGTTCGGGGCCAGACGGGATGTCAATTGGTCAGATTGGGTAGGTAGTTGGGAGCAGGTGTTGATAGTGCTGTGATTTACAGTCTTGGAATACAAAATGCAAGAATAAATATATAAGTAAATAGATAAATTACTAAATCAATGAAGATCCCGAGACAAAACCGCCATCCTATGACAAAACATCAAATGATAGAATCCAATGAAATGAACATCAATATACTTTGAAAGTACAAATATTTGTCTCAGGAAGTTAAGCAGCGTCGAATCTGATCACAGCTCGCAATGAGCAACAATTACCAATAATTAATTTGAAGGATTTTGACGATGAACTGTGATAAAAGTTATGTGACGAATAGAAGGTTTATTCTTACCCTAGATGTTAGCAACTTATTTTTTTTTCTCTCTCTTTATTAGATCAGGAACTTTTCACTCGGAAGAATCACTTCACGGCTTCACTGTTGCATATCCGAATTACCGGAATTTCCGGGGTTGACCACGGTTAATTGAAAACGTTGATAAGCGAGGGCAAATGTATATATGATTATAAATTGCGTTATATTATATAGAAACTCCTATTTGAAATGATCTCCCGTCATTACTCGGTTAAGGTATCACTTTACATAGACAACGTAAATAGAATCAACAATTAAAGAGAATGGGACTGCTATAGGGAATTTTATGATTTTTACGTTGTCTAGACCAAGTGATGTATGGAATTAACAATTAAAGAAAATGGGGCTGCCGCAGGAAAGTTTATCATAATTATGATACGTTGCAATTTATGATCATTCTGTCGGATCATATATCCATTTCTTAATATATATATAAATATATATATATATATATATATATATATATATATATATATATATATATATATATATATATAGAGAGAGAGAGAGAGAGAGAGAGAGAGAGATGAATAGATAGAGAGAGAGGGGGAAGGGGGAAGTATATATATATATATATATATATATATATATATATATATATATATATTCTCCGTATATACTCATTCCCCGTCAGTCAGTTTTCAAAAAGACACTTTCGAGGCTCACTATAAATAAATAAAAATTATAAAATTGGGAAAATACTATGTAAGCGAAATGAATTACGCATAAGAATCGGCTGGAAAGCCCTTGGTATGAATAGACACATACTGAAAAACACTTTATAATGCGCTTAAAGTGTAAAGAATACGTGTGCATTTTTCATCAAATTGTACATCTAAGCCTCTCTCTTCCGTTAATTCTTGTAACGGTTGTTCTCCCGATGTGTATTTCTGTCTCTTATTTCCTATCCCGAGTTACATTACTATACATTTAACTCGATTAAAAACTAAATATCACTTAGACTCCTCTAGATCTAACTTTTCAAAGTCTACCAGTGCTATTTTTCGTTCATTTAATCCAACCAATAACCCTGCATCATCCTCAAACATTTCTACTATACATTTTAATTTCTCCAGAAAGACTGTTTATAAACATCAAGAACAATAACGGCCCCCAAACAGATCCTTACGGTTGTTTAAGAAAATGTATCCCTGACTTTAACTCTCATGTTCCTATCTTTTAAAACTCTTATACAAAGCTTATCACATTTTTCGAAATTCCAAAATTTTCAGTTTTCACAAGTAATCTTTAATCTATAGACCCCATCAAAAACCCTAGTGAAATCTGATTGTAAAATATCTGCACAGGCTTCTATAAAGTACTCATTTATAACATAAATAGTTTCTAACAAATTGAATAGTGTTGAATCACCACAAATGAAACCATGCTGATTTTGTACAATCTTACCACTCACGAATTCTAGTTTGTGCTTTTTGAGAAACTTCTCATCAATTCTGCGCAATATACATGTTGAAAGCACGGGTCTATAATTACATGATTATATGTAAAGCTACAATTATTGCATTTCCCCGAATTCCAGTTATTTTCCTTCGATAAGACATTGGTTAAAGAATTTTGTAAGTGCAATTATAAACTTTGAATCACCGCTAAGGTATTTAAGCCGTTTGTGGTGAATTTTGTCAGGGTCGACTGCCTTGTGTATATCTAATTGACCCATTTCATTTGAAATCTAATTCACTGATTTCATTAGATGACATAATCTTATAAATTACAGTGCACAATTTCAATCGTTTAATAGCCGTTGCGAACTAATCGAGTGCAGACAAGAGGTATCCCTTGATTAAAGCAAGTTGGTTCAACGCGTTTAATTAATTGCAATTAACGTGGTTTAAAAACACACACACATAAAAAAAAACTAATCTCTTCATTTCATTTCTTTTATTTTTTTCACAAAACCATCTTACACTGCAGGCCAATCTCTGCGTGTTAATGAAATATTAAGCGGACAATGTAACATTTATATCAAGAAAGGAGTGGTTTGAGAACATCGGATTTAGAGCTTGAATGAAAAATGTTAGAATAAGAGAAGTAATGAATACTAGATTTTCTGCTGAAATTCAGGAAATAATTGAAGAGAATGATTACAATCAATGCTACAATTAATGATGACGTTTTGTCGAAAACCTTTCCGTCAAAAAGATATTCTTTTAAAAGTATTTGTTTTATACATATAAATCTGTATATTCGTGGTCTCAAAATATTCATTTTTTTCATTGAAAAAAATTTAAAAAATTCCTTTGACCATTTAAAAGTAAAAAAAGGACAAAAAACGGAAATTTCTCAAAAATAGTTACCGGACAACTACGGAAGAACAGCATGGGAAATAGTAACGACAATGACCCAATAGCTAACAAACATTGATTACAAGATTAAAGTGTTCTGACTCAATCTCAAGCTCTTCAGGGTCCGTTAGCCCCCGCCTTGACTGGCCATTATATACTTCAATACAGTATGTACTACAACGTCACGTTCCTCCAAAGTGGCTGTGGCCATGATCTCGGCATCAGTTGCCCGTGCTCCATCGTGTGCCATTCCAGAATCACTCACATTGTCATTAGCTTCATGGTTAATATAGTCAGATAGTTCTGAACCGTCGCAGTGATGTCAGTTTCCATGTGCTGCACGACTCGATGGCTCTTCTCTGATCCTGTCAGTGTATGACTGACAGATCGGAAGTAAGGGTGTCCATCATTTTTGGTTTTGTACGTTCGTCTTGGCTGTGATTGTTCAGTGTCGGCCAGGGTCTACTGACTTTGTTGATGACAGACCCAGGCCTGATGCGAGTTTCTTTCGAGCTTTGCTGGAAAATGGACTGAATATCCTGATCGACTTATGTTTCTACAAGAGGATTCCGTTGTCACTAGTCTCGTCTTGCTTCTTCGTCAATCTCTTAGGTTGCTGGGACTGGTCTTCTAAGGTGTCACTTGATCGGCCAGGAATAGTTGTGCTCAAGGTCATGGGGAGCATTAGATGATGATGTGCCATCTATGTAGATCTTGAGGTCGCTGACTTGGTAAATGTTACTTGGGATCCTGTCGGTTTTTACATTACAAAAACAATGTGATTTTCGATTTTCTAAACATAATAGAAATTATACAAAATCCTGCTTTTGGTCGATGCAAGCGTTAGTGTACAGTAAGCCCCTGGTTTAACGGACTGAACCCAAACGTCCGTTAACGCAAATGTTGCTAGAGAAAGGGTATTTTATCTCTTTTTTACTCTTTTCAAATTCTAATTTTTTGATGCAAAATAGCTTTAATAGAGAATTCTGGCAGGAAATTTACTAGGAATTTGTTTGTTTACTAAGAATGCTTATTATCTGACGTGCCTCGTGACACCCATTAGACTAGCTGGGTTTATACTACGGGTTATAAACTTGATTAGCCTGGATTATACCCCAGTTTATAAAAAGTACATACCCCACTTTGACCTCGGGTATAGATTTGTGTCTTACTTGCTACACCAGGACCATTTGCTAAAAAACATGCCATCCTAATAGTCTCCTTTCTTCTTGAAACTCTCTTGTAATCAAAGTTACACGCCCCTCTGACACCTCTCTACAGACGACACAGAAAATCGACTTATCTAAGGAGGAGCGCTTTAGGGGCTGAGATGGCAAGCCTTTGGCAGAACGAGCTCGACCTTTTAGAACAAGAATATCCCAATAGTCTTAAAAAAATGAGTATATGGCCATGCACCCTCCCGATAGTCACCAATGGAGCTGAAGCATGGCACATATCTAAGAGACTAAACCCTCAAACTGAGAACCATGCAACGTACACATAAAGGAATCATGCTCAACCTCACACAGATAGATCACAAGACAGTACAGTATATAAGGGGAAAACAGGAGTTCGAGACATCGAGAATCCATTAGAAAACTCAAAAGGTAATGGGCTGGTCATGATGCAAGAATTGCAGATAACCGATGGACATCACGACTCACAACATGGATCCCCAGGGATCACATTCAAAACCGAGGCCGGTAGAATACAAGATAGAGAGACAAAAGTTCAGAAAGTATGGAGAGATCTGACAAATCCTGAGGAATGTCAATGTCCAACGACGGGCGATTAAAGAATTATGATGATAAGAGACTTATTTAATGGAGGTTGAGAAAACTTCAAAATAATTTTTTTCCGAAATAATTGGTTTGTATATATATATATATATATATATGAATCAGACTTGAAAAGGTTGCTTCCGAATATAGCTATATGACTCTATTTGATATTCACCAATTAACCCAGTCAAATTTTGCAAAAATACATGTCAACTTGAAAGTTCAACATCTGAAGCTAAATTTGGTACCACCAGGAGAGCAATTCTATGTAGATTAACATACAAAAAACTAACTGCAATCTATTCAAGGAATATTTTTATGAGTCGATATGTAGAGAGCACTTTTTGTTGAAAAGGTTTTAAAGTTAGTACAGTAAATTCGGTGCTATTTCAAACAGGATTGTTCAGAAGGTGAAAAAAGGGCGAAACCTTGCACACTGGTAGATTTCTTGACGCTCTCTCGTATAAAACCAGACTACATACGATCAGATCAAAACGAATTATGCGAGTTTCCACACTTTTTTTTCCACATTTTGAACAATTCTGACTGAAATTTCAACTACGCCACTGTTTTACACTTATATTCATATACTTATATGTTAAACTTCCAAGTAAATCTTTTTTTTAACTGGCCTATGTTGGTTGATCTTCATGACCAAATCGGTAACACATCATCTAAGACAGACGGTATCCCGACGATATAGGATGCAAGTTGAATCTGTGGCTACATTTTTTTCTTCCTGTTCATTTTGTTTACTTACTTGTCATAGAATGTAAAAAAAAAAAATGATCTGAGGTTGCAATAGAAACAGCAATAATGAGATGGAAGATGAAATGGTCAAAAATTGATAATAAAAAAGTTTCGTTTTTCCTTTACTCTTATTGAAAACCGACAACCAAAACTGTCTATTTAGATTTCTTCAGTTTTCAAGTTGGTCTGGATGGCTTGGCTGGCTTGGTATGTACGTAACACGCGTTCAGACCAAGGTTGAAAATGTATGCATTTATCTCTTGTTATGTTTTGAAAAAAAAAGGATTGTTTTCATGAAATTTTCAATGAATAGCTTTTTAGTGTGCGTGTGTGTGTGTGTGTGGGGGTGATTTGCATTGTAATTTTATGCTAAATCGAACCCTTCTTTTACGTCCGGCAGAAGTCACGCTTGTTTTTTTTATCACCCCTTTCCCCCCTTTTTCAAACTGATCACCCTTAACACGACATGCAGTCAAAAGACGTTGGTTACATGACTGTTTCTATTGAGTGACTAACCAGACCCGTATCGGTCATGTTTGCTATACCTATTTCGAAAGATTAGTTTTGATAATGAGTGTCATTGTTTTCACTGTGTATAATTAAATTAAAACGGTCGACAGTGATAAATTTTTGAGATTTTGATAAGAGAATATCGTATGGCAAAAGAAAAGAAAAAAGATTAGGGAGGAATGAAAAGCTTGAAAAAGATGCGTGAAGTTTCGACGTGGGAACAGAATTCTACACAGCCTTTTCTATTGCATCAGCTTGTCAGCGTGAAAAAAAAAAAGACAGACGACAAGTTGCAAAGATGCAGTGACCCGGTTACCAAGAGTGATTAATCACAAGTGACCGTCAGATGATGGGGTCACAAGCCCAACGTGATCATGTGACAGCTACGTCAGCCTTAGCGCACGCGTTTAAGAGTAACGTTCTATTCATTGCTGTTTTTCCCGTGATAAATAGGATCTGTTCATTCAAATTAGAAATAAAACGCCGCCATTTTTTAATCATCACCTTTATTAAAAACGAAATGTAAAAATCTAGAAAACTTCACCGATTCCAGATTGCATTTCATCTGTGGATTCAAATTTAATTCAACGCTGCACGCTTCTACTACACATATGCTCAAACACTAATATATTTGATAAGAGCCATCTTTATAGCAAAAGCAGGCATTTGCTCTTCTCTGCACTCTCGTGAACACATTCCGACATTTTTGGACTGATTAGTGACTGGTGATGTAAATTAGATTTTTTATTATAAGAAAACAACGTTATGATGACAATGGCTCAGGAAAGACGGGCAAGGCGCGAGCCAAAATTGACTATCATGATAATTTGCAACAGCAAAAATCACACCGGGAAAGATAGAAGAAATCTCGGCTGGAAGAGATTTCACACTTTCACACCTTATTCTACATATCTTGCTCCATCTGATTACTGTCTACTCCGAAGTGTACGCAACCATCTTGAACGTATAATAATTAAAACACATGTAAAGGTGGAGAATAGCCTCTCTATATTCTCCTCTTTCAAATTCAAAGACTTTTACAATATCATGAAGCTTGTTGAATTTTCGAAAGAGTTTATTGATGATGATAGAACGAACGTTAATGAATACATTCTAAGTATCCTCATTACCAGATCAATTCGATCCATCCACCAATTCATTAAGGAGCATATGTTTTCTTTTATAAATGAAGATCATGTAATATAGGTATCAGAGAAATATACTTATTTCAATGAAACTTTTTTGGCTTTAAACATACGACCATATACAACCTATAAAAATCTCTATATACACCGGGCAAGAATCAATAATCTTCGATATCCTGTCCCTAGAGCTCGAACGCTATTGCATAAACATAATTATATAGCTAAGATTCTCGCTAGCTTGAGAAAAATATTTTCTTCGCTTTATATCAACCGTAAAAACATTCAGCTAAGGAATAGATAACGATATAACCGTAATTATTGTTAGCGTTCTCACGAACTTGTTTCTGCCGGGCGTGAGAAGTTCTAAACAGACTCGTTATTGCTCTAAAATTTAAGGGAATGCCTACATATTTTTGGTTAGATTCAAAATCAAAAGTTGATTTACACACTGGTGAAATAAATTCTTATGGGATGATCAGATATATCTAAATTGTGAATGTGTTGGCGTTTATGAAATATCTTTAATAGTTTAGATACCACATCATAAAAATGTCAAAATATGAGGTTCTTACGTCTAATCTTGCAGCATAAACTCCTGAACGTGAAAAAATTAATTGGTTTCAAGAAAGTAAAAATAGCGATAAGCATATGAACTTTAGTGGACACCTAAAAGCAAACAATTACTTAAGTGGGTGTCTATTTGTATTTATCTGTAGGCTCGGGTTTTTAGCTGACCTGTCACTGCCGCCTGCAATGACCTCACGTGACCCATTAACACAAATCTGATTAAAGATGTCTGACCCGTTTGAATCATCAACCGGTTTCCTTTCATTCCCAAGTTCTGCACAGAAGTTGGAGATGAATCATGTGGATATATATGTATATACATATATATATATATATATATATATATATATATATATATATATGTGTGTGTGTGTGTGTGTATATATATATATATATATATATATATATATATACACATATATACATATATATATATACATATATATACATATATATATATACGTATATATATATGTATACATATATATATATATATATATATATATATACACACACACACACACACACACACACACACACACATATATATATATATATATATATATATATATATATATATATATATATATATATATATATGCAGACAGGCGCGTTTAGCACTATGCCCTTGATATGAGTAAGAGAAGTTTTTACTTAAATCGACGATTTTCTTTTGTAATAACCTTTGTAAAACCCAACCAATCTTAATAAAATTCATGTCATCTTGTAAAGACCTTTATTGTGAATAACTCTTCTAATTGCACCAACTCGCAAAAATTACAATGAAAAAAACATAAGATACGAATGTTTGGGGAATTTTTACTTCAAATGTGATATAATGCAATGCTTGTTCAAACTGTAAAAGTGAATTACACCAAACATTCTTTATACAAATAATTTGACCCTACGAATGTTTTTTTTTCAAAAAAAATAAAACAAAACAAAACAAGGATTCTCCAATTAAACAAGCACATAACAAGAGTTTTAGTGTTGGAAATGAAAAAAAAAAAAAAGAAAATGTTCCGCGAGTCAGGCTAGAAGATTAATATGAATTCTATTATATATATATATATATATATATATATATATATATATATATATATATATATATATATATATATCGAATGCATATTTCTGCGTGTTGCACTTGGTTTGTGAGTTCATTTTGTAATCGAGAGATTTGAAGTTTGGATCCGGGAACTTTTTATCTTTTTAAGAAATAGTACATAGTTAAGGTTG